>JARHVA010001198.1:982500-1597500 GCA_037957365.1 Torreya grandis
AGGATGGGATTTTGATTGGTCAAATTGGATCGAGGGTAAATATTTATTAACATGCCTTGTCTCTAGTGATTATTGCATGAGATGGTAGATGCAGGTTAGTACCAAGGCTAAGTTATAGCATGGGAAAGGCTATGCAAATATCCAAAATTATTTCAATATGATGAGATTATAACTCTCATATTTTTTAATAGGATTGAAAGGACTTATTAATCTGATTGGATATATTGTAAGGCATCCATTGATCTTTACCTTAAATAGTATTATCAGCTTTGTGTCTCTTTGGTTTTGAATATGGGTGGTGACATTGTCAAGATTGAGCTGACCTCTTCAAAATAATTTTGATAGGACCCTACAATCTGGCACATTATCCAAGAGGGTGAGGTGGATTCTTTCATTGATGGGATGATTGGTCATGATGAGAATCTATCTCATCAGTTTGTTGAGTCCTAGGAGGAGAATTCTAGACAAGTCCATTTAGGGGGTATTAGTTTTGAAGTCTTTGAGGAGGTGATTAGGCAAGCGATGGGGATCCTAATCAAAGGGGAAAAAATTAGTTAGTATATTAGGGTGTCAAACCCAAAAAACATGGGGATTTTCTTCAAGGAAGGTGAGGTTACTATGAAGCTCCATGGTGGGTTTGAAAAAGAGAAGCTGCCAACATTGTGGAGGAAAATTTGTCTCATGTTAATGAATTTATTCACTCTTGAAGGTAGATTCAAGGTATTTTACCTCTAAAACTTTGATTTACTCAACCATTTTAGTAATAAGATGGAAATTAGCTTCCCCATTTTCCTATTATCTTCTTTGGAAAACTCCATTAAATTAGATAAGGAAATTTAGGCCAAGAATCTTAACTTCCCCTTCATTCCCATCCACCAAGGTCTCATCTTAAGATTATACCATTTTAATTTGGCCTTGTGTCCCCTAAATCAAATCAAAGTTAGCCTATTGGAAGGCTCCCCATCACACTCTTCTCCTATTGTTAAAGGGTCTTGACAAATAAATATGTTAGAACCCCCAAAATCTCCCCTAAAACTCTATTAGAGGGGCCCAAAATTGAATAATATAGCACCCCAATTGGGACCCCCATAATTTTAAGGCTAATTCCCCTAAGTTACCTTATGGTAAGCTTGAGATACTCAGCCAAGGGATTAGGAAGGGGTTAGCTAAAAGGGGCTAGAAGGTTGCTAAGGAAGAAGGCAACATTCAGTCTAAAAATATTAAGTTTATGAAGAAAGATGTTAGGGGAGTTGAGGAGTTAAGGAAAGTTTTAGACCTAGGTCATAATCTAGTTGGGAATGAGGCTAGGGGTAGTGTGGGTATTCACAAGTACAAGCATATTATTGGAATCCCATCTTAGAACCCTCAAGGCTTTATCATCTCTGATGACTCTAAATTTTTAGAAGACAATTTTGAGGTTGGTGAAGATGAGACTCCCTCAGATGTGGAGCAAGAAGCTGAGGGAATGAGCTATTTTTATGAAATGAATGAGCCCTACTCAGAGGAGATGGAAGAGGATGTTATAGGCCCAAGGCTAGAAAAAGAAAAGTAGATGCTCACTATGTGTCATGATGGTAGAGGAAGTCATGATAATCAAGGCCAAAATGGACAAAATAAATTAAAAATGGATAGTAATCATTGAATATGATGCCAAGTCTCTTCATCATGTAATTTTCATATTTTTTATGATTAAGGATTTTGGCAACAAGTTAAGGGATGTGGGTGTGAATAGTCTAGGTGACTATAAGGAAATTGTTGAGTTCCTAGCCAAATATGGGACTACTAATAGCCCATAATTGCTTTGTTGGTTCTATGTGTTAGTTTATGTTTTTTCATTCTTGTTTTTTGTTATTCTATTATGTATGTGTTGTTAGTGTGATATTTATGTGTTGTTTCTAACTTGTCAGAGGATTTTTGAGCCCGTGGGGTGGCTTTGTATAGGGCCCAAGACCTTATTTTCCTATTTATTTAATCAAAAACATAATTTTATTTATTTATGGTGTGTGTAGGTTTCTAGTATTCAACATGTCATCCCTCAACATCTCCATATATATCACCCTCTCCAATTATACCCTCCCTCTATCACACTCTAAGGGATGCTACATCCACCAAAAAAAATGAAGTTAGTTAACCCAAAACATATAAAATTCATAATATTCTACTATAATTAACTAAACAAACATGATCATCATGTAAATAATGTGAAAGTGTAGTTAATTCTATGGTTAACAATCATGTAAATTAAGCAATATGTAACTGTCCATAACCAATATATGAAATCCATCTTAAGTAAAATAGTAATTAATCAAACAATAACTATAAAATATATAAATCCATATGTTATTAGGACTAAAGAGAAATTAGGATGTGAGAGAGGATACATCACTAACTCTCCCCCTTGATAATAACTTCTTTCAATCCTAACTTATTATAAAAGAATAAAAATTATTCTTTGCATAGTGATTTAGTAAATATATCAGTGATTTTTACTTTAGTAGGATGAAAAAAGAGAAGGATTTGATTATCTTCAATAAGTTCATGTTGAAAGTGATGTTGAATCTTAATGTTTTTGGACCTTACATGGAAAACTATATTTTTTTCTAAGGCAATGACACATTAGTTATCACCAAAAATCATAATAGCTAAATGTTGAAGGTGGCCCAAATCTACAAGAAGTCTTCTAATCTAAATAGATTCCTTTGTATCATGATTACAAGATTTATACTTAGCTTCTATGGAATATAAATATATAGTAGTATACTTTTTACTATTACATGAAATAATGGCACAACGTAAAGTAAAATAATAACCACTTATGGATCTATGGTCATTAGGATCTCTAACCCAATCAAAATATGAGTAACCTACCAAAGGAAAGTTACTATTCAAGTTATACTTGATGTCAAAAATTAGACTATCTTTAATATAATTAATAATTCTTTTACCAGCTTTAGAATGAGTAGCTTGAGGTTTAGACATAAAACAAGAAACCAATCTAATAGAAAAAAGTAATATCAAGATGAGTATGAGTAAGATAATTCAAAATACCAACTAATTATCTATATATAGCTAGATCAATAGTTTTTGTTTCTATGTCATTAAGTAATTTAACACCAAGTTCATGAGGATTATCAACAAGTTTACAATATAGCATATTAAACCTAGATAACAAGTCATATGCATATTTAGATTGAGAAATAGAAATGTTATGTTTTTCTTGCCAAAGTTGAATGCATAAAAAAAAAGACCCAAATTTATTATTTTAAAGGTATTATTCAAATCAATTTTAGTGCAAGAAACCATTGAACTATTACTACCAATTATGTTTTAGTCATAAACATACTAAACAATGATAATTATGTCATTTAGAGTATTTTTGACAAAAATATTAGAATCATTAGAACTAAGAGCAAAGCCTTGAGCTATAAAAATTGATATATTCTAGAGTACCATTCTATAGGAGATTATTTCAAACCATAAATATATTTGTTTAACTTTCAAACAATATTTTCATTGCCTTGCATAATAAAACTAGGGGGTTGAGACATGTAATTTTTTTCATGCAAGTCACCATTTAAGAAAGCATTCTTAACATCAATTTGATAAATTGGTCAATGCATGTGAGCAAATAAGGCCTAAAATTTTTTAATTATGATCATATTAGCAATAAGATCAAAGGTTTCATTATCATTAATTTGTTTTATTTACAAAAACCTTATAGCCACTAGTCTAGCTTTATATTTTTCAATTTGATTATCAGAATTGAACTTAGTTTTAAACAACCATTTACAACTTACCAAATGATGCCTTTAGGGAGAGGGACTAAGTCCCAAGTGTTATTAGAAATAAAATGTTGTATTCATCATGCATTGATTTTTACCAATGAGGGTGATCTTGAGCTTATTTTAGAGTTTGAGGATCATTATTCTGCATAAGTTTAGATATCAAAGCATAATTACAAAATTATTGCCTAGTTCTATGAGTATCATTAATATTTACATCAATTCTGTAATCTTCTATAGTAGTTTTGGACTACTTAGGCATATATTTAGGTGGAGAAAGACTAGAATAAGGAGAATGAACTTTAGGAACAACATAATTATGCACCACATCATTATTATCCTCCTTTGATTCAAAAGAAAAAGAAGTATAAACTATATCGAAAGAATCTAAATTGAAATCACAATCAAGTACACCATTTTCAAAAATATTAACATCCCTTTTAATCTTGATTTTGTTACTTTGAGGATCATACACTGTATAAACTTTAGATGATTCATCATAATCAATAAATATAAAAGTTCTTACTTTAGAATCTAACTTTTTACATTTTTTAATTGGAATATGAACAAATACATCACAATCAAAAACATGTAAATGCTTTAAATTAGGTTTTCTACCACTCCAAGATTTTTTTAATGTAATATTTAAAACATATTTAGTGGCATCATATTAATTAAATAGGTATCACAATACATAGCTTCAGTCCAAAATTTGTAATGCATATTTCTATCATGCAATATACACCTAGCCATTTCAGTGATAGTCATATGTTTATATTTAGCAACACCATTTTGCTCAAGTGTGTTAGAAATAAGTTTATCATGTTTAATACCATGTTTCTTAAAATATGCAATAAAATCATTATTAACATATTTAGTATTATTTTCAATGTGTAATATGCATAAAGAAAAATGAGATTATTTTTCAACAAAGGCATGAAACTCAATAAAAGTGTCTAAAATTTGATCTTTAGTTTTTTTTAAATGAATCCAAACTCATATAGTGTAATCATCAATAAAAGTCAAATCATAATTTGCAAAATTAATAGGAGTTTTCATAGGGTCTAAGAGATCACTATGAACCAGATGAATCTTTTTAGTAACATGCCAAGATTTATTCTTAGGAAAAAATTTCTATGAATTTTACCAACCATACAACCACTGCAAGTACAAGTAGTGAGAGGAATTTCAGGTAAACCTTGTACCATATTCATTTTGTTCATAAGTGCAATACTTTGATAATTTATATGTCTTAATCTTTCATACCACAAGTTAACATTATTAAAAAAAAACAAAACATGAGAAGAAGAAGAAGAAGAAGAAGATAAACCAATAAATTTGAACAAATTATTAGTGTCTAAAAAATTAGTAATAACTACTTGAAAATTTTGCTTAGTATATTTAACATAACAAGTGTCATTATAAAATTATACTTTATAGTCATGTTTGCATAATTGAGAAAAATAAATCAAATTCAATTTAAATTAGAAACAAGAAATACATTATGCAATTCACCATTAGGGGTTTTAATAGTTCATCTGGCTTCAACATAGTAAGAATAATGATTTAAAAGACTTAAGTGATTTTTAGAAAAATCCATTTCTAAAGAAGTAAAAAGCTTAGTATTAGATGTTATATGTTTAGTAGCACCAAAATCAACAATGCATTCAATAATAAAGCACATAAAACATAAGTAAAATGATCTCTAGTATTAGACTTTTATTTATCTTGAGTCTTGGTATTACTAGTGCTAGCATTATCTTTGACTTTAAGACTTCCAATTTTGATATCATGTCTATTTTTAAAGTAATGATCTTCATCATGAGTTTTTTTGTCATAATAATTACACTCTAACTTTTTCTTAGGTTTGGAGTTAAATTTTTTATCTTTATTATCATGTATATGATTGGACTTAGCATGTTTTTTACCATTCTTATGTGGGTGTTTAGAAATAAAATCATGTTCATTAGTCTTAATAATACCAAATTATATCAAATTTTGTTCTTATTGATACAAAGAAGTATAAAATAAGTCAAATGTTAATAAATTAGATAAAGTAAGAAAAACTAATTATGAATGAACATTTGTAATAAACTACTTAAACATTCAAGGAAAACACTTTTTCTTGATAATATGAATCAAATTAAAATATAAAATTTTAATGCCTAAAATATCTATTTGAAAATTCAAAGAGTGAATTTTAATCATGAAATTATCTATAGTTTTGAAGTCATTATAATTTAAATTAGATAGTTGATCTTGAATTTGAATTTTATGAGATTCATTCGCATCATAAATAGATTTAAGCTTAGACCAAGAAGTGTATATAAGAATACAACCATCAATATACACATATAATTTAGGGGTCATGGCCATGCCAATAAATCCTAAGGACTCATCATTTTTTTCTTATCATTTCTCTTGAACTTCAGTGGAGGTAGTCTTTGTATTAGGTTTAGGGTCCATGCCATTTACTACATGCACCAAGTGTTGAAAGTGAATATGTATTGCATATATGATTTGCATAAGTGGTAATTGGTAGTCATGAGTTTAAATTTAAGAAACAATTGAATCATTATTCCTTGAAATCTCATCTAATGCCAAGAAAGTGAATAGAAAATAAAAATCACGTAGACAAAGGAGGTGCAGAGGAGGGGCAAGAAAGCCAAAGAAAAGATGTATCCAAAATGAAAAAGAGATATCAAGGAAGAAATGGGAGTTGTAGAATGATAGATTATTATTATTATTATTATTATTATTATTATTATTATTATTATTATTATTATTATTATTATTATTATTATTATATAATATGATGATAAATATTTTAATTTGTAAAGGAAAAGATAATAAAAACTATTTTTAGGAGTGGACTTAAGCACAAACCCTTTTCTTGAATTTTTTTTTTTAGGTTTTAAATTAAATATAGATCAACATGGATATATAGATATTTTATTTTATTTTTGAAAATAAATTAGACAACCATAGAGAGGAAAAGCCTACAAATAAGGAAATCTCACTTTTGTTTTAATTATAATTAGAAAGGCTTAAAAAATGTAAATTGAAATTAAGTTCACATTACCATATGTTCACATTAAAAATAAAAAAGGAAATTATTTAAATTTATGTTATTGAGAAAAAGGAATATGATGAACTTGGTTGAATAGTTAAGATTTTTTTTAATAAAAAAACCTATGCTCAGAATTACGAATCAAGGAAAGAGAAGAAGCATGATTGGGTGTTTTGAAACAAAATTTCTATACTAAAAAAGAGTGCCACTTATTTAATGAGAAAAAATCCAATTTAAAAATATGCTAAAATGTCTTTAATGAATATCATTTAGATGGTAGAAATGAAATGCTTTATTCTAAAAATGAAACATAGTTTAAAAAAATGAAACATAGTTGTTTAAATCACATTACCAAAAGAAAAGATAGGAGGCATTTTTAAAAAAAATCACTTAACCAACACGTAAAATGAAACTAAAATGAAGTTATTATAAAATGATTAAAAAAGGTTTAAATTTTTAAGCTTTCTCTTAAAGAAGAGTTGATAAATGGATAATGTCCTAGAAAGGATCTATTTATTAGCTAGTATGGCAATGCACTTAGTAGAGAAAAAATGTGGTGACCAGATTACCTATGTTATCTTCACTTTATCACTCAACCATCTAAGGTTATTTTGTCTAATAAGGGGAGATGACCCTACTTAAATCTCAAAATAACTATCCAAAACTCTTGGTAAAGAAGTTATTAAAATGGACTCAAGGAAATCATAGGGAAAAAAGTTTATGCAAGTAGAATTTGTTTTTGATTGATTTTAATGATCAAATAGAAAATACATGTCTAAAAAAAAATTAAATGGTTGAGAAATAAAGTCATAAATATTTTAAAAAATAGATATGACTACTCAAAATTAATAATCTCTAATAAATATTAGTGTTTAGAACTAATAAAAAATCTTATAAAAAAAATTGAGAGAGCTGAAAACAAAAAAATAGATATGTAATGTGTGTGTGTGTGTGTGTGTGTGTGTGTGTGTGTGTGTGTGTGTGTGTGTGTGTGTGTGTGTGTGTGTGTGTGTGTGTGTGTGTGTGTGTGTGTGTGTGTGTGTGTGTGTTTGTGTGTGTGTGTGTTTATTTGTGTGTGTGTGTGTGTGTGTGTGATGTGCATGCAAAACAAAAATTGATTTAGAGAGAGCCTCTTAACTAGGTGAAATAAATAAATTGGACTTTTCAAAAAAACTGAAATAATGAGTTAGAGACACAAAAAGCAAGAAAAAATAGAGAAATGGATTTAAATAAATAGCAAGGGTGGAGTCCTTAAAAATAAAATTGTAAAATCTCTCCAAAATTTTGCACACTTTTCAAAAAAATATAAATAATATGATCTTATCTTTATTACCATAAAGGATTTATCCTAAGAATAATCATCAATGACATAATATGAAAGTGCAAAAATAAATAAATCATAATACTAAGTTACCTTTCAAGGTGAAAACCATAAGCAAGACAAGAATTTTAAAGTGGGAAATTGAGTGTATTAGAGAAAAATCTATGTGATATTATTAGAAGGCTTGTTACCAAAATATACACAAGTACAAGATTGAATCAAGAGAATAAGATAAGAAGAGAAAGAGCTATGAGATTCTAGTGAGGAAAATAGGAGAGGAAGGGATATTTTATAAAACTAAAAGATGAGAATGGGAGTTACAAGGAATCCTATTATTACCTTAAAAGCCTCCTAAGTGTGTGCCACTTGTGTCCTAGTCACTTAGAAAGTGAAAGGAGGTGTGTGTCATATGGGGGAAGGAGTTACTCATATAAGTAACTACCAAATCCTAAAGGATCACAAAGAGGTGAGTGATACCTCATGGAATCTAGATTTATGTGAATAAAAAATTCACATAAATAAAAATTCCTCACACACAAAAAAGGGAACTTAGGATAAAATAAATAATCTTAAATAAAGTTTAATCCTAACAAAGGTTAGCCCAAGATGTGATGGATCCGTCAAGGAGACCTAGGTACCAACCATAAGCTATCTCATCTAAAGTGTAAAGAAATAACCTACAAGAGACATCTTCATGTTGGACCTATTTTTTATCAAGGCATCCTTGAATGTCTATATATGATCCTATATTGTTCTTACCCTACCATAAACATATCTTAGGTAGAAATTCTCAACATTTTTGGGCAGGTCATGGGAAATTCCTAAAATTTTCATAGGATAACTACTTCCTCCTAACCAGGTAGGGTTAGCCATTATTGGGTTTTGAGGGAGATAAAAAGGGGTAATGAAATTAACTATAGTAGTGGGGTATCTATTAGCTGAGCAAGTTTATTTGGGATTAAACTTCCCTTTTTCAATCTTAGTCTTCATATTTCCTAAGAGTTGTAATAGCTCAAAGTCACCCTTAATTGACTTCAACCTTGTGACAAATCTTTTATTTTCTAGTTTTAGAAACCTTGAAAATTATTATATATGTAAAAACTTGTAATATGTTAGACATAACCAAACATAAATATCAAAGACTAATTTATCAGGCCCTCCTTCTAGCACCAATTTATTGGTGGACATTTTGTCATATCCACACCATCTACTAGGGGGAATGAGGTAGAGTAAAGGCTCAAATAGATAGGATTCCCCCTTATTATTCCCTTTTACCTATCTTGAAAGGAAGCAATTGGTGGCAAAAAATTCCTCAAGGTCTTTATCTATGAGGTCATGGTATAACATATTTCTTAGTTGGTTGATACAGTTTCTTACATATAAGGGGCCTTTTTAAAATAATATTTAAGACTTATTCAATAAATGTTAGTCTCTCTTATGTATATAAGAACCGTCTCATTTAGATATGCCAATGAACTCATTATTTGGTTGGCACCTATTTGAAGTCTACTAGAGACAATAACACATAAAATAAGATAAATGGAAGGATAAACATGTAGTCCAAATAATAATTGAAAAACTAAATATAATATAGACTACTTTAAATCTAGTCTAACACTGATATAAAAAATTGAAAAAGAGAGAGGGTAGGGAGAAAGGAAATATGAAATCACTTTCTAATTAGGTCAAGTATGATTCAATTGAACAGTTAAAACTCTTAAGAAACTAGTCTATGTTTGGCCATCATAACACAACTAGAAAGTAAAGAAGGTGTAAGAGTCTAAGGACCAATAAACCATATATAAGACGGAAATAAATCCACCATATATGTGTAATAAATTAATATTAATCATAGAGCTTTCATATAATAGATAATTCACAAAACACAACACCAAGATTCATCAATGTTTAGATGAACTATAGAAATACATTCATATAGCCTCAACTCATGTTAAAATAAAATATAAACTAAAAAACAAGAAATTACAAGAGTGAAAATGGATAAATCTCTATTCTAGATCTAATTATAAATGGACCAAATCCCATTTCCATAGATAAATAGTCTTATATAGACCAATCATTCCATTAAATCATAAATTGAACCACCTAATTGGTGGTTACAAATATTAATGAGATTTGTCCCATGGTCCCCTTAGTCACTAAAAGAGAAGATAATTCATTATTTTATAAATTATATTGGACTTATAGTCCCATTTCTAGGTTCTAACATCTTAGACAAACCAAATGGGTAATACAAGCATCAAGTTTGGGCTTGAATCCTATTCATGAAAACCCATGTATGTTTTCAAGAAGGTCATTCCATGTATCAACTCCTAATTTTTAAGAAATATCCAACATGTACTTGATATTATTAGGTCCTACTATGTGTCAACTTCTTGTTAATTCAATGTGTGTTGGGGGATCATTCTTACCTTAACTTTTCTTTAGCCCTAATTTAGTAGGATAGTGACAAGTGGAAATGTATTTCCCACTTAGATTTGTATTATCCCTTGGTCTTTATTCACTATTCGAAATACTTCAAATCCCCAAGATCATGTCACATAGCATCATCTCATGGACTCACCTAATCTCATCACCATCATAAAACTCCTATTCAACCTTGATACATGAAAAATTAGTATGATGCCATATGGTACCATCCCTTTCACCCAAAAGGTTTATTAATTATTTGTTTCATCTTGATCATCCTAAGGACTTGGAGAAGTGGGATCATGCCACGTGGGATGATCCTAGGTACCTAGAGGGTCAAAGCCTCTATCTCTTTGTTTAATGTCTTCCATACGAGTGTAATTATAAGATGTTGACAAGTGAAATTTCTTTATTTAATCTAGGATTGTAGACAAAAATTATTCATTAGTATTTTGAACATAAAAACTAGCCATTAGTGTTCAAAATTCTAGTTTTAACCAAAAATGAAGGCAAAACTTTTAAAGTATTGATAATTGAAAATGGGATTTTTAAAATGACATAATTGATCCATATAATATATGAATAATTCAACCTTTTAAATCAAAACAAGGTAATTCAGTTCACTTCAAAGAAAAATGGTCGTGATAAAGATAGAATAGAACAGATAATTATCCATTTATAGTTGAATAAAGATATCCTAGGTTAAATAATAGTGGAGAGATTGTATTAATCATTACCTTGAGGAGGAATGAAATGACTCATACATGGGATAACTTATTATTCAGCATTATTACATTCCATCTCACATCACTATATGATTTAGAAACATTGTCACACTTCATATCTTTATAAGGACTAGCATCACATTTTATATCCATAGAATGATCGATCTCACCTTTAATTTTAAGAGAAAAAAGATAATCACATTTATTTTGAAGATAAAGATTAACATAACATTTCATTTCACCAAAATAATCATTATATTTAGAAACATCAAGGTAAGAGATAACATTGGTAGAATCATCATTTATATCATCTATTGATTTATTAATTGTATCATCTTTCTTAATTGGAAGCTTAGTAGGGTAAAGGAAAATGTTTGTTAATTCATGTTTAGTTTCTTTATTTTTTTAATTTCATGACTAGTGGAAAAATCTAAAGAAGGGTAAAGATGATTAATACTTGAATTGTAGTGTTAATTTGATTTGTTTATCCTTTACTATCATTGTAAATGTGTGTGTGTGTGTGTGTGTGTGTGTGTGTGTGTGTGTGTGTGTGTGTGTGTGTGTGTGTGTGTGTGTGTGTGTTGTGTGTGTGTGTGTGCGCGCACGCATGCATACATGTGCATGTGTGTGGTCACTAGTACACTAATCATTTACAGCATCATAATAATAATCCACATAGTCATCTTCACTTGCATAAACATGATCTTTATTCATATAATCACTATCATTAGGCACACAATCATGATCATCTAAATTGATTTTTTTACATTCTATAGCAAAATTATAAGGCATAAAATGGGTAGATAACAAGTAATCAATAAGATGATAAATATTAGGTTTTTGAGGATGTACATGTATATGTAAATTAAAAAACCCTAATATGTAAATTAAAAATCCCTAATATGTAAATTCATATAAGCACAAGGCCTATTCCTAAGAAAAGAACAAAAATACAACTCTAGGGTTTTAAGTATTATAGATCAATAATTGAAACCCTATAATAAATGGACACCAGTGAAGAGTAAATCAGAAATCAAATCTAGAAATCATCACTTAAAGGTATAAATTTAAAACCTTAATAAATAATTATGAAACCCTAAGTTACAAATACCTAGGCATTTTAGTGTTCAAGTCAATAATCAATTTCACTATAAAAAAATTACTCATTTTGGATTCATGAAATCTATATAAGCCAAAACTGTTAAAATTTGAATTACATAATATACACCATAAACCACACAAATATAAATTGATTAAATGTGTATTGAGTTGACTTAATAAATATATAAATTACTAAGGAATAATGCACTTAGTTCCTATTATGTTCTATTTCACTCATTGTCTCTACACAATCATCGAAAATTCTCTAAAATGGCTCTATGTCTATTTGTCTCAAGAGACTAACTATCAAAAATTGAATAGGCTAATAGAAAAATCCTAAATATATGTGATAAATAAATATATCTAGTATATATCATAACTAACCCTATATAATTTTCTAATATGTTACCTATCTATCAAGATGATTTTTGGATATTTATTGACCCTTAGTCTTGTGCACATATTATAATTTTATATTCATTTTCCTTAAAACCCTATCTCCACTTTCAAAAATTGATTGACTTAGAAATATGGGTTAGATAGACCCAACCACACCCCATTAAGAGGTTTAGAATTTCCTATGTTCTAATGATTTGAAGATGAATCAAAACACATGTATTTATCCCACATATGTGTATGTGTATTAAATGGTATTCCACTAGAGTTCAATGCAACTCTTTTTATTTAAATCTTGAGAACATATAATTTTGACCTTTATATTAGTGTTCATAATTTAATTTTAGGATTATGCCTTTGCTTATTATTTTTTATTTGGATTATTTTGGATAATGACTCAAAGAGTAAAATCCCCCCATAAGCAACATGTGAAACATGTAATTTGACCCAGTGGATGGATTCAAATTTTAAAAATGGTAATTTGAGGAACTTGGAACACTTTTGGAAAAGTTAAATGTTACTAGTAACCACTAGTGTTTAACTATTATTGTCACTTTCCAAGAAGGTAAAAATGGTGATTTGGAACATGGTGACAATTTGTTTAAGATAATAAGAATGATGACATAGAATATGTATATTTTTATATAAATGAAAACAAATTGGGTTAGTCCAATCATTAGATAAATAAATAGATAGGTGAATATGTAAACAAGATTTAAATGTGTACACACAAATCATGTATGTCAAAACTAATGCTTCCAAGTATCTAATACCAAACTTAGGTGTCTATAGTACCTTCACTTACATGTCTAGTTATAATAAGAATTGTTACGTTGTGGAGCTAAAAGCTTCACTGATGTAAACAAGAGAGGAGGTTGCTGAGGGTTGTTGAGTTGTAGAGCAACTGACGTCGTTCTGATCAGCTAACGTCGATAGGATTGTGAAGAGAAGCAACCGATGTCGGTCAGGGATCGACCGGCGTCGGTCACCTCTAGGTAGATAGGGACTGACCTCGGTCACCTGTGTGGTTCGGACTGTGGATGTTACAGGTAGTTAGCTAACAAACCAAGTGTTTGCATGATGAGAGCTAATTTTAGACTGAGAGCTGTGGATCTAATTATTGTAATTAGATGTCTAATTATTGTTTGGATGAGATCTATATAATAGACTCATGGTTGTATTGTAAACCAGTGCTAAGGAGTAAGAGAGCATAATTATAAGCTCCTTCGATGTGTGAGGTAGAGTAATGGTGCATTCCTCTTAGTGCCATAGTACTAGGTGTGTGGGTGTTGGATTGGAGAGTCAGCTGGATTCTTTAGGTATGTATGATCTTGGTCATCAGGTGAGCATGGCCCTTATAGGAGATCTACATGGTAAGTAAGATCATTGATCTGCAGGTGTGTGTGTGTGCAAGGTCAAGGTTCACAGGTGTGTAGAACTAGCATTGATCTGTAGGTTGGAGATCAGATAAGACAGCAACACAATAGGGAGTAGGATCAGGTATGATCTACTTGGAGTACGGTGTGTACTCATTGGTATGTACGTGGAGTATATGGAGAGCTAAGAGGAAGGCAAGGTAGTTCCTTTCATAAGTATGGTCTGTTGAATTGCAGGTTGTTGCAGGTTCATCGGAGATCTACTTGAAGTACTTTGAGTACTTGTGGAGTGCATGGAGCACTTGTGGATGCATGGAGCATAGGTGTAAGGTGAACACCAACTCTATGTTTGAGTTGGGTGTTGGGACCTAGTAAAGAGAGCTTTGAGGGAAGATTTATTGTTTATGTCCTAGAGGTGTGGGAGCCCTAGAGGTGTGTAAGGAAGAAGAAATGTGGCAGTCTTCTTTGTTGTATTTCCTTCTGAAAGAGTTATTAATACAAGTTGTGTATTGTCTCTCATATTCTTTGTTATTCTAAATTCTAGTTACTTGTTGAATCTAGTTAATTTCTGCATATTAAGTTGCTTGGTTTGGTAATCAATTGTGTGCTTCTGGTGTTTCGCATCATGACAAGTGGTATCAAAGCTAAGGTTGCAGGAAGCAGGTCTTGTGTTTGGTTATAGGTCACTCTCAGGGGTTTCTGATTGAGTGGGAGCAGAGCAATGGCAGATGAAAGTAAGCTAAGAATGGAGGAGTTGAAAAGCATAGATGGTCACTTAAGGTCCCATGGAAAGAAAGAGTAGGTAAAAGAATATTATTGGTTGGTAAAAGATCAGCATGAAGAAACTGAAGAAGCAGATGTTGCAGGTGTTATTGCACAGGATGCTCTGGGAGGTTTCTTGGATAAAGTTGAATCTAGGATAACAAATTTAGTTGCCTCTTTCCATGCAGCCCCAGGTAGAGGAGCTGGTGAGCCTTGCCAAAGAATTGGCAAAGGGGAAGTGAAGCTAAAATTGTAGGTGGCCAACACACAGGTGTTGATGAAGGTCATGCAGGTCCCAGGTTTGGAGATATGGCTAATTTCTTCAGAAATATTGGGTGATGAGAGATGCACAAGAACTCTCACAGCGGATACACTTGAATTAGTTGGTGGTAAGAAAATAAATACTCTTTATCTACTTGTTTATATTACTAATTCTTCTTCTATTATGGAGATATGGCTTCATAGGCTTGGTCACATGAGCAGGAAGGAGATGCATGTTCTTAAGCAGAAGATAGATATATTTGATAGGCTTAAGAACTGGAAAGCCTTGGTGTTCTTGGAGGAGATGGCAGACAGAAACCAGTGGATGGTGCTGGATACTTTTGAGCAGAGCAGTTTGGACATGGGTTTTGATTCAAAGGAGCTCACGGGTAAAAATTCATCACTCACAAGTGAACACAAATATCAGTGTCAATCAGGAGGAATCAGTGTCAAACAGACAGGTGCCGATGTCGGTCATGTGCAGACCAAAGCTGGTGATGTCGGGCAGGGTAAGACCGACGTTGGTCAAGAGGACCGACATCGATAGTAGGTAAGACCGATGTCGGTCAGGAGGACTGACGTCGGCAATAGGGACACCGACGTTGGTAGGTTGGTAGTCAGGGACAGACGCATGGGAACTGACATCGGTCAGATGCAGACTGTGGAGTGACTAAGGTCGGGCACTGTAACAGATTTTGGGTGGATAGCATGCTATCAAGGAGTCTCAAACACCCATACAAAGGATTGAAGATGTAAGTAGGCCCTCAAATTTTTTGTTCCTCTTCTTTATACTCGTTGCTGATTGTAGAGCAGGAAGGATCCAGGAAATAGGGGGAGCATGGCAGGGATATGATGCAGAACCAAACGGGAGTTTTGGTAGGGTTGTCAGTCAGTGTGAAAGCACAGAGATGAATGGATTCCTTAGTTGAAGAATAGAGAGAATGGATACGTGAGATGAAAGGCCAGGCATATGGTCTTAAGGAAGCTGCAGGATAGTGGTACAAGTTTTGACAGGTGGAGGATGAAGCATGGCTTCAATCAATGTCAGGGTAACTATTGTGGTTTGACTTACCAGGGGGATGGTGATTGCAACATCATTTTTTTGTTGTATGTGGATGGTATATCTACTAGTAGGGTTTGTACATACAAGGTTTTTGGTTGAGCTAAGGGTAAGATTAGTTTCAGTGGCATGTCAGGAGGAGTTTGGAGTAGCAAAATTCTTTGACATGGGAGACATGGAAATCACAGGTAGATTTTGTCTCCAGTGGGAGCTGATGTGAATCAAGTGTTGGCGAGGTTCATTACGCAAGATGCAGAGCTAGAGCACACTAAGGGATGGACAGGTACAGTGTCTAAAATCACATGAGGTCTAGTATAGACTTGAGTTTTCCCATGCAGTGGGAGCTATCAGAGAGTTAGGAGCCAATTCAGGGAAGTGGGTTCTCAGGTATTTGAGAGGGACCAGTAGCAGGGATTCATGCTATGCAGGGTCAGGACTTCACTACATGGGTTTATAGGTTCAGATGTGGTAGGGTACTCAGATGATAGGAGGTACACCATGGGATGTGTGGTGGGTTGTCTTTAGGATTGATCTTGAAGAGGGATACAAACCAAGAAATAGATTAGACAGAGTATAGGTACAAGTATAGTGCAGCTATTTATCTCTAAGTGGGAGATTGTTAGGTTGTGGAGCTAAAAGCTTCACTAATGTAAACAAGAGAGGAGGTTGCTGAGGGTTGTTGAGTTGTAGAGCAATCGGCATCGGTCTGATCAATTGATGTCGATAGGATTGTGAAGAGAAGTAATCGACGTCGGTCAGGGATCGGCCGGCGTCGCTCACCTCCAGGTAGACAGGGACCGACATCGATCACTTGTGTGGTTTGGACTGCGGATGTTATGGGCAATTAACTAATGAACCAAGTGTTTACATGATGAGAGCTAATTTTAGACTGAGAGCTGTGGATCTGATTATTGTAATTAGATGTCTAATTATTGTTTGGATGAGATCTATATAATAGACTCATGGTTTTATTGTAAACCAGTGCTAGGGAGTAAGAGAGCATAATTATAAGCTCCTTCGGTGTGTGAGGTAGAGAAATGGTGTGTTCCTCCTAGTGCCATAGTACCAGGTGTGTGGGTGTTGGATTGGAGAGTCAGCTGGATTCTTTAGGTATGTATGATCTTGGTCATCGGGTGAGCATGGCCCTTATAGGAGATCTACATGGTAAGTAAGATCGTTGATCTACAGGTGTGTGTGTGTGTGTGTGCAAGGTCAAGGTTCACAGGTGTGTAGAACCAATATTGATCTATAGGTTAGAGATCAAATAGGACAGCAACACAACAGGGAGCAGGATCAGGCAAGATTTACTTGGAGTATGGTGTGTACTCATTGGTATGTACGTGGAGTATATGGAGAGCTAAGAGGAAGGCAAGGCAGTTCCTTCCATAAGTATGGTCTGTTGAATTGCAGGTTGTTGCAAGTTCATGGGAGATCTACTTGAAGTACTTTGAGTACTTGTGGAGTGCGTGGAGCACTTGTGGAGTGTGTGGAGCACAGGTGTAAGGTGAACACCAACTCTGTGTTTGACTTGGGTGTTGAGACCTAGTAGAGAGAGCTTTGAGGGAAGATTTACTGTTTATGTCCTAGAGGTGTGGGAGCCCTAGAGGTGTGTAAGGAAGAAGAACTGTGGCAGTCTTCTTTGTTGTATTTCCTTCTGAAAGAGTTATTAATACAAGTTGTGTATTGTCTCTCATATTCTATGTTATTCTAAATTCTAGTTACTTGTTAAATCTGGTTAATTTCCGCATATTAAGTTGCTTGGTTTGGTAATCAATTGTGTGCTTTTAGTGTTTCGCATCCTAACAAGAATAATGGTGTAATGTGCCAAAGTGGTGTTGATACAAGTCTAGCAAGCATATAAATTAAATTATTTTTTCAAACTTTTGGAAAGAAATATTTTATTAGTACCATACAATTCCTTGCAATGCCAATATTATATCACTTACTGTTTTTCAATAGGAACTAGAGTTTCAAAGATATGGTAAATCTACCTAATTTGAGAGATAAAATTTGAAATTTTTAAAATTTAATTTGGAGGCTATAAATAGGGGATAAGTCCCTTTAATTTATATATTTTAATTTGAAAGTTTTATATATTTGATCTATAGGAAAATTATTTCTATTATAGAGAGAGGTGATGATGATAATATATCTAGAAGGAAATTTTAGGCTTGTGGTGATATAATTTTTATGTCATATGTAATATGGGGATTTCTATTATTTTTTATAGTGATGTTACAAATAGTGTTGGAGTAAAGAAATAATGAATAACATGAGAGTTGGCATTTGGATGCAACTAGTGCATGACATTCATAGCATCATGGTATGATAACACCTAGATACTATGCCAATTATTATATTTTCAATGTATATCTATGATAGATTCCCTATGTACAAATTGACAAGAATACCACTAAATGTGGCAAAACACTTACCCTAATTCAGGTAATGGAATTGAGAGCCATTGGCTAGATAGCATAATGGATATATAATATAGGAGATAGTGAGGAAGGGTTATATTATATATACATCCTACACATGTACATCAAATTCATGGGTAAATTGTCCATATACATTTTAAGATTAATGTTTATCTAAGGCTAGATGGATTTTTACCAAGTGGGTAGAGCCTCATTCTTGTGATTTATTTACTATATAGTTCAAGCTCCCACACCCAATAACACCCATAAACTTACCACCAAGTATGGAAATACATGTGGTGAATACAAAAGAGGAGAGTTTCTATTAATACATGCCCTAGTTTTGAGAGATATACATGTTCCTCAACATCATGGGAGGATTTAGTGGAAGATATTAGGTTTAATAAGAATGGTAGAGGAAGAAGAGGGGTAAGCACTAGTTTTGGTAGTAAGTCTTAGATAGGATGACCCTAAGGTAGAGGTGGTTGTCCTAGCTGATGTGTGTTAGGTAGAGGAGAGAACCTAGTTGTGTATGTTAGAGTGTATAATATGAGGAGAAGGTAGAATATTCTTGGGACCCTTGGGAATTTATTTTGTGGATATTTTGGTTAAGGATACAGATCATCAAACCTAATGGATGTAACTAAGACCCTCAATTTTGTTCTTATATAGGTGGATAGGACTTGGGATTAAAGACTAAATATAAATAGGAGGATAGTGATGTACTCCTTTGTAGCTTAAAAAATGGAGTAGTCATCCATGATAAGCTAGTGTATCTAGGTAATAAGATTTTTTTTTATGATAACTACATTTCTTAGGCTTATATACAATTATGATAAAAAGTATAATAATGGTGTAGATATAGTTTGATTTGATATATGATGTTTAATGTTTATTTTTAATTGGTTTTTTAATATGAGAATGAGGTGATGTTCACTTATTTAGGCCATGCACAATGATATTATAGATATTTTTTAACATAATGTGATATTTCATTGATGTAAAATCCAATGGCAAGGTTAGCTTGTATTCATGTGGGATATTATAAACTCATTGGATAGGTTGTATCGGTCCTAAAAATACTAGTACATGATTCATGTCTTTCTTTATCTATAAGAGTCATCACAAATAATACTTAATGTAATGGATAATAAACACCTAGTAAGCCCTTATAAATTAGTAAGTAGCACATATGGGCACCATGTCTATTACGATTAAGATGAAGTGTGAATATGGATCACACATTTTTTCACTATATATTGAACTTTATACATCATAAGGAAAGGCATGAGGATTTATTTCGAGAGAGCAGTCCCTTTTTTTATCGTTTAGATTGACTACGTCCTCATAGAGTGTAGCCCCTCACATGATATAGTGCAAGCAACGCATGATATTTTAAATATGATGTATTAATTTCCATATGATGTATTTTGTGATCTTTTTATCTTAATTTGAGTTGTAAGATTATATCATTATGTTTTCTTATATTTTTTAATCTTTAATTTTAAAATTGTTGCCATTTCTATTTTTTACAATGAAAAAACTAATGACATCATAAAATGGTAGAATTGAAATTTTGTCTTCTAGTATAAGGATATAAAATTTTGACAAAACCAAAAAAGTGGTAAAATAAAGATAAAAAATGAAATATCTAATTTAAGTAGATAGAAAACATTGACAAGATAAAAGATGTCATAAAATAGTAAAATGAAACAAAATATAACATCTAAGAAAGCATTATATGTGATAAAATAAAGGTAAATAAATTAGTTAGATCCAAATCAATGTTTGTGCCAGAATTTTTTATTATAATAACAAGACCATCTAGTACCAAAACTAAGGGGATAATAATGATGCATATACAATTGTGAAATAAATAGATATGAACGTATGTAAATAATTCTCTATTGAACCCCTAAGTTATAAAAAATAAGTAAAATTTGAAGAATTATATAGAAAAGGAGTCTAATGAAGATGGATTTGGTAAGCTAGCAGTAATATCCATCAAAGGGGATTAGGAATTATATGTGTGAATTAAGGAGATGTGGCACTAAGAGGGTGATTTTAAATCCTTAGCAGAGATAATAAAATCTAATTAAGTGGGTAATATTAATATCTTCTAACATCGAAAGGTTTAGGAACCCTACCTAGCCAGTCTAAAGCTTTGGATAACTAGAGAAGAATATATTTTACCCCATGAAGGCTATAGAATAAAAATTAAAGGTACATACTTTCCCATTATGTGTTCCTTTATTAGAAAGAATCAATATATTTCCTCATCAAGACATGATATTGTTTTAGTCTACAAGTTATGATGGGATTCGCAAGATGTTAAATTATTCATACTTGTTCAATAGGTGATTTCTTTAATTTTAATAGTTATCACTTTCATTGGCTTATTTATATAACTAATTAAATATTTAATTATTCAAAAAATAATTTAATACTTACTCCTTTCATTAACTTATTAATAGAATTGATTAAAATTTTAATTATGCACAAAGTACCATATTCAATGTAGAATCATAGTGAAACTATAGATTCATAACTCTTAATCATATTAAATTATATTGAGTTATATGGCAAGGATACATTATTTTTTATAAGGGACATACACAAACTTGATATAACTAGAATTAAAAAGTATAAAATATTTGTATTAACTTAGAAAAAAATTGAGAGCTAACATATCCTTTTATAAATTCCACATGTATATAATAAATGTGACTCTTTAACTTTTTATATCTTTATTTCCTCTTATGTTTATTCCAATGTAAATGTTTAACTTTCCATTTTTCTATTTGATTTACATGTATAGTTACAATATACAAAATTCAAAAACTATACACTTATCTCACATACAAAGTATATAAACATACTTGTGAAAGATCCTTCATAGTATCCTACTAACACTTTCTTAGACTTAAGCAATTGTCTCACCTTGAGACAATAATTTATAATGAGATGTGGTTGTTTAAAGTTTAATTTTTATATATAAGTGGATTTTCCCTAATATTTTCCACAATTGGGATCTAAATAAATTTTGGTTGTAGTTTCACTTGAAGTGTTATTTACTTGTTTTCAATTCTTTCACACTACTTATCTTCCCTTTTAGGTTTTCAACTAAATAGCATACCAACATACCACCCTTTATGAATTTTCAATAGTTTTGTATAACTATGAGGTCACCCTTTATATTTTATCAACCTTCATGGTACCACTCACAGTTTAATTGCACAATTTTTTTTAATCCAAAATTGATCAAAACTATGAGAATTATAATACTATATTATAGTGTCGATGCATTTTTGTGTTATTGCAGAAGGAATTGGTTAGGTAGGATACATGGAAGCTAATTATGTTGTAGAGTAACTTATTATGGTTGTTGTTTCAATAGTTTATATGGTTAGATCTTTTCATTGAGTTGTTTGTGAGTGATGGAGTTGTTATGGTTATTATAATTGAGTAATCTTCTTCACTCATAACATCTTGATGATCTTCGTAAGGTTAATCTACTTTGGCTCCTCTTGGATATCCTTCATATAACTTAAAACATTAACTAAATTTGGTTTTTAGTCATTTTAATCCTATAGTGCATCCCTTAGCATCGTGAAGAGAATTCATAGGTGTGTAAGGCTTCTCATTATTCCTTGGACATCATCCTCACTCATAACATCAAAGATAAGCTAATTATTTATAACATTTATCTAGATGGTCTCCATAATTTTCTCCAATGACTCCTTACATCATTACATTTATACACTTATAAACATGATTCAAAAAAATTATATCTCCTAAAATCTTAAACATTTAATGACATTATCAATGTATAATAGTAACCCTTGAAGAAAATTAACCATTTTAGCCATTGTCCCTTGCCCTAAAATACTTCCTTTGATTTATAAACCTAGATTATGTTTTCAATGTTTTATTGTAAGGCATCCTAGATCTATGTTTTCCAATCAATTAGGTGATGTGATATATATTATTATTGTGTCACATATATATTAATGACCTACTCATACTCCTCCAAAATATAAAATATGGCATAAATTTCAATTTAAGGCTTTATCACTTGTGATTTTATTTTTTTGATGTGTTATATATATTTCCAAACTTATACAAGATTGGTTATGAGGGTCATGAACTCTAGCAACTCAGACATCACCTATCCACTTAAGACTTGTTACACCAAAGTAGGTAAAGTGTCATTGATTATTTTTCTAGACTTGGAGATGTGATCATGTATTTCATTATTCTCATATTTGAGATGCTCATTATCATATTAGATCTAGCTAGCCATTTTTTTAATGGATGCATGGAAAGTAGTGGCACATTTGATTTTATTATCCATATAAATTTGTGTATAATATATGGCAACCTATTATGATATGGTGATTACATCAAATTATTTTGTTAAAGGAAAAGATGTTGCTAGTTCCTAGAGTATTTATTCCATTAGAAGCACAAATATGGTGTGCCTAGTGGTTAGATCCTATATGTCTAGCCATTAGGACCCCTTTGTATCATGTGTATCCTTTGACCCTTATTACTAAAAACTCACCCTCATTAAACTAGAGCCCACATAACTCCATGAAGGTTGTGTTTGAACTTCATCTACTTGATTTATGTTTACTCTCTATTATTGCATTGGTTCTTGTACACCTTGGCTTGATGTTGAAAATGTTTTACTGTTTTGGTGTTTTACGCATTATCCTCCTTTTTTCTCCCTTAATTACTTAATTTTATTATCTTATTCCTCCTTGTCCTTGGCAACTGTCGAACTGGGCCACAATGAGGATCAAATAGATAGGGTCAAATGCATAGAGATGAATATGTATGGTGTATTGAGACCTAAATAATTATCCAAAAGAATAAGATAGTCTTCACAATAAGAAAATTATATTCATTAAAATTTATTTTTTTCATTAGCTAAAATATGCATAGGAAGATACATTATAGAGTGAGGAATTATGTCACTTAAAAAGGTAATTAACTCAACTCACAATTAGAAAATGACTTAAAGTCAATTTCCCCTAATGACCTATTATTAACTTAAGTAAGATAAATAATACCCATGTAAACAAAACATAATGGGACATAAGTCTACACCAACACCCCCCTTAAGCATATTTTAGGTGGCTAGAATAATTGGGTATCATAAAAAAGGATAGATGAGGTACCTAAGTACATAGAGATGATCCCCCAGGAGAGGAAGAAGAAAGATCTAATTGAACCCTAACAAGAGCCTAAAATAAAGATAATTACTCTCAATGAAAGGTTTTTTGAATATATCAATAACTTGATCCATTGTCTAGATGCATTGGATATCAATGACTTTCTCATGGATGATATCCCAAATGACATGCATGTGAATATTGATATGATTGGTCTATTAATGGAGAACTAGATTCCTATAGATATGGATGGTGATTTTTTTGTTGTATAAGATGATTATTGGTCATGAAAATTAGACCCCAAACTCAATGAGAATCCCCTAAAGCTAAATAGCTTTAGTGGTATCATTAATAGATATTTTGTATACCCATATAGAAGATAAAATAATAGAATTCTACTTATTTCTATACCAACTAATCAAACCTAAATCAATGTAAAAACTATAGTTGGAACTAGACTTGTGATTTTGAATTTAGCCAGCCCAATCTAGATCTATATACCTAATTAAGTCAATGTTGATTCCCACTCAATAGTGAATCTCAAATTTTGGAGTACCCAAAATGTAATTGAGAATCCACTTAGCTAATTTCTAGTGTTACTCATGTGGTTCTTTCATAAATTATGAGACCATACCCACTACATATGAAATATCAAGTCTAGTGTGCATAAGGTAGATGAGACTACTAAAAATTTATTGATACAAGATAACATCAACTAATGGAGATGAAAAATCAACCTCAAACTTTACACTAGATATAAAATGACTCAAATATAGCTTATAGTTAGCCATGTTAAACCATGCAAGTAAATCAAGAGCATACTTAGATTATGAAATAGTGATTCCAGAGTTTGATTGAGTAATTTCAATCCTAAAGAAGTAGTACAATAAGCCCAAATTAGTCACTGAGAACCTATTAGACAAAGTAGTTTTCACTATTATGATGGTGGATGGATAACTCCCTATGATAAATAGTTAATCCATGTAGAGAACTAAAATTAAAAGTGAATCATCCTACCATAATATGTAGACATTCAAATTTTAATGGAATTTAGTAAACCCAGAGAAAAAACTAAAGGAGTCCATCTTGACATACCAAGCTTGTGTAGCTTGTTTGAGGCCATAGATAGATTTATGAAGTTGAACAAAAAGAAGAATTTTACACAAATATTTGTGGTTTCTCCATATATATTTCCTATTTGAGGTCACCATGAATAAAGGCACTTTTCACATCCATTTGATGAACATCCAAGTGATGTGTTGTGGCAATGATTAGAGTGATTCAGATTGAGTTCATTTTAGTAACTAGGGTGAATGTCTTGGTGTAGTCAATGTCAGGAACCTAATAAAAAAACCTTTGCTACCAAAAGATCTTTTAAATTGTCTATGGACCCATGTGCTATAAACTTCATTCATTAAATTGACCTACATCAAACAAGTTTTCTTCCTTTAAGAAGTGGGACTAATTCCCAAGTGTTTTTCCTCTACAAGGAACTATACTCCTCTTCCATAGTAGTATCCCACTTAGGAGTGCATGATGACTCATGAATTATTATGGATCAGAAAAAAATACAATGAAATCATATGGGGTATCCTAGAATTATGAACATGTGTGCATGTTATATAATGGATCTCCAACCCATTGGCTAGCACTTTGTAGTGTTTGTCTAGCCCAAAAAGGACTAGTTATTATAGATTTATGATTGGATTCCTCATCCTTAGAAGATAATTTTGGAGAACGAGGAGGGGAACCCTCATTACACTCTCATCATCAGATTTAGAAAAATAATTATGATCATCAAGAGGTTGATTAGGTAGATTTAAATTGACATAATTGTCATCAAATCTTAGTCCATCTAAGGAAGAATGAGAGGTTTTGAGTGTGTATTTTTAAGGACCTCTATAAAATAAACACTCCTCTCAATGAACAAATCATGAGTGTTAGGATGGAGAATCTTGTATCAATTAACACCCTTAGGATATCCAATGAAGATGTAATATTTACTTTGAGGTTACAATGCATTACATTTCTTCTTTAGAATGTGAGCCATATCAGGGAAATCAAACACTTAAAAGTGCTCAATTATTGGTTTCTAACTGTTCTAAGATCCAAAAGGAGTGACTCCCTTTAATGCTTTATGAGGAACTTGGTTTTGGATGTCATAATCACCATTAATGGCCTCATCCTAATATTGGCGTGACTTGGAGTGTATCATTAGGTTGGAAATTTCCTTTAAGGACTTATTCGTGCACTCTAAAACACCATTCTATTAAGTAATATGTGAAACTATACACTATAGTTAAATATTATCTAATATATATAATTAATCAAAATGGTTATGTACATACTCACCACCATTATTATTACACAAAATATTAATGGATTTACTTGATTGTTTATTTACAAGCACCTTGAAATCCTAAAAATGATCAAAGACCTCTTATTTTTGCTTAAGTAAATACACCAAAGTGTACCTAGAATAATCATCAATGAAAGAAAGCATATATTTAGTCCTATTGAATTAAGGTTTTGGAAATGGACCAGCAATATCACTATGAATAATATCCAATATATGTGTAACTCTATGATTTTATTTTGTTATGCTTCTATTTATGCTTACCAAGAATTCAACCCTAGAAATGTTTTTCAAAAAACAAACTTAACTTGTGACAACCCTAAAACCATGTATTGATGATTGAGTTTCTCCAAGTAGTGATATTTGATATGGACAAATCACTAATGCCATAATTTACTCACCTCATATGAATGAGTTAGTAATAAAGTAAAGGGTTAATCAAGAGAAAAATGTGAGAAAGTATACAACAAAAATTGGTGGTTTACTTTCCTAAATATAATAATGGTGTCATTGTTATCTTCCCTAATAACCATAAAATTATGTGTGAACTCAAATATCTTGACTAAACTTATGTGATTAATGTGGTAAATAGATAGGAGATTGGTGGATAAAGAGGGAACTCATAGAACATCAATAAATGTCCCATCATTCACTTCAACAAATCCTCTCCCAATAACTTCTATTGAATTATCATCACCTAATAAAATGGAAGGCATAGAACAAGGCTCCAAGGATATAAGCATGGCATGTGATGAAGCTATGTGGTATGAGGCACTAGAATCAATAACCCATATGGAAGGTTGGGATGAAACCAAAATAAGTTTTTTTGCCTTATCATTTTCCTTATATTTACCCTTCTTCCTATCTTTGTCCTTAGAATATGCATGTGCTAATGAACTCTGAATGGAAGAATTAGGGGCATTGATTTATGCTTATCAATCATTTTTTTAGTTGGTACATCAACTTATTCATTCATTTGGACTCATCATGCCCATATTTCCTACAATATCCACAAGTGAGTCACTCTTTCTTGGGTTTCATGTCTGAAGAGGAGGACTCTATTGATGTTTTTATCTTAGCATCAAATTTTTGACCCTTTTATTGCTCTAGGTCCTTCTTATTCTATTTATTCTCCTTACTATTGGAATCCTTTTCTTTGTTAAGACTAAAAATAAGCCTAATGTAACTTGAGTGATTTAAACTTGGTGAATAAGTCTTAAATTATATCGAAGTCACATGGGATCAAACTCATGAGCTCATTCTCCAACTCATAAACCCTCATTTCATCCTACTTCTTAAGATTTTATATAATAAGGTCCACATATGATTTGGAATTATTACAAATTTGATATGAAAAATCAATTCAAGAGCCATGAACAGGCACAATAGACCATAGGTTTCATCACTTTAGTTTTATGACTTCACCTTCTTTGCATTAGGTTTCATTTATATTTCTATACCCATCATGATTTAATGTAACCCAGGGCTTCTCAAGAGGATTTTCACTTTGAATTTATACTTTTGATAGTTGAATGGTGTAAGAAGCATACTTGAACTAATTTTCATGGTGTAGAAAGGAAGTATTTTTTAAATTATGTGTGTTGTAGAATTGTAATGTAAAACCCATGAATCTATAGAGATTCAAATTATTAAGGTATAAGAATAGCACCATTGTGAATAGCTAAAAAACACACTTTAAAAAAAACCACCACCTCAAAAGGACCAAATAGATAAAACTTATGATTAATTAAAGTTTAATATGGAAAGGTGATTCTCCACTTTATAAAATTTGAAAAAAATGTTGAGTGTTCAAAACTTGGAATTGGGTGCTAGAGTTAAGCCCCAACTAGTAGGAATATAAATTTAATCCTCCCCTTCATGTGACTACACCATATGACTAAGAGGCTAAGGGGAAGGATGAGGGATCTCCCCCTTAATTATGTCACTTTACATAGTGATGTGACTTGGGGAGTGATATCACTCCCAAAAATGTCCTTTTTTACAAATAAATAGTGTCACAAACTATTGACTTAAATTTGACATCCTCTAGACCATTACAGGTAGGTAGAATAGCATGGTAAAGATATAGGTGATGGAGTCTATGTAGTTTTTTGACACTATTGGTGGGTTATATAAGATTTATTGGCACTACCATCAATTTCTACGAGGGGTGATTACACCACCATCAAGTTCCACAAGAGGTGATTTCACCACCATCAAGTTCTAATGGGTAGGTCAACATGTCTATTAAGGTCCATCAGTTATTTTGGCATGTTATTTAGGGTCAGCCAGAGGTGATGGAATTCTAGTCTATGTCTCCCAAAGCTTATGGAATTTTGGTCAGGGTCTGTTCGAGGTGCTTGTAGGGGTCTTAGGTCCTCATAGGTGTGTAAACAAGGTCACAAATTCTATAAGGATTGTAATCAAGGTCACAAATTCTACATGGCATGTCAGTAGGATCATGGATTCTAAAGGTCATGTAAGCAAGGGTATCAAGACTCGATATTACTATAGGCACATGATTCTACCAAGTTTGAATAAAGCCCAAATTTGCAAATTTAGATCAATTTATTCAAAAAATAAGAAAAACCCACTTGTTTTCTTGACAAACCCAAAAAACCTAGAAATAGTTTTTCTTAAAAGTCACTAGATGTATGAATTTTTGTAGATCTCAAGAAATTGCCTATAAACCCTCCAAAAACATCTAAAATTTGATTTTCATATAATAAGGTTGTGTGGATATTAAAATCTAAGGTTTTAACACTTAAATCTAATGGTGGTGTCTATTTTTTAGTTGAGACCCTAGATATGCATATTTACATGTATTTTTGAGAAACCCCACCAAACCTTAGAAAATTGAAATCAGTGAAAAATCTAAACAAGCTGTAATGCAAGATTCACAATAGAATCTATGGAAATCATCTACTAGCAGAGCTCTGATACCATGTTAGACTGGGAAATAATGAGGATCAATTGGATAGGGTTAAATTCATGGAGATGATTCTATATGAAGTAGTGAAACCTAAAGAAAAATCCAAAATAAGAAGCTAGTCTTCATAATAAGAAAGGTGTATTCAAAAGCATTTATTATTCATATTAGCCAAAAAGTGCATAGGAAGATAAATTATATAGTAAGTAATTAGTTCATCCAAAAATGAAATTAACTTAATTCAAATTATAAAATGATTTGAAGTGTATTTCCCCTAATGACCTAGTATTAACCTAAGTGAGCTAAATAAGACTGTGTAGATAAAACCCAGTGAGATAAAATTCTACAACAACTTTTTCTCCTTAGAATTTTTTTATTGTTGCTTCCTCCTCTAAAACCTTTTTATTTAATTCATCTTACTTTAATATGTCCTTGAGACTTTTTTTATTCAACCTCTTTGGATAATTTGTCAACCTTAGATTTATTTCACTCCTATTCTTGTTAGACTTTATCCATTGTCTCTTATTTAGTGGCTTTCTTATGTTTCTCTAGTAATTTTTCCATCTCTTTTTTGGCCTCATATTCAACCACTTTGTGAACATTTTTTTCACACCATTTTAGTTGATGTGACTAACTAATTTTTGTATGCTTTGTGGTCATGGCTAATTTTAATGGGATTGTCTAGGAGGATTATCGAATTGTGTTTCTAGGTACTATGCTCTTGGTATCCAATAATGTGTCAAATACCGGGCCTTTTTCTATTATGTAAAGACCATTTATGGAATGAATGATTTTTCTAGAGGGTTACTCTATGTAATTATTTATGAATATTTTGAGAGTAATCTTATTTTGGGTGTAGAAGATGGAAGGGTGAATATTAGAGGGGATGGGTGAGTGACTGGTAGAGTGGACTACATAGAAGGTGTGGTTCAGTTCTTAGGAATAGTATCCTTAGAATGTGAATCTTGGGGAACTAGTTATTATTTATTTCACTCTATAATACTTATTCTAATTTCCATAGTCAATGATTCTTTTTATGCCTCCCTGGATGTGACCTTAGGTATTAGGAATGTTTACATTCACCCTCTAACATCTAAATTATGATGCATAATTTATACCATGCTAAATTTTTGGACTCATGTCTTGAAAATACTTGTCAACACATCAACTGAATCTTCACTAATTTCTAAAATGAGGGCTAGATCTAGGTCCTTTATCTTTTATTTTACATGTTGTGGTTATTTTTTAGTTGTGACTAGATATTGTGTGGTAATGCTTACTTGTGTTTACATTCAAATCATGATGCCTCCCTTGGAAATAAAACTTATACCATACATTATGTTTATTTTTCTTCAATCATTATATCTATGAACTAGGAATTTGAATAGAGGAGAGGTTAGTCTTGTGTTAGTCTCATAAAATAAATGAAATTAACACACTAAAATCTTAACACCTCTAGCCTAGACACTAAGAAGAGCTTAAGTAACAAAATGTAAATGAAAGCACAACAAAAACATAAAGACATAACTCTTTTACCTTCTTTTGGAGCTCTCATTGGCTTTATTGAATGGTTTTTTTGGCTTGTGCATCAAGAAGTCTTAAAAAATGGAGGTTGATTGGCTCCTTCTCTCCTTGTCACTTTGGCTTTGATTTCTTAGCTTATATTTGAACATGGTGACATTACTTGCATGAGGTTTATGGAGTAAATATTTCATAATAACTCTATAATATCTTAAAATTTTATGAAGAGGTATGGCCTTATATTTATAGCTTTAGGAATTAACTCTCACCCAAGGTGAGTGAAGATTGAGTTTAGGCTTGGAATGGGTTTAAACTAAACCTAGGTGAGTTAAAAATAACTCTAGTAAATTTAATAGTTGTCAAGTAATTATGATTTATAATTACTACGCATGGCTCTCAAATTAGATATTTTATGATATTTTCAAAGAGCTTGACAACTCATAAGTAAAATGATGAAAGGATTTGATATTTTGATTTTTGGAATTTTTATTTTTAGATATTCATTAATTATAAATGGATAATTCAATAGGCATTTAATCTTATTTATTTTGTTAACTGATTTAGATTAGCCTTTTAGCTCTTTCAAAATTTGATTCAAGTGTGCAAGTGCCCCACTTAATAGGTCTATAGGCCAAATTAATAATTTTAATGTTGCAAGGTCATTATGGATGAATCCATGAGTGGTTATTGTTGTATATAGTCTAGTATCCTAAATAGGGATGCCTCAACATGATTCAATCATTGATGAATAGTGCACAAGCAAATTTGAGACATTCAATCATTCTTAAGCTTAATTTATAATGGTTAGTAGGAATCAATCTAAAGTCTGATCGGGATCTAGTTGTGGATAATTTTAGGTGTCTATGGTTTTCTTCTATTTGGGAAGGTGTTGTAAGCTATAAGCATAGTAAAATATTCTCAAAGAATCAAAAGGTCTTTCATGCCTACAACTTCATTGACAATAGATGAACTATAGATGCCCTGTTAAGGGAGTGGTCGATAAAAATGGTTGGAAATTAGTCCCTCAAAAGAAGGACATGATGGGACCAAAAGGTAAAATGGGTGGAAAAGACTTATTTTCCCACAGGTAATTATAATCAATGGCATATAGAGCTACCCTGGTTGGGTAGATAAATAGGATATTTTTCCCACAAGTGGTTATAATCATCAGCATAGATGGGATAAAAAACATAATTATTTTCCCAAAGGTGGTTATAATCATTGAAAAAAGGATTAGGGTAACAAGAAAATGATTTTTCCAAAGGTAATTAGAACCATTAAAAGGGAAACAATGATTTTCCCACCAGTGGTTATAATCATAGGCAAGATAAAAAGATTCCCTAGTTAGGTAGAATAAAGATAATGATTTTCTCAAAGGTGATTATAATCATTAACCTATATATAGATCTGAACATAATGATTTTCTCATAGGTAGTTATAATCATTGGCTCTATGGGTGGGATGATACACAATAATTTTCCCAAAGGTGGTTAGAATCATTAGTAGTGCAAGTGTGATGAGATACAATGATTTTCCCAAAGATGTTTATAGTCATTGATCGAGTGATGAGATTATGATGGAAAAGTGGTATATAAGAGAAAGATGAATTTGGGAAACCTAATAGTATGGAGATGCACATCCTGACTAGAAAGGATTAAAATTCTATCATGATTTAGCTATTCTATATGTGATATGATTTAGATAGATTGGGAATTTTTTAGGTGCCAAGGAGATATATCATGGCCACATTAATTTTAAGACTTCCTAAGTGTGTTTTTATTCTATCACATGATGGTAGGCATCATGATATAAAACACCATGATAACTTAGCTAAAATATGTATAAGGACTGATACATGATCCAATCCTCAATCAAAAACAATATAACAATGATAAAAACTAGGGTGATAATGTTGGAAAATACATATGTATGGATTCAAGAATAACTTTTAAGGAATCACCTAATAACCACACCTAGACTGAATCAAGGCAAAACAAGAAAATAAATAAACAAAATGCCAAGAAAAGAAAGAACAAAAAAAAACAAAGAGGGTAAAATGAAATAAAAATAAATAATGGTTAAGGACAATGCTATCACAAATAGAGGACAAACAAGATTATGATCATTACCCCTTTGTGATAGAAGATAATGAAACAAACAAATAAAATGGATGAATATAAGAAAAGGAAGGAGTTAGGTGAGATGACTATAGATGCACTAGACAAATGGGCATTGCCTACATAGTTCCATAGACATAATCTCTAACATAAACTTTAGGCCCAATGTAGTTCTTTCAAGATATGGGATAGAAGAAAACATTATGACAAGAAAACATGATTGTGGTGGAGAGAAAATATGGAAAAATTCTCACAAAATGTCAATAGAATGGGATGATAGGCCTATAAGGAAGGGGAAACTAAACTATAAGTGGTTTCTTATGAAATAGCTAGGGATCTAAAAATCCTTAAGGCAAATAAGTGGTCAATGTTTAAGATTTTTATAAACCTATTTGTAAATGTTTTTATAATTTTCTATGTATCTCAACTCAATCATAGAATGAAGATATATTAAATGGCCTTACTTGGAAAACAATGAGAGCATATAAATGTGAAATTGCTCACAAAATGGAAAGATCATGGAAAAGGGTGACTAAGCTAACCTCAACATGAATTGAGAATTGCCAACATAGTCCTAGGATGGGAACTCAAGTAACTATAGTTTTGCCTTATAGTGAAGGAATCTAACCACGTAGAAGCAAATGCATAAACTAGGCAAATGGTACCGTACAACATAGGAATGGTAAGGTGTTACTTTAAGGCATGATAAAGGTTTTATTCATAATTTTCACATAGACAATTATAATTAAGAAATAATGACATAGGTCAATGATATTAATTTTCCCATAAGTAGTTATAGTTAGTAGCATAATGATGGTACTCTGATTTTCCCAAATGTGATTATAATCATTAGTACATCAATGGAATGAAATAAGTAATGAAAGATGTATCTACCAAACCAATGTCATACTACTCCAAAAATGGTCACTATTTATAATGTTGAATCAACTACAAAAAATTGATCTAAATCTTATTTCTAAAAGTGCTTGAAAAACCAATGGAATAGAACCAAGGTTAAAGGGGTTAGGTAGGGATAATTAAAACAATTGTGGTTGATATTAAAGGTATGGTATATGGTACGGTATAAATAAAATTATGATATGGGACAATAGAAATGGGCCTCATAGACAATACTTTAGGTCTCTCAAGGGAACTAATACTTGAGGTGTATAATGCTCATGGGCTAATCAAGTTCATCCCCATCTTGTGTAGAGATATTATATGCTCCAAAGCCATAGTTAGAAATAATGATATAGGGTCCTATCTAGTTGGGTTTGAACTTTCCCTTATGTTTCTTCTTGATCATGGTATTATATTAGTTTTGTTTGAAAATAAGGTCACCAAGCTTAAATTCCTTGTGTTTGACTCATTGATTATAGTGGCCACAGAGTTGCTTCTAGTATGATTGAAGGTTGTTGATAGTGGTTATGCATTTTTCATAGAGTAACACTAGATCTTATAGGTGAGCAACTCTATAAGCTTCATCGTCTAGAAAATGTTTTATAAAAATACAAAAAGAAGGTAACTCGACCTCAATGGGAAGAATGGCCTCGATACAATAAATTAGGGAATATGGATTTGATTTTATTGGGGTATGGTTATTGGTGTAGTATACTAAGAAGGCATGAAATATTTATAGGTGCCAATCATGGCCAGCATCATTGATAATATTTTTAAGGATGTTGATAGTGGTTTTGTTGTATGATTCTACTTGGTCATTACCTTATGGGTAATAGACAATAGAACAATGTTGAGTAATGTTATACTCAGCACACAATGATTTGAGATCCTTGTTCTTAAATGATCCATAATTATTAGATATAATGTTAGATGGGATACCATAGTGACAGATGAGATGATTGAATATGAATTTGGAAAATTATTTTATAGTCATGTAAGTGAGGGGTATAGTTTTTACCTACTTAGTGAAATATTCATTAGTGGTAAAGATGTGCTTATGGCCATTAGATGAGGTTGGATTAATATTCCTAATGAGATTGAGGCCCCATGTAGTAAATGGCCATGGTGTAAGCATTGTATTTAGAGTCTTGGCTAGAGCATGAATCAAATTGGCATGCCTTTGACATTTGTCACTCTTTTTAATATAATCATCTACATTTACATCCATAGTTGGCCAATAATAGCTAGTACATTAGAGTTTTTTGGCTAGGATGGCCCCATTGGTATGATCCCCATATACTCTTTCATGAACTTCTTGTAACACTAATGTTGATTCTACCAAATTTAAATAATAAATTTGAGATTCATCAAAGTTGTAGTGGTAAATATTTGGTCCAAGTAAGGTATATCATGAGGCTTAGTGGGTAAAGGCCTTTTATTGTTTGTATGATAGGTATAGTGGCATAATATGGTCATGTAGGTAGGTGAAAATGTATGAATACCATATAGAGATGGGACCAACAATATCATAGATCATTGTGATAGTTGAAGGTTCATGAGTAGGTGCTAAAAGATTTTTAATGAAGAATTGATATTATTTTTCCTTTTCAGTATGATGAATCAAAGATCTAATGGAGGATATGGCATTCATTATTTTTTTAATAGATCTTGGTATGTGTTTGAACTATACATCAACAATTTCATTTTTGAGAGTATCAATCATAGCCTTCTATGGCACCAACTTGTCATCTTTAGTCTAAATGTGGTTTGTATCCTGATTGATTATTAACTAAGAATCACAATAAACCTTTAGATGTTGAATGTTCCATTATACTACCTAAAAAAGTCCTAAAAGGAATGCTTTATATTTGACCATATTGTTAGTATAAGGAAAGCTTATACAAAATGATTTAGGGATAATTTCCCCCTATGATGTAATAAATAATAGGCCTACCCCTGATCCATGTGTTATGAATGATCCATCAAAATACAACTTCCAATGCTACTCCTAAGGAGGTGTTTCAATAATGGTTATGATGGACTCATCTAATAATTGGAATGATAGAGGTTTGGTATCTATAAGGGGAGCTTCACTTATCTTATTTGAAATAACTTGTCCCTTGATGGCCTTTTGGGTGATGTATGTTATCTCAAATTTCTCAAAATCATGATCCATTTAGCCATGTGACCTTGTAAAGCTATCTTGGATAGTAGATACTTGAGCAGATCTACTTTATAAATAACTATGGTATTATTGTTTAACATGTAATTACATATTTTATGAGTTGTAAATATCATATTTAAATAATATTTTTCAATAGGCATATATTTATATTCATACATGACTATTTTATGACTTAGATAGTACACAACATGTTCTTTTCCATTGTCATCATGTTGAGCTAAGAGTGCTCCCAAGGATTTTTTAGTAGCAAATAGGTACAATAAAATTGAATTTTCTAGCAGAGGTAGTAACAAAATAGGCATATTAGTAAGATAATATTTGAGGTTTTGGAAGGCCTTTTGGCATTCTTCATCTCATATCAATGTTATACCCTTATTTAGTAGGTGTGTAAATGGATGGCATTTATTAGCTAACTAAGAAATGAAGCATCTAATAAACTAAATATTGACCTACAAACTATGGAGTTACTTCAAATTAGAATGTGGTAGCATCTATATAATGGCTTAGAATTTGGCTAGATCAACTTTAATGCCTTAGTGAGAGATAATGAAGCCTAGAAATTTATCTGAAGTAAATCTAAAAACACACTTCTTAAGATTGATTCAGATCTTAGATTCACACAGTCTCTCAAATATCTTTCTTAGTATAATTGGATGATCGACCTTGGTCTTTAATTTTCCTAATATGTCATCGATGTAGTCTTCAACAATATCATACATCACATTATTAAATATGATGATCATGGCTCTTCGGTATGTGGCCCCAACATTCTTGAGACCAAATGACATATCCTAATAAAAACCATTCCCCATAAAGTGGTGAACATTATCTTATGTTTGTCTTCTAGTTTAATTTGAAACTAGTTGTATCCTAAAAAATCCATCTATCAATGAAAGCATTTTATACCTAGTTATGAAGTCAACAAATATGTCAATGTTTGGTAGAGGAAAGTCATCATTGGGGTAGGACTTGTTTATATCTCTAAAATTAGTGTAGATTATGATTCCTTATATTTTATTACTAATTGGAATAACATTTGAGATCCACTCTAATTATCCAATCAATCAAATACATCTCTTTTCTAAGAGGTTTTACAACTCTTTACTTATTGATATAGTAATGTGAGGATGTATCTTGCATAATTTTTCCTTCATAGGTTTGGTATCAAGATGTATAACAAGGTGTTTTACAACCAAGATAGGGTCCAAACCTAGCATGTCTAAATAGGCCCAAGTAAATATGTCAACAAATTCCCTCAAAAGGGATATAAATATGTCATATTATTCTTTAGTGAGAGATGTGCCTAATTTGATCCACCTTAGGTCATTTGGAGTCCTCATGTTGACTTCTATTGCTTCTTCTATGAGAAGAGTCAAACCATACTCCAAAATAGTTTTCAAATATTTGAATTGGCCTGCAATGACAAAGTCCTCTATAGGATTGGCTCTTCAATGATTCGATCTAAGGCTTGCTGCTCTTTAGAACTAAACTCAAACCCATAGGTATGTTCATCATTGGTAGTCTCTTGAGCTATGTTTGAGGAAAGGTAAATAACCCCATCTAATGGTGCCTAAAATAGGTTTTCACTAGAATATTAGCCTTTCTATTTAGTTTTACCTTGGTTTAAAAGTGCTTCAAAGAGGTTTTCAATTTGGAACCTTAATGTTTTATTTATTTTTATTGTGGCTAAGTGTGTTCACCTATTCTCAAAAATAATCTTTAAGATCTAATGTGATTGAGAACCCTTGTTTTTGGTCTCCCAATAGAGCATTATCTCTTAGACATAGAAATTTGGAAAAGGTCTCATCATTCTCAAAATCATTGATAGGCACTATAGATTCTTGTTGGTCATAGGCTATAAAATGAGTGTGATATAGAGGAAGTAGATTATGTAGGTTAATTTGGGTAAGAGTACAAATGACATGGGTGTCAAATAGATTAGTACTGGCTAGGTCTTCATAAAGGATATGATTAGACTTTGATTCACTTTCAACATCATCATCACTATTCATTGGCATTAGAACATGAATAAGATACATAGGGTCACCCCTAGGTAGTTTAAATCTAAGACCACATGTTCCTCTGTACTGAGTGATGGAAATTGGCTCAAGTGTATCCTATTGATTTGGACTGAGTCTTCCTCCTTCATAGGCTTTATTCTCCATGATCCTATTAGGAATGGGGTATTTATATGTTTTTAAATAGTTACCCTATTTTCAATTGTATAACCATGATTAATTATTTGTAAATGGATCTTGTTCTTGGATAATGGCTGGTGTGAAAATGATAGGAGCTAGGCTATGCAGTTTGCCTTTCCCTTTTTGTTGTCATTCCATGTAAGGTGGTTTAAATTTAGGTATTCCATAGCACTTGGCTTGGCAATGTGGAATGTATCATGGGTCAAATATTCCCCTAGGCCATTTACCATGATGGAAAAATTATTAGACATTTTAGGAGGTAGCATATGGGAAGATGAATCAAGGATATCTAGGTAAATACAATTGGCCTTCGGTAAATTAATAATTATTTATTTTCCCTTATCATTTTTGGGAACTAGATCTAGGCCAAAGAGGAAGTTATAACTTTCATACTCTACCTTTAAATGTTTATAATATTTGTAGGGCTACAAATATTCATTAATGGTGACCTCCATACTTGAATGAGATAACTTGAGATAGCAATGCAATGTTGAATGGATTGCATGGATTTCATGTATCCAAGGTCTACCCATAAGAAAATTATAAGACAATTCTAAATCTAACACATGGCATATTGTATCATGGGTTAATGGCTCAATGATAACTAAGAAACTAATGGTTCCTTTTGATTTTTATTCTTCATTATTATATGCCTTAATAGTGGCCATTTCTAGCTAGAAATTGATTGTCATATTTTTGAGATGCTTGATGAGCTTTAGTGACATAATATTTAAGCTTGATCAATTATTTATGAGGACACATTTCACTTTGCATTTCATTATGACAACATTAATGTACAATGGATTATTATAAAGAGGGCCAATGGATGACATATCAATTTACTCAAAGGTTAATTTTTGGTGTAGGGTGAGATGTCCAACCAAAGATTGGAATTTATTTGGACTCATATTGTTTATAGCTTGGGATTATCCAAGGAAATATATTAATATGTTCTTGTGGATAGTAGACATATGCAACAAGTCCAAAATGGAGATTTGTGTAAGCATATTCTAAATTTGTTTCATAATATCAAACATCCTTTCTTTAATAATGGCATATGGCTTGTTCCTAGCCAAAATGGTTGATTGGATGGGTGTAGTGGAAGATGGATGTGAGCCTAGAATAGTAATATTTGACTATCAAACTATGATTACATAATCAAAATTATATACAGTACCATTATTTCTAAAAATGATGGTGATAGGGGGCCAGATAGGATAAGTCTCTATTACCAATGTACTTGTATGTGGTCATAGGGCAATGATGAGTTATTAGTATAAGGTCTAAATACAGTAATCCCTATTTATTGGTATGCTTGTATGTAGTCATAGGTCAAGGAAGGATCAATGGCATATGTTGGTTGGTTGGAATTGGTTAGCAACGACCCTATTCAGTTAGTACTTGGTCTTGGATTGATAGAGATGGTGGAAACATGAACTCATTTAATATGGTCTACAACTTTGTTTTAATCATGTGTAACTACATGGTAAGTCTATTGGTTGTTGGCATCATTTTGGCCTCTATTCCATCTATTTGGTTGATATTAATTTTATGGATGTTGGTATTATTATTTTTTTCTTGGTTGTTGATACTATTATTACTATTATTTTGGCCTTGGTTGTTAATGTTGTTGGTTGTTATTATGTTATGGAAAAGGATTTTGATAAATACCCAAGTTTTGATTGGATGTAGAAGCTCTATTATCCAATGTTATCTCTCTATTTTCAAATATATTTTCAAGGTTCTTGATTTTCACATAATGGTGTGAATTATGCAAATTAACCTGATGGTATCCATAATATTCATTTTGTCTATACCAATCTAGATAAGGAATGCCCTTAGGATAGTGCTTTAGAATCATTAAACTAATCAAATTAGTAGTGGATAACTTTTGAAATATGGATTTAATGGGATCTCTAAGGTCATAAAAGACTCGATGATTAGGTATATTTATCCTTAGAGGATGGGTTTACAAAGGCAAATGTTGTTTCTCTTTTTGAGTTCATCTACGCTACTGTGAATGTTGTGCTTGTTGAATAGATTGTTGGTGAGTAGTAATTTGCATTTGTAGCATTGGTTGAGCAAATGGTGTTTATACCATTTAGACATGTCATGACTTGATTACTCCATTTATAACAACATTATTATTTTAGTTAAACTATTTGTATTTTTCATAATTACTAGCCTAGGTTGGTCTTGATGCTTGTACTTAGACTTGGTTGTGATTTTGATTTTTGTCATTTCCTTGGTTTTGGTTTTGATTTTGATTCAATGAGGTAAGATTTATAATCCCTTTATTAATAAGGGCCTTTTTGATTAGTAAAACTTTTTTATGATCTCATTGAAAGTGTGTGCATACTATAACTCCATATGGTAAGATATTTCATTGTGTAAATTTGTGGTAAACATAGTGGCTAATTATTTATCCAGTAAGATATGGGTTAAGAAATTACCAAGTGTTTTCCATAAGTTTAGATAGCTTGTGAAACTTTCATCAGCCTTTTATTTAGCTTGATTCATATCTACCAATGAAATCTCATGTTCATGATTGTAGGAGAAAATATACACAAACTTGTTTGAAAGGTCATCAAAATTAGATACTGAGTTTTTTGGCAATTTTAGAAACCACTCTAAAGCCTATCCTACTAGACTATAAGGAAATAAAATTAGGAGGTATATGTCATTGTAAGCCACTAGCTAGAAAGTAAAAAATAATTTCATTAAATAGGTCTTAGGGTCTCCTTTACCTTTGTACTTGTCAAACTTTAGTGGTTCATACCCTAGAGGAAATGGTATTTATAAATACTCCATGTTGAAAGGGTAGGAACACATGCCATCCAAATTAAAAAAAAATTGTCTACTTCCTAGCTTGGATGAAGGTAATTTTATCCTTCATCTACTATATTTATTATGCCAAGAAACTAGATTGAATATTACCTTAAGGTGGAGGTTGGGTAGTCAAAGGTGGATTACCTTGACTAGGGTGTAATGGAGGCATAGTTTTTTGTATAATGTTGGTTTGGTTAGGAAACTAACCAAGAGTATGTATCCATAGATTATTATGATATTGTTAAAATTACATGTGTTATGGTGTGAAATTATAATTTGGATTTTAAATAGGCCTAGTTTTAGGAGAATTATGGTTGAGATGGAAGGATATGGCTCTGAGTGAAGTACTATGCCTATTATAGTTGAATAAGGACTTTTTTCCCACTAGTCATACCTAATTGAATGTGGGGAACTAATTATGAAATAAATCCCTATCATTGAATTTGTGGTATGTTTGGAATGAAAGGTAACTATCGCCTAATTGGCACTTGTGGAATAGTAGTACCTCATTTTTGCATGAGCACTTGTTGTGAAGTAGACACTTGATAAATATTCAATATTTGTTGCAGACCAATAGAAATATGTTATTGATTAGACAACATTTATGAAGGCATGTTGTTCCACGATTGAAGAGGTATACTTATCACTACTTGATGAGGTGGAAAAATAGTTGCCCCCTATTGAGGTGGTGTAATGTCTTATCTCTATGACATTGTAAATTGGATTATGCCTATTATTGTGGATTGTTAGTCATCACCTATTATGGTAGAGTAACATTCATCACATTTTGTTGAAGTAAGGTACTAGTTGTTGATTGACTACTTAATCCTTGTGATCACATGTTTGATGAAGTAGTTGGTTGAGGATTAGAGGTAGATTACTATGGTTGGGAGGTATAATTTCATGCCCCCTACTATTAAAATCCACTCATGGTGTTAACCAAAGGTACTAATTGTGCACTAGTTGTTTGTGAATTTACACCACTTTGGCCTAGGTTGGATGACACTTGCATGTTATCTATTGTGTTTGGCACATTTGTTTATGTAAAAGTAGTAAACACTTTTTTGATATTTATGGCATTAAACATGTCTCTAATCTAATTTATTTGTATGAAAGGGTTTATACACAAATTTTATTGGCCTATAAATCTGATTAAGACTCTTATTTAAAGAGATAGCTTGATAAGGGGAGAATTTGACATTGTTATGTTATTGAAATTCATGCTAATTTTAAATAGGTCTAGTATGTTATCTACATATGTATGAATTGGTCTTCAAATAGGCCCTTTCCTATGATAAGAATACATGGATATTGGTATGACATTAGCATGAGCTCTTGAGGATTTCTTATAGAGTCATTTTGATGGTTTGGTTGTAAGGCATAGTTGAATGCAATCTAACTAGACTAGGCAATTTTTTATGGGGGAAGTCTACTAGAAACTTATCCCCTACCTTTGAGGATCTAATTAAAAAATCATCCTTTTTTCATCAAGTGATGATTGAAAAAATAGGGATCATATGTTTCTAGTAGACTTCCCCCATAAAAAATTCCCTACCTTTGAGGATCTAATTAAAAAATCATCCTTTTTTAATCAAGTGATGATCAAAAAAATAGGGATCATATTTTGATGGCATTGTAACATAATATGATCATTATTAAACTTGGTCCATAACCAATGGTACACTAACTAGGTACTACATTATTTGTTCTTAGTCCTACTCCAATTATGGAGGAGTGTTGACCAAATAATTAGCTAAAGGATCTTGTCTTTGTTCCCCTAATTGAGTGTTGTAAGGTGGATAAGGATCTATCTCATAGACTACATCATCACCATAAGGGTCTTGAATAAAGTCATCTTGTGTGACCACACTATCATATCTTGGATTGTACATGGCTCCAATATGAGTATAATGAGACATATTCAAATCAATGATGAATGTTTTGAAAAAAATGGTTAGAGTTCTACAAACTCTCAAAATTAATTTCCAAAGGATAAATGGTTCAAACTTGGTCTAACCTGGTCTAAAATTGGAGTTGTATCTCCAAAATGTCTATGCTAAAAATTGGTAAAAAATAGTCTAACATCAAATGTCTTACAAAAAGGTCAAGTGGATGAATAAAAACCAAAATACAGAACTTTAGGTATAAAGTGTTTTAGACAAGTTTAATCTGAAGAAAACAAAATTTATTAGGTCTTTATGAGAAGGCACAAAATCTAGGATCAAAACAATAATATGCTAGGTCTTTTGGAAAAGGCATAAAAGCTACACTTTAAATAAAACAAGGTATGATATTTAATCTAACAAATTTAAAACACTTTGGCATAAACTAGGCATTCAGATTTAAACCTAAACTTGGTTAATTCATATAAGGCATGAAATAATAGGTACTTAATCTTGTTTAGTTTGTTAATTGATTTATATTATTATTTTATCTCTTTCAATATTTAATTCAAGTGTGCAAACACCCTACTTAATAGGTCTATATTCCAAATTGATAGTTGTGATGTTAAAAGGTAATTAGGGATGAATCTATGAGAGGTTATTATTCAAAATGGGATAGTATCCCAAATAGGGATGCCTCAACACAATTATAAACATTTATGAATGGTGCACAATAAAATTTGGGATGTTTAGTGATTCTTAGGCTTAATTTGCAATGGTTGGTAGGAACCAATCTGAAGTCTGGTCGAGATCCATTTGTGTCTAGTTTTAGGTGTCTACAATATCCACCTTAATGTAATCTAGTGGAGGAAATATTTAAAAAATGAGTATGGAGGGAAATATGTTGTAAATAACTATTTTTAAGACCTTATAATAGAACCAGTCCTTCTCTTATTATTTATTATAAGGCACATTTTTAATATCCTTGATTAGTACCTTGTGTATATCCTTTAGTGTGGTATTTAGTGGGTTTAGATCAAATTATGTTACAATTATAGGAATTTGAGGGTAGTTTAGCCATACATTTGATTTTTGGGTCCTTTTATGTAATGGTGGAGTTAGTTGTGTAGTTAGTGCCATACATCTTATCAATGTCTATTTTTATCTACAGGTAGATGTTTGTGGTTTTATATGTCGTAATGTGGCTCTTTGATGGATTGGTTATATATATTTAACATTCTACATAACCATACTCCATTTTTGGATGACTTATTTCTATGATTTCACCATGTTGATGAAAAATGGGAGATGGAGCTTTGGTTGCATTGGTAGTTCATGAATTTTCACCATGACATTAGTATGAAGATTTGTAACCAATATGATGGGTACCAAGTAATTTATGATGTCAATTATAACACGTGGATTGGTTGTGATTAGTCCCTTGACCAAAAATATCTAACTCTCAAATTTATATACTTCTAGTAGGGATTTTCCCCTTACACTTCTAATATGCCTAGAAGTTAGTATAAACATCAATTTATCCTTTGGGTGACTTTCACTACATGAAATATGGAATAAGTACCAAAAAATAGTACTCATATAATTGGGTTCTTATATAAATTAGCTTATCTACATTCAATTTCATATCTAAGGCTATAAATTATAACCAGTTAAACTCTTTACCCATCCTTACCATTCTATGATCAATGTCAATCACACCCTTGGTCACTTTATTTGCTCATTTTTTAGTCTTTTTTATACCTTCATATGATGTACTTTGATATAACTCACATAAGTATGTATGTCACTTAATCAATTGGAACACCATATGTCAATCTCACAAGCCTCTCCTTGACTTCTTAGAAAAATAGGAGGTTGTAATTACTTCCCATTCACTGGTAACCCTATGGCCAATACATAAATTATTTAATTAATGTGGATTATGATGCAAGGTCATAATTTAATAAATCTTTCATTATATTGACCTATTAATTATCATAAATTTATCATTTTTGTTGAACATTAGGATTTTAACTAATCACTTGGCATTAGATTGTCGTAGAGGATCAAGTAGTGCCAAAACTCCCTATATTGGTCCTAATACCCTTTTATATTATGGTTATGTAAACTAATATCTATTAATGACATCAATGAATTCAAATGAATCTTGATCATTTTATTGGTCCTATTATAATGACAACCTAATTCCCATCTTCTCCTTCTTAGAATTGTTGAGATAAACTAAAACATGATTGGCATACAATTTTATCATTTGCAAGTTGGTTTCCTTCTTGTTATTATGGGTTATTAATTTATCTTGAATATTCTCATTATCCTTTAAGAAATTTTAACTCTCCATAAAGATCACAACTCAAATTCATGATATGATAAATGTTTTATTTTCATAAACCTCTCTCTTATTTATTTTTTTTTTTGATAACTTGTGTAGATCCGTTAAGCTTATTTGAGAACTAATTTGTGTCTCTCTTAATTATGTTATTCATTTGTGACTTTAAACATGAAAATTTTCATGGTTTTTTACTTTTTGATCTATGTGATGTGACTCACCACCATTTGCTTTTTAAATTTTTTCCACTTGTAAACATTAACTTCTAGAACAGATTGTCTCTCTCTTACAAATCCTCATTATATTTTTTGACTTATTTTACTAATACCTTTTTATATTTTATGTCTATTTATCTTTTTCATCTTTTGGTTAGTTATTTTCTCCATAGCTCACATGTCATTCCTAGAATTAATTTATGTGTGAGGATTTCTCAAATTTCACTCACAAATCTAATTTATCATTCCATTAATTATGGTCTTGAGAACTTATTAGTTTGTCCAACATTATTTCCATTATTATTATTGCTATCTCATGCTCTCAATTTTGCATCTTCTACTATTATTCTATACTACCACACCTTTGAAAATTAAAACACAGGTATTTAAGTGTGACATATGGCACTTATTTTTTTATTTACTTATTTTGACTTATTTATAGTAGGTCATGATCCTACTACCATTTATCATTCCCAAAATAATGTTTCATAAAATATATTATAGTACAATTGTCCCTTTTTATATTGAATTATAGATTATATAGGGACCTCTCCACCTAATTCACAAATTTTGGGGGCATACTTTAAGTCTAATTTTATATAGTATTATTTAGGATGGAATTCCTTGGATTATAGGTTGTGATCATGTCTTAATTTATAATTATGTTTGTGCACTTAATATTTTCATTTTCCCATATTCCATGTGATATAATTCAAAAAAGTGATTTTTTAATTAATCTTTGTCTCCAAGCCTTGTAATATTGGGAATTCACGAGATAGGAAATAGATACTCCATAGCAATGTCTACTTCCATTCCATAGACCAATTGGAAAGGGATGAACCCCAATGCACTCTTGTAATTATTTATATCTACCCATAACATTTCTGGAAAAATCGTCTTGATGAACATTTCACATCTTTGTGAGAATTTTCTCTATTACTTTGTTGAATGATCCTATTTCACCATTAGCTTGGGGATGATAAGTTATTTTATTTTGGTGTGATATTTTAAATTATTCCATTAAGGTTTTAATGGTTTGATTTAATAATTCTATCACCCTATCACTTATCATCTTTTGTTGGCACCCAAAACTTTTTAGAATGCTCTCATACCTATGCACTGATACATCACAATGTTTCACAACTCAATGTGAATATTAAAACACTATAGGCCACCACAACTCACTCTATAAAATCTACCTCATAGATAATTAAACTACATGCTACCCTTTTATGGGTTTCATTGAACACCTATGACCACTCAAGATTCAAATCCACTTTATAAAGGAGATCATTTTTACCCTACTTGTATAGGAGTATAATAATGATGACAAATTATGAGGCATGTGTGACTAGTTATTTTTATCACACTCTGTATACTAATCTAAAAATTTATCATGCTACAAAATAATTGTGATTTATTTAAATTATTTTGGAATTTCACTTACTTGTAATAGAAGTGCATCTACGGAATCATCATACATGTCTTCTAGTTCATCACATATTCATATATGTCTAAGATGATTTTTACCTATTTATTTTCCTAGATTAACATTATTTTTAAATTGATACTCCTAAAAAACCATTTTCCATCTTAAAATCCTACCTCCTAAGAGTGGTTTATTCACCAAGTATTTTAATGTTTGGTGATCTATGAAAAAATCCAATGAAGTAGATAGTAATTAGTGCCAAAACATTTGTCATGTGAATACCATTGTTATGGATTCTATTTCTATTATGGTGTATATTTTTTCTATAGTGGATAAATTATTACTTAAAAAATAACTCGGATGGTCTAATTATCCTCCTAGATATACAAGTAGAGCTCCAATTTTTGACCTAAATATATCCACAAGCACATGGAATTTCTTAAACCAATCTAAAAATAAAAAATTAGTATCATGACCAATAGTTGATTAGGTTATGTAAATGTGATTTATCTTATTAGAGTCAATTAAAACATGTTTTAAATATGTATCAACTTCTCCAGAGGTGCTTTTTGATCACTCAATATGTACCTATGAAATTAAGCACACTAAGGACAACATGAAGGGGATTTTTACCCTCTCCTTTTAGGATCATATAGATATTCTAGGGCATGATTTGCATGTCCTTGAATTTTTAAATAACCATTTGGTGGATTAGTGGCTAAATCAATGCATTAAACTATTATAAGGTTTATATATAGAGGAGTTATTCTAAAGGATGGTTGATTATTATAAATGGGCAAGGGATAGTCATTCATAATGTGACTATAATGAGGTGATGAATATGATCAATAAATATAAAGAAAGGGAAAAGGAAGGGGAGAATAAATTGATTTGTATAACTAAAAGAATAAATTATTTTAATAAAATCAATCTACTTAAGTGAGTCATTCTCTTAAAACTAATGTCTACCCTAATTTAGTTATTAATCAATTCAAAGTAAATGTAGTCAAACATCTAAGTAAAAAAATTTCAAGAATCCTCCAATATAGACCTAAATATATTAATCCTCAACAAACTACTTAGTTACACATTCAATCATATATTAAGAATATAATGAGATTTTTTACTATAGAGTAGCCATTATCAAAGTATAACCATTACAAATTATAATCATGAAACACATTCATAGCACATTCATAAAATAAATAGATTAATTGAAAATATCCATACATAGAATAAAATTAGGGAAAAAAACCAATACAACTTGTATGTTTTTTCTAAATTCCTAAAGTTAACATCACCATTGTTAAAATTTCCCTCTTTGTAGATAAATAGCTAATAATACCAACTATAAATGTAGTTCAATCATAAATCCAAAAATTTGACTCATTCAATGTCTATAAATCATTGATTATAGAGCAAGAGGGCCTACCCACTCATTTCCATGATGAAAATTTGTGTCATAACTATTAATATGCTTAAAAGGGGAAATAATAATAGTGTGCATAAAGATTAAAATAAAATATTCCCTCGACTAGATCCATATGGATATATGATGATTCATTTAATACTTGTTATGGATCCACTGTAAACCATTTATATTTCTTGCTCAACTATGGTTTGAGTGGTAAATTTGGCTTGAGTCCACCACTTGTAATGATTGCACCATCCTCATGCTTCAATTATATTTTAAATTACCATCTTCAATTATTTTCCAATGTCAGGTGAATTTTTAAAGCCATTATAACATCTATGAACCTATGATGGTTTGACTAGTGGTGATGACCATCAAATTTGATCTCATGATCATAGGTGTGACATGGTCATTGAGTTGGTGAAATTGGCTTTGTTTTAATATTGGATTTTATTCATATTAGTAATTGGTCCCTACCTAGTCATATGGAGTAGGATGTATATCCTTGTTTAGTTCTATTAGAGTGTACACTTGGCCCCTTTCTTTTTTTCCATATGGATCCTTCTTGAAAAGTTATGAAATTCACCACTATTTTTCCTTGAAAATGCTTGTGATATTGTGTTACATGTAACTAATAGCTAACACATTTTCAAAATAGATGTGATCATGTGTTTATTATTAGGTTTAATTTCATAAGGAATCTTCTCTCAAATTCTTAGTTTTTCCTTTATCTCTTTTGTACCAATTCCCTACCTCCCACAATTAACCATAATGATGACACATGGTATCTCTTCATACGCTTGTAGGCTCATATAAGTTTGAAGTATGATTTAAAATATTTTGTGATAAAATATACATAGCCAAAAGACTTTAACACCTGAACCCTCTTGAAAACCAAGCTTCATTTGAAGTGTTGAAATGAGCTACATAAATATATGAATTCATGTTAGGTAAATAGGTGGTGAAATCAACCTAATTGTCAAGAAGTAGATTAACATTACTAAGCCTTCAATCCTATGGCCAAGTCCAAATGTTATGAATTATTAAAAGTGGCTATAATTCCTTGTGAAAATGAAAATAAGATTGTTAATAAGTCCAAACCTTGCAAAAGAAAAATAGATTCATTAAGTCCATTTTTTACAGTACTTGAGGATAAAACTAAGTCATACTTTGATAATTGACCTTTGTAAATCAATATCCTTTCAAAATAGATTTAATCATGAAATAATAAAACTTATAAATGATTAAGTCCAAATAGCTTCATTATTTTATAAGCATTAATCCTTTTAGGTTGATTGTATATAGGGATTTTTTTTCATTCAAAATGTTCACCCTTAGATGATCTTTTACATAATAATGTTTTTATGGTAGAGCACTAAGTGAAAATGCCTTTTATAGGGCACAAAAGTGTTTAGAATTAGAAGTGGAAGTGTTATCTCTCACCTACACATGTAGAGCATCAATTATTTACCATAATGATCGGAATGTCCCTAAGGTGTGGGACCCTTGCACTCCTTCAGATGAGCCTCTAAAGTAGGCCAAATTCCTTATATTCTAAATGCATCTAGTTTAGGAATAGTGCATAGACCTAAATAATTGAAAGGTAATTATACCACTAATCTAAACCTAAAAATTTGAGGGAAAAAGGAAGGAGAGGGTAAGAAAGTGATAAAAAATAAAAAGGTGATACACCAGAAATAGATTGAGCACTCCTATTGCTATGAACACACCATATTTTTTAAAGAAAAATATTCTATCACATAGACTCCACCAAGTAAACTCTAAGTGCATAATTATTTTCCATAGAGATGTGGGAATGTAGTGTAACACTGAGAGGGATGATAAATGATCCACAAAAAATGTCTATATAAACCCAAATATGCATAAGATACAACCTATAAGTGGGTTCTAAGTTCTACACAGAGTTTCTAGGAATGGATAATGATGAGAGGGAAAAGACTACCCACAAACAAGGATAAATAAACACAAATATCACATAGTGTGTAATAAGAATAGAGGGAGGTGAATTTAATTCTCATTAATTTACAAGATTCAACCAATAGAAGTACTCTTGGAGGGAAATTTTTGGCAGTGTGAGGTTGCCTAAAATGTGTCAACCTTTTTTACAATGAAGAATAAGGATTTTATAAGATCAATACATTTTATAATTAATATAACATTTGGGGTGGCAAATATAACTTTTAATTCTATTATGGCACTACACCCATGCTTCTTGATTATGTATGGGGGTTCCTATTTAGGATTTGGTGGTAGGATTCTTTTTGGGTCCACATGTGTGTCTGAGAGTGTAATATTCCTATAAAAGTTAGAGGGGTGGCATATACTCATATTTTGATGTATGATTGCCACTTTAGCATTTACTTGCTTTGTTAATGCCTCAAGTGCTACTCAACTACTTTTCCATCTACCTCTTTATACCTTGCTACCACTTTTTAATCACTACATGGGCCACCCTTAAACTACCACATCGTTAATTTATACCTAATATCCATATCAGTCTATGAAGTAGTATATACACAACATATATATTGCAGTCTCTAATGTATGAGATTTTAAAAGTGAAACTCTATGATTTGGTATGAGACTTCATCCTAAATGTATGGGGACCCTTTTGAATAAGAAGGCATATGAAGATGTAATATGCTGGGTGCACTCCATATAATTTATAACTACTTATGCACCTCTACCTATACTATCTAAATACTAGGGCTCTATATCCTTGATCTTGCATTCCACTTGGCTTGTGTGATGAAGGATCTTATGTGAGGCATGCATTAGGAATGCCTAGTTGGTGTGAATCAACATTTAATTGATGCATAGATATGTGATGATTACTTTATGCATGAGGGTGAAAGGGAGGCATATATGTACAATTTACTATTAAGGACTCAACACTTCCTAGGTGAATAAATATTCTATAGGATCTTTCTAAACTCTATGTAGGCTGGGGGTGAATTATAAATTCAACACTTATGGTAACCTTTATGGGATGTTTTCTTGGTAACTTGGAATCCAGTAGCCTTTAAAGTAATCCATTAGGCATGAAATATTTGAAACTTTTAGGCCTTTTATCTATGAATGCATTAGATGCTCATTTATAGATTTATAATAAATTGAGAACCTCGTAGCAAAAAAAGGTAATTGTGCCAAAGGCAAAAATAGGAAGGAGACCCAAGCTAAGAGATCATTGTGCATAAATTCTTAGAGGAAATGAAACTATCCTAAAACAAGGTGCGCAAGGCACTTAGGGAAAAGAAAAACATCTACTTTAATAATTTATAAACTATACAAAATTAGTGTAGATAGTATTTGAAATGGATCCCATTAATTGGGATAGGTAGTTCTTCTCCATTCAGTCTATCAAGTTGGAAGGCATTAGTTTGTTTACAGCTAGTTATGGTATTTGGGTTGCTCCATATCATATCAAAATTAGTATGCCTTCTAACTTTTACTCTATCTACATCTTATTTTATCACTATATCTCCCTCTTGAAAATTTATACCAGTGGCCCTCTTATCAAAAGTCCTCTTTATTTAGGGCGGTTAGAATTCTATAGTGTGTGCATTTTGTGCTCTAGTCTCTTCGAGCTCCATTAGCTATGTTAATCTTAATATCAGGGGATAACTTTCAAGCAACTCTAATTAATGGGTGAGTTTCAATTAAGGTAACTTAATAGATGTGGGAAATCTATCCTCTCTTCCATAGACTAACATGAAGGGTGAAATTCCCAATACTCTTTTGGGTGTGATTCAATTAGCCCAAAGGGTAGTTCTAAGATTAATATGCCAATCTCACTAATTATCTTCCATGGTACTCTTTATTATGCAAATCAAATTCTTACTTGTAGACTCAAAAAAACCATTACCTTGAGGGTAATAATTTGATGAGGCACGTAGATAGATATTATGATTATTCCATCTCATGAAATATTCCATGGTTGTGAGGATCCATCTATGCCCATCACTTGATGGCAGATTAATCATGCCTATGAAATCTAGGCCCCACTACATAAAGGGTTGATCTACTTATTTTGGGCATAATGGTGAAGTGTTAATGATGCCTAGGGTACTATGTGTATTGCCTTTTGAGGGTGAAAAGCTCATTTCTAAAGCTTTGTAATAGCATTTTAACCTCATATAATTTATTAGGGGAAATAGTAGCTGAAGTTAATGGGCTCACTATGGTGGGGATAGGTGATAACATAGGTTTCACAACTAGTCAGCTAAGAGGAGGCTTTACAAATAAAGGCATGAGGGGTCTAGGCACAATTTTCCCTACTTAGATCAAACAATTTTCTACATGTATAGTGACTTCATAGGCATTGGGTGGTACTTCACCTCCCCATAGATTAAATCATCACAGCCATATCACTGTTAAGAGATTTTAGAAAATATAAAAATGTAGTGTTGAGAGATGTCTTACACAAAGGTGAGATCCTATCCTAAACTATAAAGAACCTAAAATTAAAGTCAATCATCATCTCATGTGGGGATTTATTAATATTTGTGATATGCTATATCATAGACAAGTGGTCACTCTAGTCCTCAAATAACTTGTATAATTCCTCCCCAAGTTAATCCTAATTATGAATATAATTTGTTCTCAAACCTCCATACCATTGAAGGGATTTGCCTTTGAAGGAAGAGGTAAGTAGCTTGACTATAACACTATCTTCAGTAACATGGTGTACTAAGTAGTTATTCATGATATCTTGAATATGCTTGATAGGGAAAGTTGCATTCTCACCTATAAATTAGGATAATATTTGAGGGCTACAACTAGAATGTCATCATAATAGGAAAGAATAAATGGACTACCTCCATTAAAAGGCACAAACACTTTATTTCTCTACACAACTATGAATGGGATAGGGAATAATCTTCCTTTATGTCTAGGTAATGTTCTAAATGTACATGTAGACTAAGATCTAGGGGACAAATACATTGAACCTCTCCTTTTTTTGATAAGGGATGAATATGTTCTTACCCTTCTCCTTATAGAAGATGTTGAAAGCTCAATGAAATAAAAATTAATACCTTTTTTAGATGATCTTATTTGTCTTGACATGTAGCTAAGGGGTTGATCTTATGAAGTAAAAATGATTGAAGTTGATAGGTGCTCTTATTGAGTGTCTACTACACTTGTTAGATAAAGGTAGCACTAATTCATTAGTTTCTTATTCAAACTATTCCCACAAGGTGTTCTATAAACTATTGTCATTCAAAACATGTACCCATTGATGATCTATTACATAAGAATGTTTCCATAATAGGGCATTGAGTATGAATGCCTTTTATAGGGCACAAAAGTGTTTAGCACTGGGTGTGGAAGTGTTATCACTCACTTGTGCATGTAGAGAGTCAATTGTCTCATCATAATGATGAGAACATCCCTAAGGTGTGAGACCATTATGCTCCTTAGTATGAGCCTCTAGAGTAGGCTAGGTTCCTTCTATTCTAAGTGAACCTAGTTTAGGACTAACATGCAGACCTAAAAAGTAGAAAGGTAAATCTATCACTAATATAAACCTGATAGTTTTAGGGAAAAAATAAGGAGAAGGTAATAAAGTGATATAAAATAAAAAGGTGATACATCGAGAATAGAGTGAGTGCTCCTACTATAATTAACACACTACAAATCTTTAAAAATAAGATATTATCACACAAACTCTACCAAGGCCACTCCAAGTGCATAATTATCTCACATGGAGGCATGGGAATCTAATGAAAAATTAAGAGGGATGACAAATGATCCATAAATGATGTCTACATAGACCCGAATATGCATAAGATATGACATGCAAATGAGTTTTTATTTATACACAGAGGTGTTAGGAATGGACAACAATGAGAGGGGTGAATACTACACATAAACAAGGATCAACAAACACAAATACCACATAGTGTGTAATAATAATAGAGGGAGGTGAACTTAATTCTCATTAATTTGTAATATTTAACCAACAAAAGTACTCTTGAAGGGTAAATTTTGGTAGCATGAATTTGCCTAAAATGTGTCAACCCTTTTTATAATGAATAACAAGGATTTTATGAGATCAATCCATTTTATAATTGATGTGCAACTCAGGGTGGTAGATATAACTTTTAATTTTATTTTAGCACCATGCCCATGCTTCTTAAATTTTTTTTAGTGATTCAAATTTAGGATTTGGTGGAAGGATTCTTTATGGATCCATGTGTGTGTCTAAGAGTGGAAGATTCTTGGAAAAGTTAAAAGAGTGGTGTATACTCATATTTCAATTTCTAACCACTACTTCTACATTTACTTGCTCTACCATAGCCTTAGGCACTGCTCAACTACTTTTATAACTACCTATTTATACCTTATTGCCACTTTTCAATCACTATGTGGATCTCCCTTGAATTGCCATGTCATTACTTTATACATACAATCCATATCAATTTATGAAGTAGTATGTGTACAGCATATATCATAATCTAAAATGTATGAGATTTTAGAAGTGAAATTATATGATTTGGTATGAGAGTTCATCCTGAAGCTATGGGGACCCCTTTGAATAGGAAGGTACCCAAAGATGGAATATCCGGCTTAACTCCTTATAATTTGGAATTTCTTCTTAAGCACCTTTGCCTATGCTATTTGAAGACTATGGTTTTGAATCCTTGTTCCTATGTGCCACTTAGCTTTTATGATGAAGGATCCTACATGGGGCATGCATCAGGATCACCTAGTGATCATGAATTAACATTTAGTTGATGTGAAAATATGTGTTTACTAATTTAGGTATGTGCATGGAAGGGAAGCATCTATGCATGGTTTACTATTAAGGAATCAACACTTCTCAAGTATGAAAATATTTTGTATGATTTTTGTGAACTCTGCATAGGTTGGGGGTGACTTATAAATTCAACAAGTTTCTCATAAAACACTTGGAAAAATTATTAGAGGGTACAATAAAATGCACATAAAATAATTATAAATATTTCCATGAGTCTTAGTAAAAGATAAAGGCTTGTAAATAAATTGACCTTTAAACTTAATTTATAATCCAAAGGTATATCAAATTTCCAAACTCAAACTTAATTAGGCATGAAATTCACTTCTTCACATGAATTTGTCTAGACAAAATGAGGGTCTACATTTTATAAATAAATGGGGGGACATGTTGGTGATATGAAATTTCAAATTCTATGAGGAAACACTAAAAATAGTTAGAACTTAGAACTCCTTATTAAGATATGAAAATATGCCAAAATTGTATAAGAAAACCTCATGTTGATGATAAAAACTAATTTTCCAAACTAAAAGGATACCAAGTAATGAATAAAGTTTGAACTTTAAATAAAATTCACACTTATGTGTGTGATGGATTAATTACCATTTTCCATGGGTTTTAATGAAATAAATTTAGGTTTAATAATCTTAAATTGGAATCTCTAACAAGTAATATTATGACTTTATTTTATTTTTATCTCACAAGGGGATGGCTCAAGTATTTCTCTATTATTATCCAAGTGTCTATATCCTAATAGATTTACCTTTAGATTCACTCTAGGCCTTGATCCATTACTAACTATGTGGGAAATCCTACAATGGAGGTTTTCCCGAATCACCTTCAAATGAGAAGATTATTTTATATATTTATTTTAGGTATTTACTTTATCTATTTTTTTTAATTTATTAAGTGTAGGTCCATTTTAAGGTTGGTAACTAATGTAGTTAGGTTAAATTATGTACCATAAATTTTTTCAAAGTTTTTTTCTTAATTATTGACCTATACTCATGTAATTATTTAAATTTTTTAAGTGTAAGTAAGACTCTTAACAATGCACAAATAATATTTGATCAGAAGATAGTTTAATATAATGAAATTATTATTTATAATAGAACATTAAAAAAATTGATGAACCATACTGATATAAATCTATACCCTTCCTATCTTATCAAATTTTAACACAAGGCAATGTTCTTGGCTAAGTCATCCAATTCATTAGCCTAAAACATCTAATAGAGGAAATATTTTTGCATAAGATTTAGATTGTTCCATCAAATAATTGCCTTGAAATACTTTTTTTGACTACAAATAATGAAACCAAACTAATCTAAATGAGCATAATAATTAACTAAGCAATCAAGACAAACTAATTTAAGAAAATCGAACAAGAAAGCAACATAAGGGAAAATAAAATAAAACTACATACCTACACCTAAACCTAAGCTATAACTTACAATCACTCAAAAATTATTTGTGATGTTTCAGCTAAGAAGTAATTCTTCAAATACTACCCATTCATAAGGTATACATGATCATATCCTTTTAGAATATATATCTTGAAATCATTGTTTCCCAATATTTATGCAATTGTATATGACTTGATCCATAGTTTTGAAAAAAAATCACGTTTTCCCTTATTTTCAAGTGCCTTGTATTATAATAAGATCAAATCTAAAAATATGAAATTTTTCACTTGAGACCTCTTATCAAACCAGATCTTCATCATGTATTTATTATATTTGGACAATGTTAAATAACATGGATTGAATTCTAGCATCATCCTCCATATATTATGTCATGAATTGGTAAGTAGGTAACTTGAGGGTGATGGGAAAAACTAGTTCTTGACCATACACAAGCAAAAATGGAGATGTCTTAAGGGTTTTTTTTAAGTGAGTTTCATCTTCCCATAATGCAGACTTTAATAAATACTTCCATTCCCTAGTTTTATTTTTAGCTAACTTTTTTATTACATTAATCAAATTCTTATTGGTTGACTCAACCACACCATTTCCTTGAGGGTAAATATTTGAAGAAAACTTCATTGATCTTGTGTTGTCATATGCCCATTATATGAATTCTTTAGATTTGGAAGTAGGATCATTATCACAAACCAAAAAATATCAAATATTATGAAAATATTTTTGTAATAAATTTAATGACATTAATTTCTCTACAATTCTTTTTAGCAACATCCTTAGTTCACCTTGTATAATAATTAGTTATTGTTGACACAAACTTGTGTCCTAAATTTGAATTATGATTTATGATACCAAAAAAATCCATTCCCCATTGGGAAAATGGGTGAACCTTAGTTACTGGTTGAAGTTTCATAACTGGGTGTACCTCCCTTTTAAATTATACTTGACATTGATGGAAAATTCTTACATGGTTATGATAATATTCAAAGACTATAGGCCAATAATAATCTACTCTCATAATTTTGTGTGTTTTTGTGTTTCCTGAAGAATGTCCACTTCCCAATTTTTCATGGAAATGACATAGCATATCTTAGGCTTATTTTTCTAACACATATCATAGATAAATTCCTTCATAATTATTTATGTATATCACTCCCCTCTTTATCATGTACTTGATTGCATTTAATATGACAGATATTTTTTTCAACATGTTCAATTATGGGTGATAGTTTCCATTTAGTAAATAATGTGTGATATGATCATACCAATCATTTCCTAAAATAGTTAACTTGCATGACATCAATTTTGGGATGTAGTTCTATGATCATTTAGATGAGACTTTAACCCCATACCATTTTTGATGATTTTATTTCCACATCTAACTCTTGTAAATTCAATATCCATTTACCTTAGTATTCTCCTAATTCATTATTTCCAAGCATGATATTTACTATTGGATTAAGGACAACCGTGTATACTTTAATACATAGAATTTAGTTCCTAAAATTTTTGACAGATTTAATCATAACATGGCTTATTTATCTATCATGGAATATATTGGATTTGCATATTTGAGGTTTATTCTCATGAATTATATAGGGTTTTCTTTCTCATCCACTTTATATGTGAGGACTAATACAATACTATGATCAAATGTGAATGAATATAGAAATAAATATTTCATGAAATTAGGACTAGTCAGGACCAAAGCTTGATCAATGGTGTCCTTGATATTTTAAAATGTCCTCTTAGCTTTGGGTATCCATTCATATTTTTCATGATGTTTCTTCATAGAGTTTAGTGATCTACAAATATCAACAAATCCAAAAATAAACTTGGGCACAAAGTTAATTTTCCCAAAGAAAGATTTAAATTATTTTTTATTATTAGGAAATAGAAGTTTTAAAATGGAAATATATTATTTTATGATTATGTGGCCAAGTAATTAACCATTTATAACACCTAAAAATATTATTGGGATTTTAAGTAAATTTCATGTCTTATAGATTTGTCAAAAATTCTTTACAAATGGTATGCATATTGTGACCTATCTTTGGAAAAGATAGTAAAATCATCTATGTATTTTATGATGAATTTACAAATCAATCCTTAGAAGCATAATTCCATTATACTCTAGAAATTTACACTTGAATTTCTCAAACCAAAATGCATTGTCTTATATACAAACATTCTCCATTTATTAGTAAAATTATTTTTCATTATATCTTCTTTAGCTACTAGAACTTGGTTATATCTAGAAAATACATCTAAGAAAGACATCATCTCAAACCTGCTAACAATATAAGTCACTTAAAAGTGAGGAAAAGGATAATTGTATTTTTCTAAGACTATGTTTAGATTTTTGAAATCAACATAAATTTTGATTTCACCATTCTATTCACACACATGAACCATATTTTCAACCCATGTTGAATGTTTTATTAGGAATATAATCATGGATATAAGTAGTTTTTGGACTTATATATGAATGAGAGGCTTTAGAACTGGATTTACCAACCTATGTCTCTATCTAAATGGATTTTGGGAATCTTTGAGTGGTATTTCATATGTAATAAACCTAAGATCAAATATTTTCAAATCATCAAGTGATCACATATTTGTCCTATCACAATATATTTTTTAATTTATCCCTCTCAAAATTAGAATAATTAAACCTGATGTTAACATATTTAAGGTGCTCTTTTATTCCTAAATTGATTGATGTGAAGTCTTTCCCTTTGATTTTTTATTTGGTTGTCAGTTTATGCATCTTGGGCAAAGGTCCCTTCTAAAGACACTATCCCTTTTTATTTTTGATACTACCTAAGATATAAAATACTATCACCCCCTATTTCTATACTATTAGGGAAATATATGTCCTTCTCATCATTGATGTGGGATTAATAAACCCCTATAATATTCATGAATTGAATGACTTTTTATCAACATCAAACAATTCAAAAAAAATCAACATTATTAAGGATAAAGGGACATGGAATAAGTTCTATGGAAAATTTATGAAAGTTTAATTCTTGGAGAGGAAATAAGTTTGTATTATAAGAGACTAAATAATTAGTTCTTTGGTTATGTTCCCTAGGGATATGAATGATATTGAAAGCATCAAATGAATCAATCAAAACCCAAGATTTGTGTTTATACTTATTTAAGTATGATATCTTATATTAGAATTCAGTCCTCACCTAATTTAATACTAATTCATAATCACCATAACCAATTACTTTCTAGTTTTATTTTTTAGGGCCAATTATAACCCTGATCCTAAACCTTCATATTGAATAAGATTATTTATGCATGAAAATTGTGTTATATAGGATACCAATTATTTTTTCCACTAGGGTTAGTTAAAATAATCATTACACCTACTATTTTATTTTAATGTGTTACATCAAAGCAAAATATCCAATGTCCTAATGAATAATCAATATCTTCTCTACTAGGAGCATCTTTTGTGTCTAGAGTGTAAATAAAAATGTTAGATGAGATAAATTTTATCTTCTCATTCTTGTCATTATAATATGTAATCACATATTTAATTTTAGAATAAATTTCAATTATGATTTTACTAAGAATACCTCTCCAAGGTAGCCACATGTGAGAACAATCAATAGCCATGTACCCATTGAGCATATTATACCAATCACAACTTAATAACATATAATAGGATTCTAGGATGTTTACTACTTGAATGTCTATTAATTTTTGGATTTGGGGTTTGTATTCCAATTGCATATGAACATTTAATAACTATCCTCTTACCATAACCTCAAAACTATATAACTAAACTATAATTCTTTTATATTTAACTATTTCAACCCTAAATTATGTAGACACCTACACACATGATGTTAGCAAAGGATCTTAAATCAACTAACCAATTATGTAAATTCTTGAAAAATATTATAATAGTGAGAAACAAAGGGGAAAATTCAGTTTTACTCTTGTGATCACTACATTTTTATCTTTTGACTTCTATTTATTTGGACAAGATTTCTCAGTCAAATATTTTAGCAACAAATTTATGTGTTTGGTAATTTAAGCTAACTCATAAAGTGTAATTTTTTATTTAAAAAATTTCATGTCTTTCAATATATTATAAACATGTTTTCCAAGAGCAATAGGTGTGTCACATGAATAACATTGGTCATCCCCTTTTGTAGGGAGTAGATCATTATTTGCATTTAGATCTGGGGGTGTAGCACTATTGTTAAGAGGATTAGAGGTAGTGAGAAGTTATTTTTGTATCCTAATTATGAATGCATAGATAATATTTTTATACTAATATAATGAATGGATATCATCATTTTTTCTTCTTTTTCATTTTCCTCATGCCTTTCAAAATCATAGGTTTCAAACATCATGGTTGTGATTGGTGCATTGGACATACTAGAAACATTTGATGAATTAGGAATAACTTCCTAACCTTCCATTCCATATTAGAATATTTTTAAGGCATTAAAAAATTCAATTAAATATATTTCCCCATGTTTGGCACTATTATGCACCCTACACAAGTTAGGTAAAGCCAATTCATATATATTAATTTTAGGGAGATTATTTTTGGGTAGCTCAAGATTAACATTTGATCTATTGAAAGGTATATTATGTTTCTAATATGTGTAATTTATGTTTAAATTATCTCCTCTAGAATTTCCAATTTGTCTTTAAAGATTCAAAAAATCACTACTAATTTTTTGAACCATGCATTAGATGACATCAAATTCTCCCCTGGCAAGATATTGGGTCACCATTTGGGAATTATTATTTTTAACCATAGCTATGGCCTGACTAAGGCTATTTTGATTGTTACCTATGGTTGGCCTATTGGGTATAGCTATTTCTTGATTTAGATCCACATGAATCAAAGGTATTAAATTAAATACTTATGTATGACATGCAATTAGGACATTTTGATTAGAATTTGGAATATGATTTAGGGCTATGATATTTGGGTTGACATTTAGAATGGTTACTAGATAATTCAACCATCTATCAATCAATATACATTATGCATAATATTTCATAATATTTGGGACATTATATAATTTTTGAAAGAAAATAGGTGCCATCAATTATAAAGAATTCTTATACATTTCAAGTGATAAATCATGATATATCCTATATAATACATTGATATGATTGTATATATTTTGTAACTTAGAATTTCAATATCTAATGGGTTTGTTGAGTTCCATTTTCATACATGTGAATTTTTGGTATGTTATGATTGGGTCAGTGACATATCCAAATTGGGTAGTGAAGGTTTCATTGAATGCTATCTAACTCACAATAATAAATTTTAAGATTTTTATAAACTAGTCATAAGTAGCATCTCTTAGAGCAAAAGTATACATGCATAGTCCTCATGAGTAACATTAATTAATCTTAATGAAGACTTGAATACTTGTATGTGTTCTCAATTTTTCAACCCTCTATAAGGAGTGAACATAGAAAGATACTTTTTAGAGTTTTTTGTTAAATCAGGAACAAACATAGGTACATTAATGGGTGAACCCAAAGCCAGGCCATCACCCCATATTGATAAGGGTTAAATTTGGTAGGTGAACTTGGCCAAGTTTTTAAAATTAATGGTGTTCCCTTGACAAACCTTGGTTGACAATGGAGTTTTAATGGTGATACTAATATCCCCAACCTCAAAATTTTACCTAGCGAATATATTTAGTAGAAAAAATGGGATATATCCTTATAATTCCAACCATAACAAATTTATTTAATTCTTAAGACTTTAACATAATTTTACTATTGATCATTTAAAAGGTATATATTAAATTAATCATGCTAAAGATAAATTTAAGGGGGTTTTTACCTTCTCATTTTAGGACCACAAAGGTATTCTAGGACATGAGTTGTAGGTATTCATATTTTTGAATAACCACTTAGTGGAGTAGTAGATAAAGGAATGTGTTAAACCATTACAAGGTTACTACACTAAGGTGTTATTCTAAATTTTATCTTATTATTCTAAATGGGAAATGGATAATCATTCATAATATTACTATACTAAGGTGATGAATCTAATCAAGAAATATTTTTAAAACAAGGAAAAAGGAGGTGAATAAAAGAAGGGTGTCGTATACCTACATGAATAAAGTCATTTAAGAAAATCAATCTGATTAAGTGATCCATTTTTAAAAAATAATGTCTACCCTTATTTATTTATGACTCAAATAAAAGTAAAAACAATCAAGATTCTAACAAAAATGGTTGGAATAATCTTATGGCATAGAACTAAAATATATTAATTCCTAAAACATTTCTCAACTATATAGTTAGTTATAAATTAAGATGATCATGAGATATTTATGTATAGAATATCCAAAATAGCCATTTGCTTAGTCTAACTATTAAAAATTATAATCATGAAACACATTCACAAACTAACTATCTTAATTGACAATATCCATATATAGCATAAAATTGGGGAAGAAACAAAGCAAAACAACTTGTAGGTTTTTTTTTAAATTCTTTAATCTCATATCACCATTGGTAAAATTTCCCCCTTGGTATTTGATTAGATAATCAAACCAAATATCAATGTAGCTCAGTTAAAAATCTATAAATTTGACCTGAGCAATGTCTACAAAGGACCGATTATATAGTAAAGGGGCCTAACCACTCATTTCCATGATGGAAAAGATTATTATAACCATTATAAATCTCATAAAATGACATAAATACTAATGGAAATAAATATCAAAATCAAATATTACCCTCTGTTGGATCCATATGGATACATTGTGATTTTTTAGGAATTTATATGGGTCCACCATAAACTATTTATCTTTCTTGTTTAGCCATGGTTTGAGTAGTCAATTTAGATTTTGATGCATTCTTATTCCATCACTTGCAATAATTATGCCATAATTATGGTTCAATTATCCTTTGTATGCCCATTTTCCCTAATTTTCCAATGTTAGAATTTTTTTCAAACCACTATAACATCTAAAAACATGTGACTATTTTACTAGAGGTTATAGCCATCAAATTTGATCCCATGCTCATAGGCATGACATGGTTTTTGAGTTAGTGAACTTGAATTTTTTTTACAAGTATATGCCATTGACATTGGAAACTAAGTATTACCTACTCATATGAAGTGTGACACATGTCCTCATTTAGTGTTTCCAAGGTGTATACTTGGCCCCTTCCTTATTTATGTCTTTTCCACATGGATCCTTCACATAAAGTTGTACCCTAGATTTAGGATATGAAATACACCAGATTTTTTTATTATGAATACATGTCATGATGATAAGTGGTGGATATCAATTGCCTCATGTTCTTGTAATGACATATACCATTGAAACCAATTTTTCCTTCTCTTTAGACTAAAATATTATGAGATTGGGTCATGTGGCACTAGGAACTAACACATTAGCCAACTACATTCCATTGCATCTTTGTTCTTAGGGTTCATGCCCTATGGAATCTTCTCATAAATTCATGGGTACACCTTTACCTCTTTTATACCAAGTTCATAATTTTTATAAGTAGCCATGATGATGACACATGTCATCTCCTAATGTACTCATAATATCATAGAAGTTTGAAGTACACTATAAATATTTCATGTTAAATATTGTGGAGATATGATAATTTGACACGTAGATCCCTTTTAATAGCCAATCTTTGTTCTAAGGGTTGAAATGAATTGCATAAATATTTGAATGCACATGAGGTAGACTAGTGGTGAACTTAGGTTGATTATCAAGAAGTGGAAGAATGTGAATTAGTCTTCAAGCTTTTGGCCAAGTCCAAATTCTAAAAATTATTGTGAGTGGTTGAGGATTCCTTTAATTAATTTGAATAACCCTATGAATAATTCCAAACCTTGCACAACAAAAACAAATTCATTAATTCCATTTTCTAAATTAATTAAAAATAAAACTAAGTTAGACTTAGATAAATGACATTTTCAAATAAATATCAATTAAAAATATATTTAATCATGAAAGCTGCTTGGAACCTGCTTTTACGTCAATCTAAAACAAAATTTATAAATGACTAAGTCCAAATAACTTCATTATTTTTTAATCTTGAATCTTTTTGGGTCAATTACACATAGTAATGCTCATAAAACACTTAAAATCATTATTATAGGGCATAATAAAATGCTTTAAAATATTTTTAAAAGTCTTAGTAAAATATAGAGACTTTTATATATCTTGACCTTTAAAATTAATTTATAATGAAAAAGCACATTAAATTTCAAAACTCAAACTCAATCAAGCATGAAATTCACTTCTTCATAGGAATGTGTCCAAATAAAAGGAGGGTCTTCATTACAAAAATATATGGGGGACATGGTGACAATAGTACTATAATAGTTTCATATCCATGAATGAACTTTTAATTATGACCATTGTGGATTAGAAGTGATCATGCCTCAGAAGGATTAGTCATTTGTTTAAGCCCTACTATGATGATGACCCTAGCCTTCATGACCAAATTTACTTCCTTCCACACCATGTGTCTAATTGTGTCTTTAAGTAACACTCTAAAGGGTTTGAATAACAAGAACTTTTTTATATTCAATATGATTTTCAATCTCTAACACATTTATAACATTAATCACAACTTAGATAAATTATAATCAGCCAATATACTTCTAATAAATTATAAATTAAATCCTTAAATGCAATGACCATATCTCTATAAAACACGTAAAGTTAATTTTTCAATTTAAAAGGAATTACCTAGTAATTAAATGATCTCTACTCAATTTTGAGGTTATTTTTTATTGATCCTCCACTAAGATAGAAATATGATGATATTGATTGAACCCATATATGAATGAATAATATTTTTAATCTCCAAAGGATTTTATCACCTCATCATTGAATGGAATAGGAAATGGGTTATTAAAATACACATCATTGAGTGTGTAATAGTCCCAACACACTCAAATCTCCCTTATCTTCTTAAGATGTTCCCTAGTTTGGATTTTCAATTGGATAAATGATTATAACATCCACCATGTATATTAAATTTCATAATTTACCTTCATCTTAATGTTATTATTTTGCCTATATATTCAATTCTTATTTGGGAATGTGCAATCCTTAATCTCAATGTGTGTTTCTTCTAATGAAGTTTCTATATCCTTAATTTCACTGAACTTTATGGGAAACACATTTTCATAGTACTACAATAGTTTTACATCCTATAAAACTTGATATTATGTCAATTAATATCTAATTGGTTTCATTTTAAATACCACTTCCATCTCAATGTTTTTAATCCTTTTTCATACTAGTTCCTGATATATTTTACTACCTTTAGCCTTCATAGAGTCCATCACTTTTCTTTATCCTAGATTATTTGTGATGTTGAGATTATGTAGCTCATCTTATACTCCCTTATCAAAATCCTTATTATTAAAAAACCTCATACTCCTTTAAGGTTTGAAAATACCCTTAAAATCTAAGTCTTCCTCACTTTCTATGTGCATGGAGTTGTTCAAGTTGTTCCAAAATTTGTTATAAGACTTAAGAATGAACCCATTTTGTTCCCAAGTGTACTTAAATTTTAATAAATTATCATGGATGTTTGTATCAACCTAATCTTAGAAATTTTTGTTATTTTTAAAATCTATATTATTACTCCACTATATAATAAATAATTTTATAATGCCTTGTGCACCATTAGGTTCTCATATTCAAAGACAAATTTTTGAGAAAAATATTGTTGAGTGTGGGAGAATGCCTTGGTCTCTCTTATGCATTCTTGATGTATGTACCAAGACTTGGATGGATGAATAAAGGCTTATTTAAAAATATGAACCCAATACTTTTTCTGAATATTTTTTGATTTACACATGAATGCATATGCATCTCTAGGAATTACCCTACCTAAAATTATGGCCATGTTTCAAAGAGACAAGATGTAATATATAATATCACATCAATAATTTGCATGATTCTTCACAATTAACCTTATTATATCTATGTACAAACCACTAAATGTTTTTTATTCCCTTAAACACATGGTTGAGTATGTTTACCTAGGTCTTTATGAGTGAAACATGATCTTCTAATCTACAAAATATTTTTAAGTCCTTCTAACTAAAATATTAAGGAATATTTTATTCTATTATTAACACATTTTTCATCATTATATCTTCTTGGTATCCTCCGATATAATTTATAATATCCAATAAAAATTATGTTTAATTCCATGGTATTACACCTTATCTAGTAGGCTCAATATAATTATGGTCAGTTTTAGCCAATTGATAAATGTTTTCAACTTTTGATTACATTGGTGATCATGTAGAAGGTTATCTATACCATATCTTATATAATTGTTGTAATGTTTGAGATATATAAAATGGTTAATTCCATGAAAAATATGTTTTATGTAACACTAGAACTTCCTACATATGTTGTGAAAAATAGGGAAAATTTTGTCTCGCATTGCTTCCCTTATAGGTTTTATGTCCACTTAAACTAGTTTTTTGTATTATGAACATGTGGGGGCTATGATGATTTATACTTTATTTATGAGTGTGATAATTATAACATTGTGTTGGTGACCTTATATTTTATTTTCAACTATATTAATGGTCATTTAACCATATTATACCCACTTATTTCCAATCAATGTGAGGTAATGAGTTTCATTGATTTTCATATAAATTACCTCAAATTCCTTATGAAAACTAAGCTCTATCACCTTTACTTCCACATCCTTGAGACTTATAATACTATTAATGCATTCATAATCTAAAATAATCAAATTAATAGGGTTTTAGTGTAATTTTGGCCATTTGATAGCTTCCCAAGTAGATCTAGGGATCATGTTCACAATTCTCTCAAAGTCAAATACAACATTTGGTATCTCATACCTTGAGATCTCAATATCCATCCTTCCATATATATCATATATATTCTTAGTCTTCACATACCAAACCATCTTGTCTATTATATGTTTTCCTTTCTTTTCATAGTCTAATGAATTATAATTTTTTAAAAAAAATTACATTTTTAGAAATTTATTCATTATATAATATGCTTAAAACTTCTGTTAATTTTGTCAAGGTCATAACCACTCCATTTTGTCATAAGATTCACATAATTTTCCATATATTTTTGCCTATATTTTCATAGTATCTCCTTTTTTTTTGTACTTATTTTCTATTAACCTTAATAATTAGATTTCTTCATTCATGAGGACCCTTTCCCTCTTAGGGTCTAGGTATATATCTTCACATTCCTTTTTGATGGGAGTCTTTGTAGGAATTAATAAATGAGGAAGGATTTATTCTTTATGTTGACTTCTAATGAAAACCTATACTAAATCTTACTCCTTTGGGGTAGGTATTCACCAGTTAACATTGTGCGCTATTTTTTATTTTCTTTGTTTCTTTAATATTGGGAAAATTTTATATTATCTTGTGTTGTAACTCTATAGTAAGCATGAAAAATTTATTGTTAGGGATTGCATGGGAAATTCCTTATGATATGGCTCATATCCCCACATAAATAATAAAATTGATATACTATCATGGTTGTTTATTTCCATGTCTAAAATTAGGATATCCCCTTGATAGCTTCCATGTCTCTATGGTGATCCCTAACACTATGATGGATTTTAATATCACCCATACTTCCCATGAGGGGATAAACATGTCTATTTAGACTCATATTATTGTGTGGGTGGTATTTAACCTTGTTTTTTTTGAGGTGGTGATGAATTTCCTCCTTATTTATACTAAGGTAACAATGGCACGTATCCTACCTAATGTTGTGGATATGGTGGAGTCCATCCTTGTTGATATTGTGGTGAGGGAGGGACCCATCCAAGTTTAGGTTATGAGATTAATATAACCCATATTCTTTATTAATACATCTTATTTTCTATAAATGTTTCATTGGGTTTTAGTAGAGGAGGCTACTACATAGTGATTATGAAGACATTTATGTTAATGTCATATTTTATCTCCTTTAGAGCCCTCCAATTATTGTCATTATGATTAGTGGATTTGTAAAATATAAAACTCAAGCTTTGTGTTTGATGTAAATACTATTTTAGGAAATTATAATTAGAGGTATCATGATACTATGTGTTCCATAACTCATATAACTATATTTTGATTCAAGGACACTCATTACAATAACACCACTCCTATCCACACTTAATACACCAAATTGTAAGATTATGTTTCTTTCCCATTGAATTTCATCCATGCTAAGCAACATATCTAATGTGGAATATTTTTTTGAATCATTGGCAACATAATCAATAAAATATTATATCTATTCCACCCTTATCATAGTTACTTGATCCCCAATGCTGGTTAGGAATTATGCTTACACTCTCACAAATTAGGTATTCCTTTGTACTCTCTCAACAAACCATACAATGTTGCTAGTGTCTTGGAACTAGGAGGTCACCTTATTGAGTACATTAGATAATATTCAATCATAATCCCAAATATATTTTCCAAACTTTTCTTTGACTTATTTAAGATCTTAAATTTTCTAGCTTGTGCACTTTTACATTTTGAATTCCCCAATTAGGATAGACTTGACATCATTAAATGCTAAAATATTTCCACAATTTTTGGAGATAAATTAGAGCACTCTTCTAGGTTGGGATCATATCAACTCATAATTCTTGGAATCATTTATGGTGGTTTCCTTTAATTACCATCTCATTTAGTAGGTCAATAAATATTTATCTAGGTTTATAGACCCATCACACAGGTGTAATATAACAAAATATCCCATAAGTAATGTCATTGTCCCTATATTTAGACTACTTATTTATGATTTTTTTATGTTAAAATTGTTGTGTGAAAACTTGTTATGGTACTTATAGGTATTGTTCATGTAATTGAAATAAGTACTATGTTATTTTGATTGTTAATTTATCTCTTGCATATATATATATATATATATATATATATATATATATATATATATATATATATATATATATATATATATATATATATATATATATATATATATATATATATATATATATATAATTTGACTTGTCCAAATCACTTCATTTTTATTGTAAGATCATTAAATACTTCTATCTTATTAAATTATTTAATTACTAATAATATCATGGATGTGTCCTTTCAAATTGAATTAGCTAACCTTAGAGTGTTAATGATATTCACCCATGATCATGTTTACCCTATTTTAAGATTAGTTTGAATCATAATAATATAAACATGTATATTTAATTCATATTGTAATATATGGCAGTCAAACATAAATTTTAATGTAACTAATCTAAACTAATCTAGTAATGAAATTTACTATTTATGTAAAGCACTAATGATATCTAGATACTTAGTTTTAATTATTGACTAGTTTATTGTGACTATTTTTTAACAATGAAAATAAAATTGAAGTAGGCCTATGATTCATTGAGATTATAAATTGTATATTTATGTGTATAGGGATAATATCATCATGTCTATGAAATAACATCAACATTAGTGATCAAGGTCATTATTATTTTCCTAGGTATATTTGTCTCTTTATGACCATACATTATGGTACACGTGTCTTATATATCTTTTTATACATTATATATAACCATCAACTACATGTGAAATTCCATAAATTATATCCATTCTATATGAAACCCTAGTTCCACTTGTGATGGATAAAAACATATAAAAAGTGAGGAAGTGTAACTGGACTAAGAAAACCCCAATCATTCACGTTGATGATTGACCATTTCCTACATGTCTAATACTATAAATAGGTAATTCAAGACACATGTAGTTATACCCTTATTTTAAATGTGTGACTTTGTTCTTTCACTATATGAATTCACCTAAAAATGTATCTTTCATCTTTAAAATGTTAGCACTTGACCTAGTTTGGTGTGCCTCACACTTGGTTGTTGACTACTCCTAGTGATCAATTTTTAATTTTGGAATAATAGGATAGATTTAATCAATGTATAAAATTATACTTGATAGGTACATAATAATTCTAGATATTGAATAATCTTGTCCTTGATTTTCATTTATATATGTTTAATTGGGTAATTTCTCATGCCATCAACACACTAGGTGAATGGACCAACCTATGGGAAGGGTTTTATTTTGAAAAATAGTTGTTGCAAGGTAAAATATGGTAGCTTAAATGTAAATATAATAACTTCAACATTACAGTATGAGTCTAGCATTACTATCTTGGAGACATAAATGCAAATTTGATGTTTTGTAAATCTATTTGTACTATATTTCACGAATTTAACATAGATTAGAATGTTCTTTTATGTGATTGGTAGTAACCTAAAATGTATTGGGATCATAACTAACATAAAATGTGTAGTAATGATGAGTTAGATTTTTTTGGAGATTCACAAGTCATGTAGGTTAAGTGTAGGTCAATATTAGCATTACCAAGTGTTAAATACCAAATTTATAGTTTTTATAATTCTCTTCATTTATTTTATTACTATAATGTAATGAAAATACTACAATAAAAGGATGAACATATACCTGAGTGTGTACAACACACTTTATCTTTTGGAGAAGGCTCAAAATGTGCAAGTTTATCCAAGAAAAAACTTGAAATGAAAATGTAATATTAAATGTCTAAAGAATAAAATTTTAAATCTTAATTATAGTTAACAATTGAATTTTGAAAGAGTAAGGAAGGAGTACATCGATGTATGATTAACTCATGTTTCCTTGTAACTTGTTGTATATGCTTCATTATGAAATCATCGGATAATTTTTCTTCCCTATAGAATCACATGGAGAAGATGGTGAAATTCAAGGTTACCAATCCCCAATTTTAATATTGAATAAGGCAAGGGCCATAGATTGGAAGAAAATTACCCCCAACCCACATGTAATTAATCTAGTACTAATCTTGTAACCCCAAGATGATAATGTTGTAACTAAATTATGGGTAATACCATGCCCATTGAACATCAATGCACAATATGTTAAAAATCATGAATCAACCATTGTAGATAGACTTATAGATTCAAGTTTAATCCACACATGAAAATACTTGATACATAATTACAAAGGTAAAAATGTGTAAATGTGCATAAACTAGCATCATGCAAGATTAAATTGGTGTTAAATGAAATATTTCATAATGTGCATGAACTAACATCATGTACAAATTAAATATAAAATAGTGTATATATTCATGGCCTAGCATCATGCCCAAGTGAGCGTAAAATAGTGTATATGTGCATCCACCAACATCATGCCCAATTGAATATATCTTGTAAAATAGGTTACATGTTCTATATGCATGCCTCTAAATATATCTAAAATTATATCAATCTAAAATTTATCACTCATTGAGTGTAAAATGGAGTACATATGCCCCCAAAAGATGTCTAATTTTTTAAATAATTATCCCAATGTGATATTCTAATCACATCTAAAATTTGTATACTTTACTCAAATATACTCATGAAGGATTTAGTCTCTATGAATAATCCCATGAATATGTTCCCATTTTGGGGTGAGGGTCAAATCTTGTAAGTCACTCATATCAAAATAGAATTGAATTATATCATGCCATGTATGAAGATAATATCATGTAAAAACATGTCAACATGGAAGAGTATGACATCAATGTAATTTATGTGGCATCAATTCATGTATGTAACATATGTAATGCAAGGGCATATAATTGGTATGTCAAGATAGATGTATATATGAAGCACATAGTAGTAATTGTCACTAAATAATATTGTACACTAAAGAAGTGCATGATATAAATCATGGAAAAACACAAAAAATGGAGGTAAGTGATATGGATCATGAAACCTATAAACATAGAAATCACAAAATATCAACAATCTCAACATGCAATGTCATAAAATACAATATAATTTCAAACATAAGGCCAAAGGGTTACATACAAGTGACATAAATATGTATCTAATAATCAAGGATAATGAGATATAAACAAGGGGAATAAATGTTACAACAAACAAAGCTAAGGATCTAAAAATAAGGTCAAGGGACCGCACACAATAGATAATAATAACTATCTTATCAATCAAAATTAATATCATCAATGAAGCATATAACAAGTGAAAAATAGTCTACACTATTTACATATGTCAATGTCGCATCATAATAAAGTAGCATATCCAATGTAACACTATGTAGGAAATGAGTAAATAGAAATCCATGTGTAATCAATCTATGTAACACAACATGGTAAAAGGCCATAGAAATATATAACATGTGATAATGTAACATATGGAAGTAAATTCCCCCAGCATTCACATGGCCCCTAGGTATAGGAAAGGTCTACCATCTATGTATCCATGTATGATTTGTATGTTCTAAATTTCACTCGTATACCTATTAAAATGCATGTGTATGAAAATTAATATTTCATCTACTAAACATGTTATAAATGACATGTAAATAATATAATTTGTCTATTCATGTCATGTTTACGTCTTGATTTTTTAATTTTTTAATATTTGATTTTTTTATGATATATTTTAAATGTCAAAATATGATAACTAATTATCAAATAAATGGGATAACCATAAGGTAATGAATGTATCATATATTTAACCATATACTAAGTTTGTAACTATATCCAAGGTCAAAACAAGAACCTTTTGGCTTATATCACTAATCTAGTCTTCTTTTTGACATTGTAATACCAATTATCAATATCATCAAAATTAGTATACTCATATTTTGTATTTGTAGTAGGGTATATATAACCAATGACATAATATATTAATCTTATATTTTTATAATCTTGTTTTATTCATTATGTTCATAAATATCAAGGTTTTATATCTAAATTGGATTTGTAAAAATATTAGATATCACTGCCTGACTGTTAGTGTTACATCTCAATTCCTCTCTAGACCAAATAACCTATTGATTAGTGTATTTTATGGTTAGTATTTAGCTAATTACTATTTTATTTAAGTTTTATTTTATATATTGATGTATGGATATAAATATATTACTTATTTATATGATCATTAATTATTGAGTTATTTGTACTTGTATGTGTGTACATGATGATCATGCTTGTTTAGTTCATTATAACAATATATTATAGATTTTATATTGATTTAGGATAACTGCCTTTATTTTTTCAAGGTGGATTTAGGATAGATCCATCCCTAAAACTATGATGGAGGGAGGGCATCATCAGAGAGGGTGGCATAGATGGAGGTGTTAGGGGATGATAGAATGAATGCTATGAACCCACACACACCACAATAGTATAATATGATTTTATATTTATTGCTTGATTTAATGATTGATAGTTGATTTTAGTCATGATCATATTTGTTGTATGGTTATGTGTTTATAATTATGTTTTATTACTTAGCTTATTAAATATTATTATCTTTCTTACACTCGTGATTTGAAATTAGTGAGTGTTCTTGATGATGTCTTTATGATATATGTGAACAAGGATTAAAGTAGAGGGCAAGTCAGTCTTGTGTTAGTCTCATAAAAAAAATGAAATAAATAACTAAAATCCTAACACCTCTAACTTAAACACCAGGGAGATCTTAGGTAACAAAAACTAAATGGAATAACAACAAAAACATAAAAGAAATAACTCTTTTACCTTCCTTGGAGCTCCTAAATGGCATGTTTAATAGCTTGCTCAGTTTGTTCATCAAGAAGTATTCATTAATGGAGGTTGTTTAGCTCCTTATCTCTTTGGAACCTTTGATTTTGATGTTGTTTTCTTAAGATTTGGGCATGGTAATATTACTTGCATGAAGCTTATAGAGGAAATCCTACATAATAACTCTACAATACCCAAGCTCTTTTAATGAAGGGGTGTGGCCTTGTATTTATAGCCTTTAGAATTAACTCTCACCCAAGGTGAGTTAATGTTGAGTTTAGGCTTGCAATGGGTTCAAACTAAACCTGGGTGATTTAAAACTAAATCCAGTTGAGTTAATAGTTTTCAAGTAATTATGATGTTCAATTACTAGGGATGGCTCACAAATTAGATATTTTTGGATATTTTCAAAGAGCTTGAAAACTCATAAAGGCAATGATGAAAGGCTTGGATATTTTGATTTTTGGAATTTACATTTTTAGATATTCATTAATTTTAAATGGAATATTCAACTAGGCATTTAATCTTGTTTATCTTGTTAATTTATTTTGATTAGCATTTTATCTTTTTTAAGATTTGATTCAATGTGTAAGTGTTCCACTGAATAGGTCCATAGGCCAAATTGATAGTTGTGATGTTGTAAGGTGAGTAGGGATGAATCTATGAGAGGATATTATTGCATATGATATAAAACCTCAATTATGGATGTCCCAACATGATTTTTAGCTTTGATTAATGATGCACAAGCAAATTTGGGGCATTCAATGATTTTTAGGCATAATTTGTAATGGTTATTAGGAATCAATTTGAAGTCTAGTCGAAAGCTAGTTGTGGCTAGTTTTAGGTGTCTATAGTTTGCCCATGTTTAGGAAGGCATTGCAAGCTATAGGCATAGTAACATCTTCTCAAATAATGAAAATGTCTTATATGCTTACTACTACAATAGCACTAGATGTTTTCCACATGCTCCCTTGAGGAAGTGATTTAAAAATAAGGTTGGTAATTGGTCCCTCAAAAGAAGGAAAATGATGGGACCAAAAGATAAAATGGGTGGAAAATACTGATTTACCCATGGGCAGCTATAATCAGTGGCATGGTGAGCTACCCCATTTGGGTAGATAAACAAGATGATTTTCCCAAAGGTAGTTAGAATAATTAGCATAGGTGGGACCTATTGATTCTTCAAAATGTACCATAGGTGCTCTTCAGTGTTGATGAAAACTTCTCATTTTAGGATTTGGAAAATCCAAGGTATGAGTTGTAGTTTGTGACAATTTAGTGATGTCTATGGTGGAATAGAATTAGAATATGAGAATCATCCACAATATTTGTTTGATTTAGTGGTTGGGAGACACTAGGGTTTAAATCTTTAGATATTCAATGAGTATTAACAATGATCCTTAATATAGAGTGAATCTTGATACAAATAAGAAAAGAGAAGGGCAAAGTAAGAAAGAAACATAATTGTAGGTTTTCATCTCAAATATTATGACAAAATCCTAATTAATTTCAGCACATTTGAACCAATTTATGTTATAAAATAACATAAGCTCAAATTATATCACAAATTAGGCAAAATTCAAAGGAAAAAAATAAATCATAATTAAGAACCAAATTTACTTTACAAAAAAAAGTCTCCCTACATAAAAACACTAGTGAGCCCCTCAATTAGCCTTGTCCAAGGAAGTATTTCACCTTGGTGTATTATTCTTTGATTAGTTCAAAATCCATTGAAGGCTTCATTAAACAATCCTCTTTCTAACCTACCAACTTGTTAAACTCATTATCTACTTGAGATATAAGTTCCTTGATATATTGTGCTTCTAAAATTTGCTTCCCTATAGAAATAATGATATCAAGGATATTCTAGTTGTCCTTGGCTAAGTGAAATTTGTTGCCTTTAATGCCTTGGATGTGAACATCAACCTTTTGCTTGAATTCTTCATCACTAATAATTCCTTTGGTAGTGGTTTGAGAAGGGTTATCTAATAGATTCCCCAAAAGTTTCTCAATTTAGGTTACCAAGCCCATGTCTCTCTTGATGAAGTTGTTGACATCATTACTCCAGGTGATCAAATTCTATTTTTTATCCATCAAAACTACCATGAAGATGTCTAGATGTCTAAGTTTGATAATCTTGAAGTCCAAGGCCTACTTTTTCTTATGTACTTTGATGAGCTCCTATATTTTAGCTTGAGAATCTTGCCATTGGGTGATTAAGTCTTGTGCCATATTAGTTTTATGGTTTAAATCACTCAATCTAAGCTTGATGATTTTCAAATTATTGAATGCATCCATCAAATATTTATTCAATACTTTCAATAAATCCTCAAGAATTAAAATGACCTAAGCTTCTAAATATTTTTTTTCTTTCCCCAAGTTCAAAATCTTCTATTTCATTCCTTAAACTCTAGCCAAGGTCATTATTGACTGGGCTAGTACCATAATAGCTACATCTTCTTGAAATATAGGATTATCCTCTATTTCCTATCCTAGAATAGGATTTAAGCCTACAAATGGTTCCACCTTTTGAAAGGTGGAACTCCTTGGTACCAATAGTAACCTTCTTGGTCACTACTCTCTCAACATTTGATGTATCTATATTGAAATGGACCTTAGGGTTAGGATCCTTTACCTTTTGTTATTCAAGAATCTCTACATTTGAACTCCTAAAGAATCTTAGGGTGTCAATCCCTTATATTTCTTTGTTGTGAAGGATCTAAATCCTTCTCTCTACTTGTATGTTCAAAATATCATGAATCTAAGGCTTGACATTATCTTGAACATCCATGTCAACTCAAGTCAAAGCTAGTGAAGGAGAAAGAGATGGGATTTTTTGTAGCTTCCCATAAACAAACTAATCAGGAATAGTTGGTCCATAAATAGTATTCTCATCACTAAAGAGGTTAATTTCACTAGTAGTGTGAGTGAAAGTTAACCTAGGCCTCTTTCTTAGTGTTAGAGGAACTAAGGCCAATTCTACCTATCTCTTTCCTACATCTAATGGAACTAATTATTTTCTTGCTTCCTTAGATGGATCCTCTTCTTGATCATAACCATAGGTAGTTATGATGGTAATAAGGTCACTTTCCATTATTTATTTAGTTTCTAAAGCAATCATGCTAATAACCTCTATTGGGGAAGAAGGCCTTAGTGGGGATGCCTAAATTTGGGGACCTTCATCAGGTCTATACTCTATGTTGGACTCTTGAATCACATATTTACCTTTTCCTTTTACATCCTTAGGTTTCTCAACTTGGGGTGACTTTGTCAATTCTCTTTGTTGAGGCTCAGAGGATTGTCCTCCAACAATGACTCTTAATGTGCAATCCCAGATGTTCCTAATAACAAGTGATAATGTAAGGGATGTAGTTGCCATATTTATCTTGAGGGATTATTATCTATGACTAACGTATGTTCTAATTTAATGTTGTAGTTTTTAACCCTAGATATAACTTATTCAAAGTTTCTTGCCTTTGTGTAAATACCATCTCCCACACCTAGTTAATGTTTGTACTCAGTCTTTGGGACCTTTTTATATTAAATATGGTTATCCACTCTATCATTGGGGTCCCACATCTTAAGTTCATCCAATTGGAAATCAAAAGAGTTCCTGTGCACCACCATGATCTCTAATTGTTTCAAATCCTTGATTACAATTCTACCAATATCTAATGGAAAGGGATGAACCTAATCTAATCCATTCTTTAGATTATTTGATAAGAAATTTCTTGCTCTATAAGATTATTGGGAACATATATAGGAAATATATATGCTTGGACCATGATTATTTCTATTTTTATGATAGTGCAATCTAGATAGAACCACACATCCCCCATGGTCTACACTTGTCTTTTGATTAGAGGATGAAGCCTGGGCATAGGGATACTAGTGATTACCTCAAAAATGACTAGGAAGATACCATCACATATGAATTTCATGTGGTTCATGTATTTGAATATATGTAATTTGGAGTAATGATGGGAAATGGTAGTTCTACCATTAGGGTACCAATTTTAGATGCTAGGGAAATTAATAGAGGCTAGGAGTTAATCCCAAAGGTAAGACATCATAAAGAATTACCTGGACGTCTTTCTCTTGATGGTTGTAAATTTTTTAGACAATAAAAAACTTATTAGGTATCCAATGGTAGGGGTTAAGTTATACTCCAACATGTAATGGACATAAGACACCTAGACCTTACTATAATATGTAGTAGAAGGGGCACCAAAGGCTCTATTCAATAAGGTCATAGCTACCTTAATGCCCTCCCTAAATTGTGAAATAGTAATTTCACCATTAGGGAACTTAAAAATATGGGAACCTTGGATTAACCAAGGTGAGAGGACTAAATCCAAGTTTTTAGAATTTTTCTATTCTCTCAAGGATGGGAGATCGACATGAGGCAAAGGGAGCTTATAGTAAGCCTCAAAGGCCATGGGAGCTATACATGCAAATTTATTGGTACTTCCTTCATGAATAATCCATTCCCCATGTATTCTATATTCAATAAAAATAGGAACATAAAGGTCAATGTAATGCATTACCTCTAGTTTAGTAGCTGCATGGTCAAGGCCTACTAGTTGAATTGATACTAGGTCTTTCTATCTTTGGTGCATCATAGCATTCCTCTTTTCCTCCTACAAAATTATTTACAACTCCTTTATAAATAAGAATAATTTGGACTAATTCCTAATTTTATGTACATTCAAGGCTATCAAATCTAACTCTATGTCTCTAAAGACCTTCCTTCACCATTTGAAGTTAGATAGAGTTCCACTCCAATTTTCATATGTTACCTACCCATCACCATTAATGACACTAAATTTTATTTGATGAAAATAAATATCTCACTAAGGCACTTGCTCTAAATTCAAGTTTCACTTACTCTGATTGCTAAGTGATCAATTGAACCAACTTAAGTCCTTCATTATAGAGGGTTTAGGGTTTTTAGCTTTAATGGAAAAAATATCTAGCTCTTGATTTCATACATGCCTTAAATTTGATGGGACCTCATTCTCATGTATTTTGAATTATCAAGCATAGGATATATTTAATTTTTATCTTACATACCTACATGGATCTTAAGTGGTAGGGTTCCATGCCTTTCACAACAAATTTCATAAATGCTAGTTGAAGGCTAGCCATTAGCTTTCAAAAGTCCTCTTTATTTTTCTTTGAAAATATGAATCCCTATCTTTTCATTTCATTGGTCCTTTAATCTTTAATCTCACTAATTTTTTGACATCTGTCAAGCTTATGAGGCCTTTGAAAAATCCTTAACTTCATCATACTATTGAATCAAATCCAATGAGCAGGCGATCACCATTGGATCCTACAAGATGCATACCTTTTAAATAGTTCCATGATTATATGAAACTTAGGATTAAAGATGACATTTAAAATTTTATGTTAAAAAACACAAATTTTCTTAGGCTAAAGTATTTATATGCTAAGTTTGCCTACATAAAAAGATAAGAATGTCTTAAAAGGTTATTTAAAAATGCCCACTTTGTTTAGGCTTTAAAAATTATCTAGGTTAAATTTGATGGGTTCAGTCACATCAAATATGTCCTTGTAGATGTCAAATTATGGGAGCAAACCTATCAAATTTAAGATAATGGAATTTATTGATCCACTAGTTGAATGTCATTTATAAAGCCCTTGAGAGTTCCTAAGGCTTTAGGGATTATCTAGGTTAAATTTGATGAGTTTGGTCACATCAAATACATCCTCACAGAGATAAAATAATGGGAGCAAACCTATCAAATTTAAGATAATAGAATTTATTGATCCAATAACTAAATACCACTTTTAAAGCCCTCAGGATTTATGAAGCCTTTGAGGATTGTCTAGGTTAAATTTGATGGGTTTGATCACATCAAATACATCCTCACAAACATCAAATGATGGGGGAAACCTATAAAATTTAAGACAATGGAATTTATTGATCCAATAACTAAATACCACTTACAAAGCCCTTGAGAGTTCTTAAAGCTTTAACTTTAATTCTCACCATTAGATTAAAACCTCTGATCAAGTGATTTTTGTTGGATATTTACTATGGTCCAAATCATTAACTATATGTCTTTCTAAAAGAATTCAAGCTTGATGCACTATTGGATCAAATCCAGCAAATAAATGTAAAGTGTTAGATCTATAAAAGTACATGAACTTTAAGTTAAAACTTGATCGTGTATAAAATTTATTATTATATTTTCTCATGAAGGTTTAAATTCAAACCCTTAGAGTTTACTACTTGAGAACCCTAATTTCTTCCATGGAACTTGAAATTAATCACCTTGAATATGATTATTAAAAACATTAATCCCTAACATATGATCATAATCAGATATACCAAAACTCATGTCTTTTTTAAAATTGACCTATCTTTAAAATTCAATATCAAACAATCTTTCACACTTATTCTAGAATACAAAGGTTCTAGAAATAATTACAAGGGTCCCCTTTTCAAAAAAATAAAGATGGGGGGTGTTGGTCTCAATAGGACCAAAAAAGATAATGATTTTCCCAAAGGTGGTTATAATCATTAAAAAAATGATAAGGATAATAAGAGAATGATTTTCCCAAAGGCATTTATAATCATGAAAGGGGAAATAATGATTTACCCATAGGAGGTTATAATCATTGGTAGGATAAAAGCATGCCCTAGTTGGGAAGATAGAGATATTTATTTACCCAAAGGTGGTTATAAGCATTAGTATAATGAAAACATGCCCCATTTGGGTAGAGAATGATAAATATTTACCCATACACAGTTATAATTTGTAACATCTAGATAGATCAAAACATAATGATTTTTTCATAAGTAGTTATAATCATTGGCTCTATGTGTGGGATGATACATAATGATTTGCCCAAAGGTAGTTATAACCATTGGTAAAATGATGGGAGAATGATGGAAAATTGGAATATGGGGCTTACATATTAAATACACACTCATGAAGTAAGATTAATTTGGTACAAATAAAAAAGATGAATTTAAGCAACTTGATAGCATGGAGATGCACATCCTAACTAGCAAGGATTAAAATTCTTGTGTGAGTTAATTACTTTATATGTGGGAACTAATTGGGAATATTTTTAGGTGCCAAGGAGAAGTATCATGACCTCATTTCTTGTAAGATTTCCCAATATGAGTTTTGATGTAGCACATGATGATATGCATCATGATAGAACACCATGATAACTTAGCCTAAATATGCATAAGGGATAACACACAATCTAATAAACAATTGAAAATAATGCACCAATGATAAAAACCAAGATGATAATGTTGATGTATAAATATGGATGATTTAAAAAATAATGCACCAAGAATCACCCAATAAATGCACATACACTAAATCAAGGAAAATAAGAAATCAAACAAATAGGCAAATAGTAAGAAAACAAACAAAAATACAAAAACACCAAGAAAGATAGAAAGAAAACAAAATAATGAGAACAAAATGAAATAATAAACAAATAATGGTTAAGTATAATGTTAGTGAAAATAAATAATAAACAAGATGATGATCATTTCCCCTAGGCCATAGAATATAATGAAATAAATAAATAAAATAGGGGGAATAGAAGAAAAGGAATGGGGTGGTCGAGCTAACTACAGATGCACTAGGTATGTGGATGTTGCTTACATAGTTCCATGGATGCAAGGTCCAACATAAACTTCAAGCCAAATGTAGTTCTCCAAGGATATAGGATAGAATAAAAATGATGATGAATAAAACATGATAAATGTTGTAAGGGAAGATGAGAATGGTCTCACAAAATAGTGAGTACATGGGACATTAGGCTAGTAAGGATGGGGAAACTTATTGACAAGTGGTTTATTTTGAAATAGCAGGGGTTCCTAGAATCCTTAAGGCAAATAAGTGGTAAATGATGATTTTTAGAATCTTTGAGATCATTTTAAAAATATTTTTGGAATTTTTAAAGTATCTCAACTCAATTGAGAATGACAAGATACTAAATGGTCCATCTCGCAAAATGGTGAAAACATTCAAACTTGAAATTACTCATAAAATAGTGAGAGCATGGGACATTAGGGTGATTTAGATGACCTTATCATGAATCAAGAACTACCTATATAGTCCCATTAGGACCTCAAGTCACTATAGTTCCACCTTACAGTAGAGGAATCTAACTAGGTAGCAGCAAATTCTCAAGAAAAATAGTCAAAGTAGGCAAATGGCATAGTATGGCATAAAATGACAAGGTGGTACTTCAAGACATGATAAAATATGTTATTCCTAATTTTCCCATAGGTATTTATAATTAAGAAACAATATCATAGGTTAATGATACCTAATTTTCCCATAGGTGGTTATAATTAGTAACATGATGATAGGAATAATCTCCCCGAGTGGGAAGAGGGAAGAGGGAGTGTAGCCATGGAGATGGCCGTGCTGAAATCCTTATCATCATGGCCGCTTCTTGAGCTTTGGAGACTATATCCTTGTGGAGGGAGCTTGGGTGTTTAGCGTGGCATGGAATAGAGATACCCTTTTTGTGTGGTAATTTATTTATTTTGCTTTGGATCTCTATTTTGTGGTTGGAACTTGGACTAGTTTTCTATTCTGAGTTAGACGCCCACCATGAACTGGTTTTTGAAGAAAATAGTTTTTGGATGGGGGGAACTTTGTTTCCTCTATGGTTTGTTTTTGAGACGCGGTGCCCTATTTGGGGTAAATGGAGATATCCTTTATTGCGGAAGAGCCCTGCTCTTGAAAATAGTGTGGATCTGTATTTTTCCTCAATCTTCCATTTTGTGGCCGTCGTGATGACCATTACCCTATTCTAAGCGGATCAATGTTTTTTCTAGAGATATTCAGATTGCCATGATGGCATTTCCTCTAGGTGTAGGGGGCAATCTTTGCAGACTGTAGGGTGGATGGGTTGGGCGGTGGTGGCGACAGGATCGGGGGTGTGGGCTGCGCATTTTTTAGGGGTTGATGGATCGATCCTAGGTATGGCTGTCACTATTGCTAGATCTAACGATGTCTTCTTCTTTCCTAGTGATAGAAAATCCAATGGTTTTATGGGGTCTTTTGTCATAGTTTATGCTGGTTGCTTTTGTAATATTTTTTTAGCATGGTTTCAAGTTGTTAAACTGGTTTTGTTGAGGTTTCAGGTCCTTCTAAAACCTTGTTTTGTTACTATTTTTTTAGTAGGTTTGCCTTCCTTAGCCGTTTGTAATGTTTTATCTTTCTTGATCTGTATAGGGTTTTGGGACCCCTTCAAAACCTATTTTTACCTTAATCTAAAACATGATGATAGGAATCTAATTTTCCCAAAGGCATTTATAATCAGTAGCACTCAAAATGAAAAAAAAATAAGAAATGAAGGATGTAACTACCAAACCACTATCATATTGTTCTAAAATATGACCTTTGTCTAGAATATTGAATTAACTATTGAAACTTAACCTGAATTCCCTCGTTGAAGGTGTCTGAAAAACCGATGGAATGGAATCAAAGTTAAAGGTTCAAGTAGGGAGAGTACAAGCAATAATGGTCAAAAGGAAAGGGATGGTATAATGGTCTAGGGTATGGTACAAATAAAAATGTCAATATTATGGTAAAATCAAAAATGAGCCTCATAGATAATACTTCAAGTCTCTCAAGTAAAGTAACACTTGAGGTATATAATGTTTATTGGCTCATTAAGTTCATCCCCATCTAGTGTAGTGAGCTTGTATGCATTGGAGCCATAATTTTCAATAATGATATAAGGGCCTATATAATTGGATTTTAACTTTCCCTTATTTTTCTTCTTGGCTATGGTATTGTGTTGGTTTTCCTTAAGAACAAGATCCCCAAGATTCATCTCTTAGTGTTTGAATCAATAGTTATAGTGGCCATGGATTCTATTATGGTATGCTTGAAGGTTGTTGATAGTGACCATGCATTTCTCATCAAGTAACTCTATCTCTTTTAGGTGAGTAATTGATAATATTCATCATCTAGATCATGATTTAATAAAATACATAAGAAAGGTAACTCAAGCTCAATGGGAAGAATAGCCTCAGTGCCACAAACTAAGGAATATGGAGTAGATCTTATTGGAGTATAGTAATTAGTGTGGTATGCCCAGAGGGCATGGAAGATTTGGAGGTGCCAGTCATGGCCGGAATCATTGATAATCTTCTTAAGGATGTTTGGAATGGATTTGTTGGATGTTTTGGCTAGGCTATTACCCTATGGGTAATATGAGGGAGAAAAATGTTAAGTAATGTTATACTTGGCACATAGTTTTTTAGCATCTTTGTTTTAAATGATCTACCATTATCAGATATAATGTCATGTGGGATACCATAGTGGCAAATGAAATGATTGAAGATGAATTTGGAAATTTGTTTTATAGTCATGTAAGTGAGGGGTATAGTTTCAACACACTTGATGAAGTATTCAGTAGTGGTAAGGATGTGTTTATGGCCATCAAATGAGATTGTTTTTATCTTCTCGATGAGATTGAGGCCATATGTATAAAATTTCCATGGTATAAGCATTAGTTTGAGTGTTTTGGCTAAGGCATGAATCAGATTGGCAGGCCTTTGATATTTGTCTCATCTTTTAATATATGTAGTTACATCTGCATCTATAATTGGCTAATAATACCTAGTAAATATGATATTTTTTGATAGTATGGCCCCACTTATGTGGGATCCATATATTCCATGAATTTATTGTAATTTTAATGTTAATTCTTCCAAATTTAAATAATGAAGTAGAGTTTTATGAATGTTATGGTGGTAAAGGGTTGGTCTAAGGTATATCAAGTGGCTTAGTGGGTAAAGGCCTTTTTCATTTATGTGATAGGTATAGTAGCATAATATGGTCATGAAGATAGGTAAAGAGGTCAAAATACCATATAGAGATAGGAAAAATAATATCATAGATCATTAAAATATTTGAAGGTTCATGAGCAGGCATTGGAAGATTTTCAACAAGGAATTGATACTCTTATGACTTGTGTATGTGATGGATCAAAGAGCTAATGGTAGCTAGGCATCTATTATTTTATTACTAGACCTTGGTATGTGTTCAAAATATACATTAGAAATCTACTTTTTAAGAGTGTTAATCATGGCCTTATATGCAACTAGTTTTTCATCTTTGGTCTAAAATTGGTTTGTAACCTAGTTGATTGTTAACTAAGAACCACCATAAATGTTGAGATGTTGAATATTCCATTGTATTTCTTGGTGAATCCCTATGATGAATGATTCATATTTGTCTATGTTTTTAGTATAAGGAAAGATGATATAAAATGATTTAGGGATAAGATCCCCCTATGGTATAATAAACATTAAGCCTACCACTAATGCATGTCTTGTGAATGACCCATCAAAATACAACTTCTAGTGCTAATCCTCAAGAGGTGTTTCAATGATGGTCATAATTGATTCATCTATGAATTGGAATGTTAGAGTTTTAGTAACTAGTAGGGGAACTTTAGCAAATTGATCTATAAGTACCTATCCCTTGATGGCTTTTTGGTTGATGTATTCTCTCTTTAAATCACTCAAAATCATGATCCATTTAGGAATGTAGCCTTGTAAAGTTATCTTAGAGATTAGATACTTGAGTGCATCTACTTTTGAAATAACTATGGTATTATTGTTTAGCATGTAATGTCACATTTTATGAACTACAAAGACCATAGCTAAACAAGCTTTTTCTATGGGTATATAATTGTGTTTATATGTGAATAAAGTAAGGCTTAGATAGTAATGGCATGAACTTTTCAATTATCATCATGTTGAGCTATAAGTGCCCTAAGGGATTTCTTGGTGGTTGAAAGGTATAGTAGGAATGGATTTCCTGGCATATGTGGAAATAAAATAGATGGATTAGCAAGATAGTCCTTGAAGTGCTAAAACACTTTTTGCAATTCTTCATCCCAATGAAATGTGACCCCTTTATTCAATAAATGTGTAAATGGATGGAATTTTTTAGCCAACTAAGAAATGAAGCATCTAATAAACTATATCTTGCCTTATAAACTATAGAGATTCTTAAAATTAAAAGGTGGTGGCATCTTTGTAATGGCTCAGAATTTAGTTGGATCAACTTCAATACCTCGATGGGACACAATGAATCCTATAAATTTTCCTAAAGTAACACCAAAAACATGCTTATTTAGATTAAGTTAGACCTTGTATTCACAAAGCCTCTCAAATATTTTCCATAGTACAGTTAGATGATCGACCCTGGTCTTTAATTTTCTTAGTATGTCATCGATATAGTCTTCAACAATGTCATGCATCATATCATGAAATATGATAATCAAGGCTCTTTGGTACATGGCCCCAAAAATTTTTAGACCAAATGGCATAACTTGATAACAAAACATTCCCCATAGAGTGGTGAATGTTGTCTTATGTTGGTCTTCTAGTGCAATCCTAATCTCAATGTATCCTAAAAATATGTCCATCATTAAAAGAATTTCATACCCTATTATGGAATTAATTATCATGTCAATGTTTGGTAGAGGAAATTCATATTATGGGTAGGCCTTTTTTTGTCTCTTAAATTAGTGAAAATTATGATTACTTCTAGCTTCTTGCTAACTAGCATAATATTTGAGATCCACTCTACATAGTCAATCCATTGAATACATCTCACTTTTAAGAGTTTTTCCAACTCATTCTTAACTAATATAGTAATGTGAGGATGAATTTTGTGTAATTTATATTTCATAGGTTTGTCATATGGATGCATAGAAATGTGGTGTACAACTAAGGTAGGGTCCAAACATGGCATGCTAAAATAATCCCAAGCAAAGCTATCAATAAATTCCTATAAAAGGGGTGTAAAGATGTCATATTCCTCCTTAATGAGGGACATGCCTAATTTGATCCATTTCAGGTCATCTAAAGTCTCAATATTGACCTTTATAGTGTCTTTAACAAGGAGATTCAATCCATCTTCTATAATGGTTGGCAAAGAGTTAAATTGGCCTGTAATGGCAAAGATTTAAATTAGCCTACAATGGCAAAGTCCTCTGTTTAGACTTGATCTTCAATTTCTCCTAGTCAAGATGAATTGAAATCTCCCAGTGATAGCGATGGCCATGTTACAAACACTTTTGGAAACTCTTGGATGAATTGATCAAATACATGATGCTCTTCATAACTAAACTTAGATCTAAAGGCAAGTTCATCATTGGTGGTCTTCTAAGTTATGTTTGGGAAAAGGTGAACACCCCCATCTAATGGTACCTAAAACAAGTTTTCACCAGAATAATGGCCTTTCTCTTTACTTTTTCCCTAGTCTAAAAGTGCCTCAAAGAGGTTTTCACTTTGGGACCTCAATGTTTTATTTAATTATTTGTGGCTAAGGTTGTTCATCTATTCTCCAAAATAATCTACAAGATCCATCTTGATTGAGAACCCTTATTTGTGGTCTCCCAATGGAATATTGTCTCTTGGGCCTATAAAATCACAAAAGGCTTCATCATTCTAAAACTTGTCTACAAGAACTATGGATTCTTATTGGTCATAGGATGTAAGTTGAGTATGATATAAAAAAAATCATATTATGTCAATTAATAGAGGTAAGAGTATAAATGGCATGGGTGTTAAACAAATTGGTATTGGTTAGGTCCTCATAAAGGTTGTGATCAAACTCTACTTTTTTATAAATATCATTATCGCTAGTCATTGGTGTTGTAAAATGAATAAGATACATGGATCCACCCCCAAGAGGTTTAAATCTGATCCCATAGGTTCTTTTGTACCATGTTATAGAGATTGGCTCAAGTGTTTCTTGATGATTTGGCCTAAGGCATCTTCCTTCATAGGATTGATTCTCCATGATCATATTAGGAATAGGGTACTTGGAATTTTTGTAACAATCTGCCAACTTGTTATTATAGAACCATGATTCATCATTTGTAAGTGGGTCTTATTATTAGCTAGTGGTTGGTGTGAAAATGATAGGAGATGGACTACACATTTTTACCATTTATTTTCATTACCATTCCATGAAAGGTGGCTTGTATTTAGGTCTTTCATATGAATTGGGGTTCTATAGAATCTTGGTAATGTAGAATGTGTCATGACTCAAATACTCACTTGGGTTATTATTAAAGATGGTAAAATTATTAGACAATTCAAGAGGTGTTATATGAGAAGATGAATCAAGGTTGTTGGGTCTATTCAATTGGCCTCTGGTAAGTCTATAAGTATTTCCTTGCCTTTGTCCTTTTTGGGAACTAGATCTAAGCCAAAACAATAGTTATATCTTTTATATTCAGCCTCTAAATGTTTGCAATGTTCGTAGGGCTATAAATCTCTATGGATGGTGACCTAAATGCCTAAATGAGATAACTTAAGAAACTAGTGCAATGTTGATGGGATTGCATGAATTTTATGTATCCAAGGTCTACCTAAGATAAAATTATATGATAGGTCTAGGTGTAACACCTAGCATAGTGTATCATGGGTAAAGAGAATAACAATAACTAACAAGATGATTGTGACATGTGATTCCCACTCTTCATTGTCATAGGCCTTGATAGTGATAATTTTTGGATGGAGATCAATTGTTGTATATCTGATATGCTTGATGAGATTTAAAGACACAATATTTAGACTTGATCCATTATCTATGAGGACACACTTCACTTTGTGTCATGTGATGACAAATTCAATATATAATGGATTATTATGAAAAAGGTCAAGGAATAACATATCACTTTGGTCAAAGGTTAACTATTATCCTAGGGATAGATATCCAACCAAATCTTAGAATTTATATGCTCTTATGTCATTAGGAACTTGGGATTAGCTTAAGAATTTTGTCAACATGTTCTTGTGGATTGTAGATGTACATAACAAATCCAAAATAGAGATTTACATGGGTATATTTTGAAGTTATTTCACAATATCAAACATATTTTCTTTCACAAAGGTATATGTCTTATTCCTAGATAGAATTTTGGGTTGGATAGGTTTGGTGGTAGATGGATTTAGGCCTTGAATGGTAATCTTTAACCATTATGCTATTATTGCACAATCAGGATTAGTTACAAAGCCATTATTGCTAGAAAATGATGGTAGAGAGGAGCTAGATAAGATAAATATCATTTATTGGTGCACTTGTATGTGGTCATAGGTTAAGGATGGGTTATCATTATAAGGTCTAAAAGTACTAAACCCTATTTTTTATGTGCCTGAATGTAGTCCCAAGCCAAGGAAGGATCACTAGCATATGTTAGTTGATTAAAATTGGTTAGCAATGATCTTTTTCTATTTGTACTTAGTCTTAGATTGATGGTAATGGTGGAGATGAAACCTCCCATAATATGGCCTAGAACTTTGTTGTATTCATGTGCCACTACATGGTAAGTTTTTTGGCTATTGGCATCATTTTGGCCTTAGTTCCATCCATTCAGTTGACATAGTTATTTTTGTTGTTATTATTTTTGTTACTATTATTTTGGCCTTTATTATTGTTGTTGGTTGTTATTGTTATGTTTTAGAAATGGGTTTTGATAAATACTTAGGTTCTAATTAGATGTAGATTATTTATTATCTAATGTAATCTCCTTATTTTCTAACATATTTTCAATAATATGCTTGATCTACACACAATGACATATGTTATGACCATGAACCCAATGGTATTCATAGAACTAATTTTCTTAGTACCAATATGGATAGGAAATGCCCTTAGGAAATGTTTAAAAATAGGCCAACTAATCAGATTAATTATGTATATCTTGTGAAACATGGATTTAATAGGCTCTCTAAGGTCACTGAAGACTCGATGAGTAGGCACATTTCTCCTTAGAGGAGGTGTTTACAAATACAACGATTGCTACACTTGTTGAGCTATTCTAGGTTATTGTAAAGGTTGTACTTGTTAAATGGGTTATTAGTGAGAGTAATCTACATTTGTTATGTTGATTAAGTAAATGATGTTTGCACAATTTAGACATGATGTGAATTAGTTACTTTATTTCTAACAACATTTTTGTTGTGATTGAGTTGCTTAGATTTTTTGTAGTTACTGGCCTAGATGAGCACTGATGCTTACACTTAGACTTGGTTTTGGTTTTGATTTTGGCCATTTCCTTGGTTGTATTGTTGGTTTTGATTTAAAAAGGTTAAATTTATAATCCCTTTGTTAATAAGGGCCTTTTAAATTAGTAATCCTTTTTTGATGACCTCTTGAAAGGTATGTACACATTATAGCTCCAAATGATAGGATTGTTAGGTTGTGGAGCTAAAAGCTTCAACTATGTAGATGAAGAGAAGGTTGCTAAAGTTCCAAAAGTACTGACATTGATAGTATGACTGATGTTGGTCATGATCAATGCAGAAGGCAACCAGTGTTGGTAGGGAGTCAGCCGACATCAGTCAGCACCAGTTAGACAGGGACCGATGTTGGTCACCTATGTGTTCCAGAACTGTTCGTTACATGAATAGTTAGTTTGTTGAACTGAGTGTTTACATGTAAAGGCTATTTCAAGTCTTGAGCTGTGTGTCTATTATTAGTAAACTAAGAGTCTAAGTTATTGTTTAAGTTTGGGATCTATTTATAGACCCATTGGCATGTATTGTAATTATGAGCTAAAAAGGAAGGCAAGGAAGATCCTTCCATTATAAGATCATTGAGTTATAGGTTGTTGCAAGCCCATAGCAGATCTACATGTGTAAGTATGGTCTATTGAATTACAAGTTACAGGTTCATGGGAGATCTACTTGAAGTACTTTAGAGTGCTTGGTGTACTGGCAGGGTTATTACTGACTGGTTGGAGAGGTGAACACCAATTCTGTGTGTGAGTTGTGTGTTGGGACCATTTTTGGTAGGAGAGTGAACTTTTGAAGAAGAATTACTGTACACTTGAGGTGTGGGAAGCCTCTGTAAGGTGGAAGAGTGTGGCATCTCTTTATTGTATTCTTTTTTGTATGAGTATTAATACAAGATAGTGTATTGTCTCTCATATTCTGTGCTATTTGTGAATTCTAGTTACTTGTTGCTTTTGGGTATTTCTGCATATTTAATTGCTTGTATTTGGTAATCATATTGTGCTCTTTCTGAGGAGCAAGATCCTAACAAGTGGGATCAGAATAGGTGTGTTTGTTCTTGAATTCCCTGACAACTGGTATCAGAGCTTTTGGTTTGGATACTAACAGGTTGGATTAGATCTGGTTAGTGTGTGTTGATTACAGGTTACTCACAGGGTTTCTGTTTGAGTGGGAGTAGAGCAATGGCAGAAGATAGTAAGCTAAGAATGGAGAAGTTTAATGGCAAGAACTATCAATTATGGAGGATGCAAATTAAATATTATTTGTATCAGAAATATTTGTACTTACCATTGGGTGGGGTTGATTGCAAGCCTCGAGATATGAAGGATGAAGAATGGGAGGTTCTTGATCAGAAGGCTCTGGGATCTATAAGGTTGAGTCTTACATCATCTGTGATTTCCAACTTATCACATGCTAAGACAATGGTAGAGTTGATGGAATCTTTGGCAAAATTATATGAAAAACCCTCAGCTTTGAATAAGGTATTTCTTATGAAGCAATTATTTAATTTGCAAATGTTGGAAGGTGGATCTGTTCATAGTCATCTTAGTGATTTCCATGGTTTGGTAAACTAGTTAAATTCAGTCAATATTGTTTTTGATGATGAAATTAAGGCTCTCTTAATCTTATGTTCATTACCTAAAAGTTGGGAGAGTTTGGTAATGGCAGTTTCTAATACTGTGTCTGCTTCAAAAATCTTAAAAGTGGATGATGTTGTGAGTGTGATCTTGAATGAAGAAATATGCAAGAAAAGCATAGGTGAATCATCAGGAAATGCTTTGAGTGTGGAAAGTAGGGGAAGGTAAAGAGATAAGATCAAGCGTGGGAGATCAAGGTCAAAGATAGGTAGGAGATCCAAGTCTAGTTATGGTAGAATAACCTACTAGAAATGTGGAAAGCAAGGGCACTTAAAGAGAGATTGTTGGTTGGGTGAAGATTAGCATGAAGGACATGAAGAAGAAGCAGATGTTGCAGAGTTCATTGTATAAGATGCTCTGGTATGTTCTTTAGATAAAGTAGAATCTTGGGTTTTAGATTCTGGTGCCTCTTTTCATGCATCCCCAAATAGGGAATTTTTTCATAAGTATGTCCAGGGAGACTTTGGAGAAATTTGTTTAGGGGATGGTAAGCCTTGTTAGATTGTTGGCAAAGGGAAAGTGAAGCTGAAATTGTAGACAGGTAACACATGGATGTTGAAGGAGGTCATGCATGTCCCATTTATGGAGCAAAATTTGATTTTTGTAAGAAGTTTGGGTGATGAGGGTTGCACAGTAACTCTCACAGTAGACTCTTGGAAGGTTACCAAGGGTGCACTTGTTGTAGCAAGAGGTAAGAAAGTAGGTATGCTTTATCTATCTACTTGTATTACTGATTCTCTTTCTAGGTTATCTACTTTAGCTGTAGATTTGAAGATCTGGCTTAATAGGCTTGGTCACATGAATAAGAAGGAGATGCATGTTCTTGAGTCAAAGGGTATGCCTTCAGATTTGAAGAACATAGATCAAGATTTTTGTATGCAGAAGAAGAAGGTGACGTTTCTTGAGGAATCTAATGTTAGTGACAAGAACAAGAAAGCCTTTGTTTTCAAAGAGAAGGTGATGGATAGAGTTTAGCATAAGGGGTAGGAGAATTTTGAGTAGAACAAGGTTGATTTAGACAAGGGTTTGATCCAAAAGGAGCTCGTGAGTAGAAGTCAATTCTCACAAGAAAAACACAGAGACCGACGTCGGCTAGAAAACTAGCATCAGCGTCTAGACAGGGACCGATGTTGGCTATATGTAGCCTGACGTTAGTGACTCAAGGGTAGATAAACACCAGCATCGATGAGGGGGAACCAATGTCGGTGATGAGGTAGTTGCAGGGAACAGACATCGATCAGATGTAGACTGAGATGTGACTGGCATCGGTCACTGAGACATATTTTGGGTGGACAGCAAGCTGTCAAGGAGTCTCAAGCACCCATATGGAGGACTTAAAGGGCATGTAAGCCTCAAATTCATCATTTCCCTTCTTTACACTAATTTTTGCTCACTTATGGTAAAGAACCAAGAAGTTGTTAAAGAAGCAGAGCAAGTAGATCTAGGAAACAGTGGGAGCTTGGCATGGATGAAGGATGTGATTCCTTAGAGGAGAACCAAATAGGAGTTTTGGGTGGAGTTGCCAGATGGAAGTAAGCATTGAGAGACGAATGGATGTTCAAGATGAAGAAGAGCGGAAATGGACATGTGAGACAGAAGGCCAAGGTATATGGTCTTGAATAAGCTGCAAGACAATGGAGGTTTGATCATTGTGTTTCTCTTTCCTAGGTTGGATAATATTAGCTACATTATCCTATTACTGTATGATGTGCTTGTTGTAGGGTTACATATACAGGGAGTTGTTGAACTAAAGGTAAAGCTAGTTCAGAGGTTTGTCATGAGGAATCTGAGAGCAATAAGATTCTTTGGCATGAGTGTGTTCTAGGGACATGGAAGGTCACAAGTTGACTTTGTTTCAAGATGATTGTGTGAGACCGGTTAGCATGTCGATGGTTGGACAGTTCACAGAATAGTGTCTTGATTCACATAATGAGGTTAAGTGCATGGTATGTACTAGACCTGAGTTTTCCCAAGTAGTGGGAGTTATCACAAGTTTGGAGCCAATCCAGGAAAGAAGCATTAGAGGGAAGTTCAGTGGATTCTTAGAGGGACCAGCAGTAGGTGCACATGCTATACAGGGTCAAGTTATTTTCTACATGGGTTTGTAGATGTGGATGTGGCAGGTGATTTGGATGACAGGAGGTACACCATAGGTTTTGTGGTGGTTAGTCTTCAAGAGTGATCTTGAAGAGGGATATAGAGCCAAGTGAACAAACTAGATGATGTACAGGTATAGGTATAGTTGCAGCTATTTATCTCCAAGTGGGAGATTGTTAGGTTGTGGAGCTAAAAGCTTCAACTATGTAGATGAAGATAAGGTTGCTAAAGTTTTAGAAGTACCAGCATCGATAGTATGATTGACATCGGTCATGACCAATGCAGAATGCAATCAGCATCGACAGGGAGTCAGTTGACATCGGTCAGCACTAGTTAGACAGGGACCGACGTCGGTCACCTGTGTGTTCCAAAACTGTTCATTGCATGAATAGTTAGTTTGTTGAACTGAGTGTTTGCATGTAAAGGCTATTTTGAGTCTTGAGCTGCATGTCTATTATTAGTAAACTAAGAGTCTAAGTTATTGTTTAAGTCTAGGATCTATTTATAGACCCATTGGCATGTATTGTAATTATGAGCTAAAAAGGAAGGCAAGGAAGATCCTTCCATTATAAAATCATTGAGTTGCAGGTTGTTGCAAGGTCATAAGAGATTTACATGTGTAATTATGGTCTATTGAATTGCAGGTTGTAGGTTCATGGGAGATCTACTTGAAGTACTTTAGAGTGTTTGGTGTACTGGTAGGGTTATTACTGACTAGTTGGAGAGGTGAACACCAATTATGTGTGTGAGTTGTGTGTTAGGACTATTTTTGGTAGGAGAGTGAACTTTTGAAGAAGAATTACTGTACACTTGAGGTGTGGGAAGCCTCTGTAAGGTGGAAGAGTGTGGCATCTCTTTATTGTATTCTTTTTTATATGAGTATTAATACAAGATAGTCTATTGTCTCTCATATTCTGTGTTATTTGTGAATTCTAGTTACTTGTTGCTTTTGGGTATTTTCGCATGTTTAATTGCTTGTATTTGGTAATCATATTGTGCTCTTTTTGAGGAGAAAGATCCTAACAAGTGGGATCAGAATAGGTGTGTTTGTTTTTGGATTCCCCAACAAGGATATCTCACTATGAAAATTATTGGTAAACATAGTGGCTAATTACTTATCTAGTAAGTTATGGGTGAATCATCTATAAAGTGTTATCCATCATTGTAAATATCTTATCAATCTTTCACCAAGTTTTTGCTTGGTTTGAGTCAAATCTACCAGTGAAATCTCATGTTCAAGATTGTAGTAGAAATGTTGCACAAACTTGTTTGAAAGGTCATCAAAATCAAATACTAAATTTTTTACAATTTTAGAAATCATTTCAAATCATGTCTTGCTAAACTCCAAGAAAATAAAAGTAGGAGGTACGTGTCACTATAAGACATTAGCTGGCAAGTGATAAACAATTCTATTAAATGGGCCTTATGGTCTCTTTTACCCTTGTATTTGTCAAAATTTTGGTGGTTCATACCCTAAAGTAAATGGTATTTATAGATACTCCATATTTAATGGGTAGGAACACATGTCATCCAACTTGAACATCTTGGTCTATTTCTTGGATTGAATGGTAGAAATTTCATCCTTAATTTGTTATAGTTTTTGTGCCAAGAAACTAGATGGGGCATTAGCTTGAGGTGGAGGCTAGGCAATCAAAGATATATTACCTTGATTGAGGTATAGTGGACATATGGTTTGCTATAGAATAATATGCATACATGGATTGGGGTGAATTTATTGGGATTGCACTCATTATGGTGGGATATTCTAGTGTGGATTCAGTATATAGTCTTAGTTTTAGGGTTATTATGGCTTAAATGGAAGGATGTGGCTCTAAGTAAGGTATTGTGCCTACTATGGTTGAGTATGAACTTGATGTCAACTATTAAAACCTAGTTAGATAAGGGAAAATTATGAACCAAAGCTTTGTCATTAGATTTGTGTCACATTTGGAATGATAGGCAATTGTTGAATAGTATTACCTCTTTCTTGCATAAACACTTATTGGGAAATAGCACTTGTAGAGTTTTTAACATTTGTCACTAACCCAAAAACATACATTGTTGATTAGAGAATGTTTTTTATTATAAAGGTATGTTGGTTTGTGACTGAAGAGGTATGTTTGTCACTACCTAACAAGAGAGAACATTAGTTTACCCTATTTAGGTGGTAAAATGTTCAATATTTTTGTGTTTCTATATTAAATTGCACCTATTATTATGGAATTTTAATAATCGCCTATTATGGTGGAGTAACATTCATCACATTTTGTTGAGGCATAGCACTAGTTTGTGTTTGACTACTTAATCCTTATAGTTGTGTGCTTGAAAAAGTAGATGGTTGAGGATTAGAGGTAGTTTGTTGTGGTTGGGATGTATAAGTTCTTGATCCCTGCTATTTCAGACCACTCATGGTGTTAACTAAATGCACTTGTTATGTACTAGTTTTTGGTGTAGTTAAACCACTTTGGCCTAGATTGGATAACACTTGTGTGTTATCCACTATGTTTGGCACATTTGTCGATGTAGAAGCACTAGATACTTATTTAATAGCTATGGAATTAAACATGTCTCTAACTAAAGTGATTTGTGTAAATGGGGTCTATACATAAATTATATTGGCTTGTCAATTTGATTAACACACCTATTGAAGGAGATAACTCAATAAGAGAAGGTTTGACATGGCCATGTTATTGAAGTTATGCACTGAGTTCAAAAAGGTCTGATATGTTTTCTACATTCACAAAAAGTAGTCATCCATGAGGCCTTTTCTTATGAAAATCATACATGGGTCTTGATATGACATCAATATGAGTACTTGAGGATTGCTAGAAGAGGCTTATTTGATGGTTTGGCTATAAGGTTTGTTTAAATGCACTATAACTATACTAGGAAAATTTTAATGGGGGAAGTCTATTAGAAACTTGTCCCCTACCTCTATTTCTCTAATTAAAACTTCATCTTTATTTACAAGCAAATGATGATCAAAAAAATAGGTATCATATGTCGATGGTATCATAATTTAATATAATTATTGTTATACTTGGTCTACAAATAAAGGTATGCTAGCAAGGCACTACATTGTTTGTTCTTAGTCCTATTTTGACCAAATAGTGGGCTAAAATATCTTGGATTTATTCCCTAGATTTAGTATTATAAAGAGGATAAGGATCTGTCTCATAAACTAAATCATCACCATAGGGATCTTGAACAAAGTCATCTTGTGTGACCACATTATTATATCCTAGATTGTACATGACTCTATTATGAGTATAGCGAGACATATTTAAGTTAATGATGAATGTTTCATTAAAAAGGCCTAGAGTTTGAATAACTTTAAAAAATAATGTCCAAAGGACAAATAGTTTGAACTTGTTCTAAAAAGTGGATTTATATCTCCAAAAGGCATGTACTAAAACTTGGTCTAAAAAAGTTTTATTTAAAATGTCTAATGTCATATCTCTTACACAAAAGGGTCAAGTGGATGAATAAAAATAAAAATCCCAAACTCTAATTTCAAAGTGTTTCAAACAAGTCTATCGAGATCTAAATAAACAAAAAAAAATAGGTCTTTCTAAAAATGCACAAAATCTAGGCTCAAAATAGGTATTGTTAGGTCTTTTGGAAAAGGTACAAAAGATATACTTCTAAAAAAAATAAGGTAAGAGATTTAATCTAACAAATTTGAAACACTTTAGCATAAACTAGACATTCAGATTTAAACATGAACTTGGCCAGTTGGAAAAATATATGAAACTTTAGGCATGTATAAGATATACCACTTCCCCTAAATGTAGGCACAAACAATAGTTTTTAAATTGAGTAAAAAAATTAGGCTAAGTTACACAATCCAAAAGAGAAATCTTGATATCTAGGCCAAAATTACATAAGGCATAGGCAAAAATAAATTAATGTTTGGATTTGAACTTGTCAAGGCTATTTTTTAGCTCAATTTTTAAAAAATAGGCTTCTTTAAACAAACAACAATTTAGACAAGAACAGATGGTATAATGGTACTAGGTATAGAATGAAAAAGGCACACATGGATTTGGTTCAAATTTGGAATTTAGGACATAAGGCAATAAGTATTTGAAATCAATTGAGTAGCATAACTATGTTATCATGATCTAAAGATATGACAAATAGTTTGTTTCAAGACTCTAAGGCATAATACTTGAAATTAATTGGGTAGCGTAACAACACCCTTTTCAAATAAGTGACACACACAAAAAAATTTGTCAAAAGACTAAGGAAAAGGTATGGTGTCAAATGGATGGAGTAATGTCTCCTCAAACTAGGGATGATGTAGAAATAAGACTCATTTTTGATGTGGTGTGATAAAAAAATAGATAAACTAAAAACCATGAAATAAAGTATAAAATGACAAAAATACCTAAGTGTAACATCCTAAATCCTAAAAATGACAAGGTTGCATAGTAATATCGAATTCCATCAATATACTTGATCTTGAGAGGATTTTAATTATTAATCCAAAAAGTAAAATAACATGAAAAATAGGGTTTTTATGTCCCCTCTTCTCTCAATATTTTTACTACAACATGGAACTTTAAGCTACTCGCCCTTCATCAACAGTATGTCCACAACAAATGAGGTTTTTTTAAACTATCAATTTTCACTCATTTATAGATGGTCCCAAGTGTGGCTAACACTATAAATGCAATCATTTCATTTAGCTTAGCATTAACTGGTTTGTTTCGAAAAGGTCTTGTCCTTTTCACAACCACTACATCCATCACTTTCTCATTGTAGTGTGATGTTTAAGTTTCCCCTACGTTCTGAGGCTAAGTACCACTAATGGAGCTTGTTTTAATCACTCAAAACAAGAACCATAGTGGTTCACCCTCAATTTATATACCCCACCATGGAGTGGGGTTGAAATTATGTCAAGAGATGAATTCCTAGGTCATTTTTTCCCTAAAGAACCCATGAGGAGGTGATGAACTCCTGCTCACATGCCAAAATGCATAAAAATGAAGACAAGTGAAAAGACTTTAGGATCATTTTGGAGTCACCCAAACCATACATATTTGGGGATGGCCTTAGAAAATTTATTTTTCACACTTTTGGACCAAAGAAAAAAATGCAAATAATGAGTGTTTTTAGTCACCTGAGTTCCCTAAAGGGGATGGGGGAACACATACACACATTACTCATCTTGCTTAAACAAGAACTTAGACAAATAAGCATAAAATGAAAAACTATTATGAGTTATATAAATAATTTTAAAGTTTATTTTTTCACCAAAATGAAGTATGTTGTGAAATTTTATTCCCTTGACATTATTTGTTTAACAAACTTTCAAAAAAAACTTCAAAAATAATAAAGAGATGAAAATAACTAAGTTTGTTTTTAAGTACCAAATAAAATGTGTGTAAGATTTAACCATGATTTAAAATTTTATATTTACACCTTAGGACCTAAAAATTATTATAGTATTTTCTTACTTAGAAACCTAAACTCAAGTGAGAAAACAACATTTCAAAATTAGCTCTCAGGTTTTCTATTTTCTATCTCAAAGATGGATCATCACCAATCTACATAGGGATCGATGTCAATCCATAGAGATTAATGTCAATTTTGTACATCATTAATGTTTCTTTCAAAAACAAAAAAAAACACAAGTTATTTTTGATATAAAAATGCTTAATGAAATAAGATTAAACCCAAAATATCTAACTGGATCTTACAAGAAATGAGTCAGACAAATAATATGTAGGTTCTTAGACACATAATAAAGATAGATCAACAAAAACTTGAGTTAGTTATGTCTCCATCATGATCTATTTTTTGCATGGGTATCATGGTTGATTATTGTAATTGATGTTGATCTATAAAATTGGCATTGATCCCTATGAATTTTTAAATAAAATGGCATCGATCCCTACAACTTATGAGTTGCTAAAAATAGAAAGATGTAAAAAATGAACTAAAAACTTGAAAATTGAAGGTTTTTAATCATCTATTAGAAAAACTAAAATTATTATATTTGTCTCCTTGGTTATATGGGATGTTTTTGTTGCATCAGATGTGCCAACATATGAACATGGATTGCAATAGAGGGGAGGTTAGTCTTGTGTTAGTCTCATAAAACAAATGAAATGAACACACGAAAATCTTAAAATCTCTAGCCTAGACACAAGGGACAAATTAGGTAAAAAAAACTAAATGAAAGCACAAAAAAAATATAAAAGAAACAACTCTTTTACCTTCTTTGGATATCCTAAATGGATAGTTAAATGGCTTGCTTGGCTTATGCATCAAGAAGTATTCATCAATGGAAGTTGTTTGGCTCCTTCTCTCCTTAGCACCTTGGATTTTGATGTTGCTTGGATTAATATTTGGGCATGGTAAAATTACTTGTATGAGACTTACAGAGAAAATACTTCATAATAACTCTATAATATCCAAGCTCTTTTAATGAAGGGGTGTGGCCTTGTATTTATAGCCTTTAGAATTAACTCTCACCCAAGGTGAGTTAAGGTTGAGTTTAGGATGGGAATGGGTTAAAACTAAACCTAGGTGAGTTAAAACTAACTCCAATTGATTTAATAGTTTTCATGTAATTATGATTTATAATTACTAAACATGGCTCTCAAATTAGATATTTTAGGATATTTTCAAAGATCTTGACAATTCATAAAGGTAATGATGAAATGCTTGGACATTTTGATTTTTGGAATTTCCATTTTTAGATATTCATTAATTTAAAATGGATAATTAACCTAAGAATTTAATCTTATTTATCTTGGTAATTGATTTTGATTATCATGCTTTTTTCAGATTTGATTTAGTGTGTAAGTGCCCCACTTAATAGGTCCATAGGACAAATTGATAGTTGTTATTCTATAAGGTGATTAGGGATGAATCTGTGAGAGGCTATTATTTCATATGATAAAATATCCCAATTAGGAATGTCTCAACATGATTATAACTTTTGATAAATGATGCACAAACAAATTTGAGATGTTTAGTGATTTCCTAAGCTTAATTTGCAATGGTTGGTATGAATTAGTTTGAAGTCTAGTCGAAATCTAGTTGTGGTCAGTTTTAGGTGTCTACAATATATACATGTGAATGTTAGAAAAATCATTGTCTTGTTTTATAAATACATTTATAAATGGAAATAGACTTAACTATTTGTGTTAGTGATTGTTAGCTTTAATAGTTAATCAATACATGGTTATAATACAATTTGGCATGATCAAATTGCTAACAAAGGGTGTTTAAAGTCAAATTGAACACGAATATTATTCTAAGTCCATGTTATTATAATTAGGCATAATCTTGTATTAGGAAATGTTATAATATTTAAATCATTCTTATTACTAACAATAGGTGTATTATTTAATGATTATTGGTGAAGTTATTATGTTTAGCAAAATGTTATAATGTTTATTATATAGTCAAAGGTTTTGTCAATTTGCATAATAAATAAAAATATTATATTTATGTGGAAAGTTTGAGATTAGGGTTTTTTTAGTGGGCATTGATTTGAGTATGAGGTCATTATGCCAATTATTTTGGGTTACATGGAGTTTTGGTAGAGGTAGGATCAGTTTAGTTAATGGGAAAAGAGAATGGAAGATAATATAATGGAAAGAGGAGATGCTTGGGGACACACGGTAGAGATAGAGGAGGATAGAGAAGGAGGATTAGAGCAAGATTTGAGGATAATTGGAAATTGGCAAGGTAGCAACCCCTTTACTTGGTTGGTATATTTATTGCATTCATAGTTGTTTTGCATGACTTAAAAATGATGAATCATCGTAAATAATTTTAAAGGTATTAATTTCTATTTTATTTAGGAAAAAATAGGATTATATACCTGGTACTATGGATGGATAGGCCACCCATAGAACCAGGCATATGATTTCCTAAATCCTAGTTTAAATTGGCTATGTATATGAACTCTATGCCAAAATAATTAATTGAGTGTTTAATGTTGAAATTCTATGTTATTGGGTGAGTTAAAAACCCTAGATGTTTTTTAGGATAAATTTAATTATTAGCTAAGTTTAGATACATAAACTAAGTAGAGGTTAAAATCAATATAATAAATAGTGTATTAAGTCCTTTTGCTCAAAATACAAATTTACATTGGATTACCTTAAATCAATAAAAACCTATAAATGGCATGGTTGGGTTTATGAGGTTAAATTTAGTCTTTAGGAACTAGAATTGATTCATTCCTTTTGTTATACAAATGTATTTGTTGTTTCTTATAATATAATGGGCCAAGTTATTTAAACCCACATAGGGAAATAGTTGGGTATGAGAATAGTCTTGGTGGAAAGGTTATAGATGAAATAGGGTTTTATAAACTTATAGGCAAATTTAGTGAGTTCATATTAATTATTTTTGTTTATGGTTTTCTACCTGAGTTGAATAAAACTAGTTTTGTTTGGTTCTTTATGAAAATAGTATATATATAGATGGATATATACATATAATAGTCAGGACTGTTAAACATTGACTTGATGATGACTATATCAATGTATATGTATATGTATATATATTATATCTAGACTTATGATTCATTATATACATAAATATTCATGTTATATTGTATAGAGCCATGAGGAACTGAAATGGTAAATGATTATAGCTTGGTTAATTATTGTGGTTATAGTATGGAATTCCATCTTGTGTGGTTATGAAAAGGGTATGGTCATAGTGTTTATACTACTATTAAGTAAACTTATTGAATATACATTTATATTGTTATATAAGATTATGGTAAAGCATATAGCAATTCATTGAAATGTGAATGAATAGATCTATCATTATTAATAAATTAGATTATAATATATGTGGTTGTGTCTAAATATGATTTTTAGTATTTGAAATATATCTTTCTTATATTTAAATCTATTTATATATACAAATTGCTAGGTTTGTTTTATAACCATGAGTTATTGAGGTATATATTTGGAATGCAAGTTGATGGTAATTTACACACAATTATATAATTAGAAGTTCAATATTAGTTATTAAATGGAAAATAAATGAATTTAGTTACATATTTGAGTATTTGATTAGGATTTTATTTATATGTCATAATTATAAATATTTGATAATATATTATATTCTTATACGAGTATACCATATAAACATAAGCAAAGTTTATTGGTTTTACAATGATAGAACTCAACTATAACATTTAAATTTAGTTTATGTTGAGCATTTAAAAAATAAAATTGAATATAGTGAAAAGTTTAAATATGTACTTTTAGTATATGTGATACTCTAAAATCATGGATAGTATACTTGTTTATTTAGAGTATACCATATATAATCATGTAATACTGGGTATTGATTGAATACGTTATAATATATAATTGAGTAATTGAGTGTGTATCTAAATATATGAGATACCTATGATTTTCAAATTATATTACAAATATAAATTAGGTATAACTTATATAGATATATATTTTTCAATACTTAAGACCATTACATGATATAGCAAAAAAAATTGAGTGTTTTTGTTATGTGTATAATGATTTAAAGGAACATCTAATTATGAATTATTTGGGATTGCATAAAAATCATATTGATGTTTTTAGCATTAAAATAAGCTTATAATATAGTTTTTGTTTGTGGATATAAATTAATGAGCTGGTAAATGTTATTATGTGGATTAATAACATAAAATTTAGAGTTACATGTTAATACTCAATAACTTGATGTCTTGATATATTTCTTATCCAGATGGTTTGATTTTATTAATGATTATTTTAAAATCTATGTAAGTATCAATCTTATTGTGGAAAAATATAAATAAGATGTTTAGATTTATTACATTTCATTTGATGGATTAAATTAAAGTATTAGAGATTTCCTTGTTTAACACATATTATATCTACTAGTGGGGGAAATTCATTAGAAATTTGTTGGTTTTAATATTATTAAATATAAGAACTAATATTGTATTAATAAACCTAAATAATTAATTCAGATATATTCCACTTTCTTAATTAGTGTCATTAATATATAGATAAGGTGCAATCTGATTGAATGGTGTGTATGAAATTGACTAATCCTCAATATCATTAACTATATAAAAACTTTGGCCAAAGTAGTTTTTATGGTTAAACATTATCATTTTATTTTTTTGATTTAGTTTAAATGTTTTTTTATGATATCATGTTAGAACACATTTCTATATGATATACTACATGTATTATTTATCTTACAACACACAAGTTCTTGTTGTCACTCTTGATTCTTACACTATCATCATCTACTCATCTATGAAAAGAGGGTCATTCCCTACTTGGGATATTGTGTAGGTGATCGATGGTCCATGGTTGGTATGTAAAAGCACTTAGATGATGCTCTTCCTCCCCTCAACAGTACTTCACTAGTGACTACACTCGAGATTACTTATGGATATTATGAGTTTGTTGAGACTCACATGCTTTCTGGAGCATTATATCATTGTACTTTATTATTAAAACTTGTATTATAATGAGACTATAATATTTTGTATATGTTATCATCATAGTAGTTGACTATAATATTGTATTAGCTATGACTAAATTTATAAATATGTTTTTATGAAATAAATGCAATATTCATTTCTATATGTAGTTTTGTACTTGATCTTGATATTATGATAATTGGCTAAATATATTAGCTATAGACATTTTATGGTTAGCTAAAAACTAATGTATTTATTTAAATATCATTGAATTTTGGTTTCATTGTGATGGAATCTATTTATTTAATTTATGTAATTGTTTAAAAAAATTACCCTGTTCTAGTAAAATCCAGTGAGGTTGTTACATTGTGGTATTATAGATGAGACTCAAACTCTAAGACGTAATGAGTCCACTAACACAAACATATTTTCCTATTGATTAAGAAGAATAATAGTGTACACTAGACCTAGAGGTGAGGTTACTTAAAACACCAACCCTCTAGTGGATCCAAATCAATTTACCACTGAGTAAGCTGTGAAGTTGGATCAAATCCTTATAAATGTGTATAAAACTAGGGATCTGATCATAGCCTTAAAATAGGAAGTGCATGGGCATGTTAATGAAAATGTTTAGGAAGAACCTAAAATTCATTCTACTGAGTAGGAGAATCCTCAAGAGTAGAGGCATAAGGAAGGGCCATAAGATGCTAGATCTTGAGTAGCTACAGAGCTGGAATGGGATATGAAAAAAATAAATCCACCCAACTTTGATGGAACCATTTTGGGAGATGGAGATAAAGCATGGCTTATAGAGATAAAAAAATATTTCAATATTTGAAATTACTCTAAAGTCACCAAAGTAATTTTGGGAGCATATCAACTTGTTGGAGAAGCATAAACTTGGTGGGAAAATAATAAGCTCAAAATGAACCTTGACTCTACCACCACCACTTGGGATTAGTTCATGAGATTTTTTAGATATTGATGGCTTCCTTATCTATATTTTGATCAAAATCTATCATATTTTTAGAAACTTAACAAAAGATACATTTTTATGAATGAATACTGGGAGAAATTCACCAAGATCCTAAAGTATGTCCCTCAGTATCAAGAAAATGAGAGGTTTTGAATCAGGAAGTTCATTATGGGATTAAACCCCAAATTATTTATGAGGTTGATGTCTATGGGCCATCTACCAAGGATCAAGTGTTTAAAAAGGTAGTCAAGTAGGATTAAAAGCTAAAATCTCTTGCTCTAGTTAGAGATAAGTTTAATAAAAAATTTAGAGGTCCTAAAAGGACTTTTAAAAAGAAGAATTGGAAGAGGAATGGAGACTCCAAAAACTAGTTTAAGAGCTAGAATGCTTAGTTTTAAAATATCTCAAGAAATATAAAACCTAGAAATGGTTTCAAGGGAGGTTTTAAGGGGAACTAGTAGTCTGATAGAAGAGGACCACCTAGAGGTTGAATCATCTATGGAGGTAATCATTACACTCAAGAGGGTACTCAGGGTAAATCAAATGGAAAGAACAAGGGTTCTTCTTCACAATAGGGAACTTTTCAGTAGAGGATTCATGTAGCTATTAACAATTATCAAGTTGAGTTCCATGTTTTTACTATTAAATTGATAGGTATTTTGTTTGATCATCCAATTTCTATTTTGAATGATGCTAGGGCTAATGAATTTGTTATTGTTTCTAGATTTCTTAATAATTTATCTATAAAATCTAGGATTATGTAAAATTCATGGTTATTATAATATGAGAATGAGTCAAAGGTTAAGGTTAACAATTGTATAGTTAAATTTGAGATCAAGTTACCTAAATTCACTATAATAGTGGATCTATATGTTACACCACTAGGGTCATATGATGTGATCTTAGGAGTTAATTGTCTTATGTAGCATAAAGCTAAGTTTGATTGCTATCTCAAGAAGGTAGAGTGTTAATATGATTTTTGAAATCAAACACAAATTTAGGGTGAGAAAAGAGAGTTAAAGGTTAGGAAAATTTATATAATTCAACTCAAGAAGGCTCAGAGGAAAGGATTTTAGGCATTTATTGTTAAAATAAATCAGATGGAGGAATTTAAGGAACCATCCATCAAGGATTATCCTTTTCTTAGGAACTTTTGAGATGTGTTTCCAGAGGAATTATTGGGATTACCACCCAAACATGAGTTTGATTTCTCAATTTACATCATACCCATATCTGAATCATAATCTAAGGTACCATATAGGATGAAAACTACTAAAGTTATTGATTTGAGGGCTTAAATTCAAGAGTTATTGTCAAAAGGGTTGATTCAACCAAGTGTGTCACCATGGGGTACACTAGTTATTTTCATCAAGAATAATGATATTACTCTTCACCTATGTATTGATTATAGGATGTTGAACAAGGTGAAAATTAATAACAAGTATCCATTCCTTTGAATTAATGATCTTTTTGATCAGATGTGAGGGACAATAGTTTTATCCAAAATTTATCTTTGAGTAGGGTATCATCAGCTAAGAATGTGAAATGAGGATATTCCTAAAATAACATTTAGAACTCGATATGGGCACTATGATTTCACAATTTTGCCTTTTGGGTTAACAAATGATTTGGAAACATTTATGAATCTCATGAATAGTGTGTTTAGGTATTATCTTGACCACTTTGTGTTGGTATTTCTAGATAATATCTTCATATATTATAATAATGAGGAAGAACACTTTCAGCATCTAAAATTGGTTTTAAAGCATTTGTGGAAGCCTAAATTATATGAAAAGTTGTCCAAATGTGCATTTTTTTGGAGGAAAGTGCAATATTTGGGACACATTATCTCCCAAATGGAATATTAGTGTATCTAACAAAGATAAGAGCCATAATGGAATGGCCAACACCTAAAAATGTGCATGAGGTGAGGAGTTTTATGGGATTAATAGGTTATTACAAGAAATTTGTTCTAAATTTCTCAAAGATAGCTAACCCAATTACCTCTCTTCAATAGAAGAATTAAATTTTTATTTGGTCAAACAAGTACAAAAAAGCCTTTTAGGAGATGAAAAGGAGGCTTACTTCAGCACCTACGCTAAGAGTTCATAATCTTAATGGTCAGTTCTCAATAATCATGGATGCATTTGGGGATGTACTTAGAGGAGTTATTATGCAATATGGTTTAGTTGTAGCATAAAAATCCATAATACTTGAACCTTATGAGGTGAATTATTCCCCTCATCATCTGGAACTTGATGTAATAGTGCATGCCTTACAAGTTTAGAGGCATTATCTATTGGGGAAACCATTTGAGCTCAAGATTAACAACTTGGGAATCAAGTATATATTTACCCAATAAAACTTGAATGCATGTCAGATACATTGGTTAGAATTATTATCTAATTATGATTTTGATATTAACTATATTAAGGGTGAATAAAACAAATTTATAGATGCCCTAAGTTGTAGAAGGTACATAGTAGCCTTAAATATTATTAGGATTAATTTATATGATTATGTAATTAAATTCTCTCCTAGAGATGAGTTCTATGAGTAGGTCAGAAATCATTATCTAAGAATGCTTAGAATCTAAAGTTTAAAGGATTTAACTTGTATAATGATGGTCTTTTAAGGTAAAATGGTAGGATGTATGTTTCTAATAGAGATAACTTGAGGAGCACGGTGGTAAATGAATTACACAATTCCCCTTATTCAATACATCCTAGTGTAACTAAGATCATGGTTGAGCTAAGAACTCTCTATTTTTAGGAAGGGATAAAGAAGGATGCAATAGATTTTATGTCTCATTAATTATAATGTTAGTGTGTGAAGGTTAAACATGTACATCTAGCATGATTTGTATATCCTTATGATATACTACAATGGAAGTGTTAGGTGATTAGCATGGATTTTTTCCAAGGTTTGATGTTATCACTGAACCATCATGATATGATCTTGGTGGTAGTTGAAAAACTAACAAAGATAGTTCACATCATATCAGGCAATTTTATAAATGATACACCAATGCTTATGAAGAGATTCATAAAAGAGGTGTACCAATTACATGGATTTCTATAAAATATCATTTTTTATCAAGATATAGGAATGACTTATAGATTTTGATTGACTTTGAGTTTCACTATGGGTATATAGTTGAATTTTGGTATTGCATATCACCTACAAACAAATGGAAAAATAGAGAGGATTAACCAAGTTTTATAAGATCTCCTTCAAATGTATTACATGGATCAACAATAAAAGTGGGAGGATTACCTTCCATTGGGTGATTTTTCCTATAAAAAATCATACCAATCACCATTGAAAATGGCTTTGTTTAAGGTATTATATGAAAGGAGGTGTAGAACACCAATCAGTTGGGACAAGTTAGAAGATAGGGTAGTTTTTGGACTTGAAATACTTGAGGATATGGAAGATCAAGTTAGAAATTTTAGGGAAAGGTTGGTCAAGGTCAACGATAGAAAAGTTATGCTAACCTAAAAATAATAGTAAGGTAATTTTCTATTGGTGGTAAATTATTTATGTGGGTTAAGCCTCATAATATATCAATTAAGTTTGGTAAATCAGTGAATCTTTCACTAAGATATGTGGGACCCTTCAAGATTCTATAATTGATCAATCATGTAGCATATAGGCTTACTTCACCACCATCTCTAGATCTTTTGCATAATGTTTTTCATATTTCCTATCTTATAAAGTTTGTTATTGATCTTTATCATGTGTTGGATTAAAATGCTTTATAGGTTCTAGATTCTGGGGTGGTCATAGTAGAACCAATTAGAATAATTAACACTCTCAAACTTAGTATAGATAATAGAGAAGTGTCACAGTGCAAGGTCTCATGGGACTAATATTTTAAAGATAGTGCCACCTGGGAGAATTATGATAAGTTTTATAAGTTATTTATACATTTGTTTAATTAATATGTTGTTGGATATTATTTAATTTTCTACTAAATAATGTTTAATTTTAGAACTTATATTGAAATAAGTGTCATCGAGATGATGACCATCTCTACAGAGAAGGATGTTACATCATAATTCCTCTCTAGACTAAATAGCTTACTGATTAGTATATTTTATGGTTATTGTTTGGATAATTACTATTTTATTTAAACTATATTTTATATACTGATGTATGGATAGATATAATGCTTATTTACATGATCATTAACTTTTGAGTTAGATGTACTTATATATGTGTGCATGATGATCATGTTTATTTAGTTCATTACAGCAATATATTATGGATTTTATGTTGATTCAGGATAACTACCTCTACTATTTTGAGGTGGATACAATATAGATCCATCCCTTAGACTATGATGGAGGGAGGTCCTCATCAGAGAGGGTGGCATAGATGGAGGTGTTGGGGGATGATAGAATGAATACTATGAACCCATAAACACCATAATAGTAGAATATGATTTTATATTTATTGCTTGATTTAATAATTGATAGTTTCTTTTAGTCATTATAATATTTTTTATGGTTGTTTGTTTTTAATTATGTTGTCTTACTTAGCTTATTTCATATGATTATGTTTCTTATACTCATCCTTTGAAATTAGTGAGTCTTCTTGTTGTTGTCTTTATGATATATACATGTGAATGTTAGAAAAATCAATGTCTTGTTTTGTAAATTCATTTTTAAATGGAAAGGGACTTAACTATTTTTTTTAGTGATTTTTAACTTTAATAGTTAAGCAAGGCATGTTTATAATATAATTTGGCATGATCATATTGTTAGAAAAGAGTGTTGAAAGTTAAATTGCTCACTAATATTATGCTAAGTCCATGTTATTATAATTAGGCATAATCTTGTGTTTACAAAATATTATAATATTTAAATCATTCTTATTGCTAACAATAATATATTATTTAATGATTATTGGTGAAGTCATTGTGTTTAGTAAAATGTTATAAGTTTTATTATGTATTCAAAGGTTTTGTTAATTTTCATAATAAATAGAAGTATTATATTTATGTGGAAATTTTGAGATTAGGGTTTGTTTAGTGGGCATTGACTTGAGTATCAAGTCATTATGCAAAACACATACTTTACTTTGTAATTGCATGGAAAGACATGGAGAGATACCCAAATTATTTCAATTATTTTGGTTTACATGGAGTTTTGGCAAAGGTAGGGTAAGTTCAATTAGTAGGAAAAGAGAATGGAAGAGAATATAATGGAAAGAGGAGATGCCTAAGGGCACATGATAGAGATAGAGGAGGATAAAAAAGGAGGATTGGAGAAAGATTTGAGGAGGGCAATTGAAAATTGGTAAGTTTGTGACCCCTTTACCAGGTTGATATGTTGATTTCAATCATTGTTATTTTTCATGAGTTAAAAATGACAAATCTTGGTAAATACTTTTAAGGGTTTTCATTTCTCTTTTATTTAGGAAAAGCCAAGGTTATATGCCTGGTACTTTGGATGTCTTAACTTTGCATAGAACCAGGCATATGATTTTCTAAACCCTAGTTCAAATTGGTTATGTATATGAACCCTATGCCAAAATAATTAATTAAGTGTTTAATTTTGAAATTATGTGTGATTTGGTGAGTTAAAAGCCCTATTCATTTTCAAGGGTAAATTTAATTATTAGTTAAATTAGATATATAAACCCAATAGAGGTTAAAATAAGTATATTAAATAGTGTATTAAGTCATTTTGATCAATATACAAATTTACATTGGATTGCCTTAAATCAATAAAAACCTAGAAAGGGCATAGTTGGGTTTATGATGTTAAATTCAGTCTTTGGTAACTAGAATTGGTTCATTCCTTTTGTTCTACAAACATATATGTTGTTTTTTATAATATATTGGTCCAAATTATTTAAACCCACATAGGGAAATGGTTTGGTATGAGAATAGTGTGGGTGGAAAGGTTATAGGTGAAACAAAGTTTTATAAACTTGTAGGCAATTTTAATGAGTTCATATTAATTATTTCCATTTATGGTTTTCTACCAAAGCAGAATAAAACCAATTTTGTTTGATTCATTATGAAACTAGTACATAACTGTGTGTGTGTGTGTGTGTGGGTGTGTGTGGGTGGGTGTGTGTGGGTGTGTGGGTGTGTGTGTGTGTGTGTGTGTGTGTGTGTGTGTGTGTGTGTGTGTGTGTGTGTGTGTGTGTGTGTGTGTGTGTGTGTGTGTGTGTGTGTGTGTGTGTGTGTTTTTTTTTTTTTGTGTGTGTGTGTGTGTGTGTGTGTGTGTGTGTGTGTGTGTGTGTGTGTACATGGGTATATACATATAATCATCAATATTTTTAAACATTGACCTAGAAATATAAATTTATCAATGTATATGTATATATAATATGTCTAAACTTATTATTCACTATTTACATAAATATTCATGCTATATTGTATAGAGACATGAGGAAATAAAATGGTAAATGATTACAGCTTGGTTAATCACTATGGTTATAATATGTTATTCCATTTTATATGGTTATGAAAATGGTATGGTCATAGTGTTTATACTACTGTTGAATAGACATATTGAATATAAATTTATATTCTTATATGAGACTATGGTAAAGCATATAGCAATCCATTGAAACATGAATGAATATATCCTTCTTAGGAAATTGGATTATAAATATATGTGGTTGTGTCTATATAGAACTATTAGTATTTGAAATATATCTTTCTTATATTGAGATCTATTTATATATAAAAATGGCTTGGTTTGTTTTATAACCATGAGTTATTGAGGCATATACATGGAATGCAAGTTAATGGAAATTTACACATAGTTGTATAATTAGAAGCTCAATATTAGTTATTAAATGGAAAATAATTGAATTTAGTTACATGTCTTAGTATTCGATTAGGATTTTATTTATATGTCATGCTTTTAAATCTTTTATAGTATATTATATTCTTATACAATTATACCATATAAACATAAGAAATGTATATTGGTTTTACAATGATAGAACTCAGTTGTAACAACTAAAGTTAGTATATGATGAGCATTTATAAAGAAAAATTGAATATAGTGAAAAGTTTAAATATGTACTTGAAGTATATGTGATACTTTAAATTCATGGGTAGTATACTTGTCTATTTAGAGTATACCATTTTTAAGCATGTATATACTTACTATTGATTGAATACATTATAATATATAATTGAGTGATTGAATGTGTATATAAATCTATGGGATACCTATGATTTTTAGATTGGATTAAAAATCTAAATTAGGTATACCATTAGGTATACCTTATATATATATATATATATATATATATATATATATATATATATATATATATATATATATATAGTTTAATACTTAAGACCATTATATGATATAGCAAAGAAATTTGAGTGCTTTTGGTATGTGTATAATGATTTGAAGGAACATCTAATTATGAAGTATTTGGGATTGAATACAAATCATATTGATGTTGTTAGTATTAGAATAAGCTTATAAATGTACATTTGTTTTATGGATATAAATTAATGAGCTAGTAAATGTTATTATGTGGATGAATAACATAATATTTAGAGTTACATGTTAATATTTGATAAGTTGATGTCTTGATGTATTTCTTACCCGAATGGTAAAATTTTATTAATGGATATTTTGAAATGTATGTATGTATCTGATTTTATTGTGGAAAATATAAATTATATGTTTGGATTTATTACATTTCATTTGACTAATTAAATGAATGTATTAGAGATTTCCTTAGCACAAATTATATCTTCTAGTAAGGAAAACCCATTATAAATTTGTTGGTTTTAATATTATTAAATATAATAACCAATATTGTACTAATGACCCTAAATAAGTGAGATAAATTCCACTTGATTAATTAATGTCCTTAATATGAGATAAGGTGTAATACAATTGAGTTGTGTGTATGAAATTGACTAATCCTTGAGATCATTAACTATATAAAAACTCTGGCCAAAGTAGTGTTTATGGTTAAACATTATCATTTCATAAATTTTATTTAGTTTACATGTTTAGTATGATATCATGTTAAAACATATTTATTTATGATATACTACATGTATTAGTTATCTTACAACACACGGGTTCTAGTTATCACTCTTGATTTCTGCAATGTCATCATCTACCCATCTATGAAGGGAGGTCCATTCCCTAATTGGGAGATTGTGCGTGGGATCGATAATCCATGGTTATTTTTTAAAAGGACTCAGATGATGCTCTCCCTCCACTTAAAATTACTTCACTAGTGAGTATGCTTGATATTACTTATGGATATTATGAGTTCATTTAGACTCGCATGTGATGTGTAGCATTGTATCATTGTACTTTATTATTAAGAATTTTATTACACTGAGATTGTAATATTTTGTATATTTTATCATCACAACAGTTGGCTATAATATTGTATTAGCTATGGCTTAATTTTTAAATATATTTTATGAAATAAATGCAGTGTTCATTTATATATTCTACTTTATACTTGATCATGATATTGTGATCATTATCTAAATAGATTATCTATAGAACTTTTATGGTTACTTAAAAATAAATTATTTAGTTAAATATCTCTTAATTTTGGTTTCATCGTGATGGAATCTATTTATTGAATTTGTATAATTGTTGAAAAAATTACCCTATTCTAGTAAAATCCAGTGGGGTTATTACAATTAGGCATATAAAGGGTTTCTCATTTTGGTTCTTGACTTGTAGATGGGATCATATATTTTTTAGTATTTCCTTTATCATATTTCTATATGAATGAATTATATATAATGTTTGACCCCTTATAAACCTTGGTTGTACCATTTTTGTATTTAGGAACATATTTCTTTCAAATTTTCTTCTTGGGTACACTTCTTGTTTATCTATCTTTTGTATTTTTATTTTCAAGGTCCAATAACTATCTGTATGATGTCTAAGCATTTGATGATAAGAAAAATAATATTTGGATTTCCATGTAGGATATGGAGGGGGTAAGGTTATCATTTTGTTATGAAGCAAATTCCTTAGCATTTCATTGGGAGACATATTGGGTTTATGTCAAGAATTTGAACTATTGATTCTATGATTTTATTACTTTAGGGCCATATTTTATATGAGTTAGATGGAGAACTAGGTATGAAATTGACACTAGTGTGTATGTAATGTTTTATATGCACAATCGTGTCTTCAAGTGATGTGATCCATAGACATATTTTCTCTAGATGTTCTTTCATAATATTTATTTGATCCAAAATAGCCAAATTAGACACTGTGGGTTGGGAAAATCCAATAGTCATTAAAGGTAGGCACATTATCATCCATGTATACTTATATATTATTCTTTTATTAGTTTATATCATGGTCTTAAAAGGTATCAAATAAGAGCTCTGATTAGGCATCTCCATCAGGTTGTGATAACATATTAATCATTTCATGTTCCTTATATCTAGTATCATTCCCTTTAGACAAAATATTGCTTATGTTGAGAGTTTTCACTAGAACGATTAGAGACATAGTGAATTTTTTTCATAACAAGGATATTAACTTCATACTCTTTGATTATATGGAATAAATGGTCAAAAAATTGAAACCTCTTAAACATAATGGATTCATGCAATGGGTCTAGCAAACTTTGTTTGAGTATGTGTTGTAACTTATTTTTAGGCATAATAGTTTCCATCATATCAAGCATGGTTTTATAAGAAAACACATAATCATGGACATGCTATTTGGCTCTTACTTAATCTTGGAAATATGAGCATAAAATAACTTTTCACCAATGTATATAGAAAACTGTACAATAAATTGGTTGGATAAAGGTTTAAAAGCCTACATGGATTATAAGGGAATATTATAGAACCATGTTAATGAATAATATTTTAGACTCCTTAAAAATATTTTGGTCAATAAATTATCATTAGACTCATAATCCAAACATGTTTCATGAAGAGATATAATATGTTACTCAAGATCACCTTTATTGTTCTATAATGGTAGATTAGGTGCTAAAAAAGCCATGGGTAAATGATAGGCTAAAAAATATAAGTCTAACACATTATGAAACAAATCATGTTAATTTATAAAATGACTATCTTTAATGATACCTTGATCTAGGGACAATACCTTATCTTTTAAAATTTTAATACTCTTCTCAAGGGAAGATGAAATAGGCAAGGTTGATATGTAATATGTGTAGTCATCATAGGACTAGAATGAGTAACCTATTAGGAATAGGCATGTAAATATTTTGTAAGTGTTATGTTTCTCCCACAACTAGGTGAACATATCATGGGTAATTAAAGGTGAAAAAAATACAATAAAAGCAATATTAGTAGTGGTGTGAACACCTATTGTGAGTTTAGTGCACCTAAAATAGTGTACATTACAAAAATTTATAAATTTAATATGCATATAAAATCCATTAATAGGATGTGTGAGATGATGGGGAATGATGAGGGACATTTTTATTCCCTCTCTTTTGTAATATAAGCACAAATTAAATTACTTGGGACTCTACACTTTGTAAAATATGTATTATTAAGGATATTTAAGAATTAATCATCATTAATTTCAGCCTTAATTTTATTTTGCATTGATATTCCCAATTATGTTACATGCTTATGAAATATATTACATATTTCATATCAATAACATGTAATTATGACAATCATCATTTGAGTTAGATATTATAAAGTATAAATATCCAAGATAGCAATTATATATTATGTCAAATAAATAACCAACCATTAAAAAGAATTATGGGGTTTTTTAGAAAAAAATGAGGTATTTAATAAATTTTAGTATTTAAACAAAACCTATAAGTTATTTTAAAACTATTTAACCCTTTTCCCTCTAGATCAAATTTAATACAAACACTAAATTATAAATTTTGTACATTACACACAATATTTGACAAACAAAATAGATTTTTTGATGCTCTAAATTTGACTAACAAAATTTCCAAAAGTTTTGACAAGAATGTTATTTTACATAAAATATTAGCTAAGAAGGTCCTAATGATAATAAATGGAAGCCCTAATAGTAAGATAAACATTAAACCCTAGGGAAAAGGTGGGGAAATCATAAAATTTATACTTATGTAGATGGAAATAGTTAGAAATCAGAACTAAAAGTCACACCTAAGGAAAATATATAAAACCCATAGATATAAGAAAGAAACTCAAATGGAACCTAGGGTATGGAAATGTTCAATAAATATATGGGTTCACTGATATGTTTACCCTATTTTTAGATTAGTTTGAATCATAATAGGCTAAACTTATAAAATTAATTTAGATTGTAATATATGGTAGTGACGTATAAATCTAAATTTAACTGATCTAGACTTATATGATGATGAAATTTAATATTTATGAAAATTACTAAGGAGATCAAGATAGTTATATTATTTGACTAGTTGATTGTGACTATGTTCTAATAGTATAAATAGACTAGAAACATGCCTTTGATTATTATAAATCCATAACTATGTCTTTATGTGTAGGGTCGATACTATTAGGTTTACACATGGATATTGATGTTATTCATAAATATTGGTATTACTATCCTAGGAATATTTATCTCTATGTGATTGTATAGTGTGACATGCATGTTTGATATATCTTTGTATGTGTAATATTTGGACCTCAATTATATGTGCAAATCCAAAATAAGCTTCCTTCTTGATAAAACCCTAGGTCTACTTGGGAAGGATGAAAATTTGTAAAAAATGAGGAAGTGTAATTGAGTTGAGCTGACCCCAATCAGCCCTATTGATGATTGATCATTACTTACAAATCCAATATTCCAAATAGGGTATTCAAACCACACATATTTATGTGCCTTGGTGTGAATTTTCATGTACTCTTTCACTATATGAATGCACCAATAAATTTATCTTTTATCTTGATAATTTTGGCACTTGACCTAGATTAGTATGCTTTAGATTTCACTAATGACTGCTCCAAGTGATTGATTTATAATTTGGGAAGAATAAGGAAGATTTTATCAATGTGTAAGAGTATGATTTATAGTTACTTGATAATTACATATGGTTAATAATATTGATTTTTATTTATATTTATACTCACCCAATTAGGTAATTTATTGTGCTACCAACACATTAGGTGAATGGGTTAACCTGTGGGAAGGGTTTGATTTTTAAATATAATCATTGCAAGGTAAAATACATTAACATAAACCTTAGGAAAATAATTTCAATGTTACTATCTAATTCTAACATTAATATATGGGAGATAAAAATGTAAATGTGATGTTCTCAAAATATTTGATTAGGAAAATTCACTAATTTAGCATAAATTAGAATGATCATATAGGTGACCAATTTTAACTTAGAATGGATTGGGATCATAACTAGAATTCAGGTGTGAAATAATGAAAGTGAGAGTTTTTTGGATATGCACAAGTCATTTAGGATGAGTGTAGGTCAATATTGACATTGTGAAGTGTCAAATACCATATTTTACTATCTACAAATCCTAGCCTAGACCCTTCTTTAAAAATTACAATTATAAAAACTATCCTTTGCATTCTACATACATATGTTGAATTTATAGCTACTAAAAAAATATAATATCAAAATACCCTAACTACTTTTCAACATACACTATATTAATTATTTTTTATCTTTCCCTTTTCAATTTCATGTTAGCATCATTTTTCTAATTAGTCTATATGTTCTCATCAATTTCCTCTGACTCATTTTGAGATTTGTACTTTGTCTCTTTGGTGGAGGTACACTTCTTCCCATTCCTTATGTATTTACTCTACTAATCCTACTCATAACTACCTTCAAAATTTTAACTTATACAAGGTTTGTTTTCTCTATTTGTTTTTTCACAATTCTCACTAAAGCCCAAAAATTATTATAGTGTCCTCTACTTTATTATTATCAATTGGTCTAGATATTATTATGAGCTTATGTGTACACATGAATAGAACATGATAAAATATGCACTCAATTCCCTAAGGTTAGGCTAAGGTAGCCAACAAAATGGATGGGTTATGGATAGAAGTATTAGTTAAGCTAGTTATTAGGTAGAATAGGAATTAGAATGAGTGGTGGTAAGGGGTTATCATGATGGAACCAAAAACCATTTGTAACATCTCATTACTCATTAGGAGCATCAAGGTATGTAGAAATAAAGTTCCAAGGTCCTTCAGTGTATGATATTATGATGAGGTGAATCTCCTAATCAATACTAGGATTGGGGTAATGAGGATGGTTACACTAAATAACTCATATGATGATATCAACTTTATCAGGTTGAATACACCCAGTCAATGTCATCCACAAACATGAATTACATATGATTAGGATAGACATAATGAGAAGAAAAGGGGGTGGAGGTGAATATCTAAGCTTAAATCACATTATATTTTTGACCTCTATTCTAGGAGAGGATGATGATTGATGGATCAATAATTTATTCTTATTCATCAAAGGAACTAAGGACATCAACAATGAGATTTTTGATGGGTTTAACATGGAATACCTCTCTCATAAGATTGACGTTGATATCAGAGTGTATATTCACTATGGGACTAAATTCTCTAACCCTAGGGAAAAGACCTCTAACAAGACCATGTGTTTTAGGAAGTATCATCTAAAGGAGAATAGGCAAGGTGTAAGCATGTGAGATTGTCTTGGTAACTTATTGTTTGATTAGACTTACTATGTTTTTAGAAGAAATGTTTCAACTAGGAGGCTTACATGGTTAGGCAAGGCTTTGGAAATGTTTTTAGTTTATTTTGTTTTGAGGAATGTTTGACTTTGAAAATGAAAAGAAATTACTTGCTGAATTTAAATGACTTGAAAATAAATAATGATAATCAAACTAAAATTTGAACCAAAAAGTAAATCATTTTTATTTTTCAATTAATTTTTAATGCGTTTAATATGAGAGAGAGAGAGAGATCTAATATAGCTTTGAAAATGTTGATTTTTGCTATCTTTTCTTGATGCAATCAAGGCGAAGTTATTCCCTCTTTTTTCCTTTATGGTTTTGTAAATGAAGTATGAATGTACCTATATGCAAACTAAATATTCTACTAACATGAAAATGCTTTAATAAAAAAGGCTAGATTCTGAACAAAAAAATACTATTAAGTTCCTAACACTTCTTTTACACATATGCAATCTAAGAGAAACTTCCAATATTTATAAATTAGATGCACAGTAGTTATGAATAATGTTCTCTTTTAAATAAAATTATCATCTAAATTCTAGTTTTATATTATTATGGGCTAAAAATAGTGTTCTTATTTTTTTTAAAAACAAGAAGAATCAGAATTGAAACAAGACCTTTTTATACCTAGGCTAATATAGGGTTTTCTAGTGTGTGTGTGTGTGTGTGTGTGTGTGAATGAAAAGAGTTCATTGTAAAATTGAATAAAGTTGGTTGTTACAATGTTATAAATTATGTGTGTTCTATTTTGATATTTACCTATGGCTTGAATGCAATATTTATATATATGAATGAATCTAAAATATGCAATCAAATAGAGAGACTGGTTACTTTTTTATTATAAAGACTAAAAAAGGAAACGATTATTTTCATGTCAATTTTTTTAGAATGAGTATAATATAATAAAATAATAATTTAACTAATATAATCTAAATAATAAAAATATACTAAAATTAAATAACCTCCAACTTGATCAAGGTAGATATCAACTTAAAGCATGTGATGTGTGTTGTTATTATCCTCATTATGTTATCTCCTTTATCCATGCAAAGATTGAAAGAGATCCCTAATAAGGAAGATGAAATAATGGTTGTCACAAGAGGGGAAAGAATAATATAGACACAATCCCAAAAAAGTGTATATGATTTTTGGTTGGTTGATTGCATTATTTGTAAAGAGTGGGTTACAAAACCAATGAGACTTCCTTACTTGCAATGGTGCATTCAATCAATAACATTATAGAGGTAGAGATTTAAAAAATGGTATTATTTTATGTCTATGAAAAATATTTAAAATCTTTATGCCCTAATGCAAATTTTTGGATCCAAAATCAAGCCATAATTGGATTTTTGTAGAAGAGAAATGGAGGTTACATGAAGAAGTTTAGCTAAGTTTAACTAGGATTAAAACTTAGTAGAGACTAAAAATGATTGAAAATATAAGAGGGAATGAGTTGGATCATCATGGAGGTGAACTAAAGTTGGAAAAATCAAGAAATATAAAGATAATAATAATGAAGACAACATGCAAAAACATGTGAAAGCTTGTGTTACAAGAACTAATTATCGAACATAGATAACAGAGATACAACCACCCCCTTTTATAGGGGTAGTTACACAACCATTAGTTCTCATAACATAACTAACACTACTAGTTAAATAACCACCACTAATTTAAAACAAAACTACTCTATTATTATGGAACCACCATATTGATTTCCAAAACCACCATGGTAATTCTAAAATAAAGGTAGTGGTTCTATAATCAAGAGAAATAATTACATCACTATGAGGGATAGTTATGTCATGTGTATAAGGCTTTAAAAATTGAGTTTTTAGAGGCCACATATGTTAATAAAAAAATTATAAAGGGACTCTAATAATTAATATGAAGTAAATAAGTATAGGTGGCTAGAGAGAACCTTGATTTGAGCATTCATCAAGAGATCACCGCATCATCATCAGACATTACACTATACATATCACACCATGAAACTTTTAGGTGAATAAATATTGTCTCTTAAAAAATTTACCTTATTTTTATTTGATGAGGGTGTGGTCCCAAGTAATGGTGTATAAAAGGGAAAGAGGAAGTTATAAATTCTTACATGACCTACTTAAGTGGTGCAATAAAGCCAATCAAGACTCTACATAACCTATAGATAAAAGGAGATCAAATGAAATATAAATACAAAAATATTAAAAAATTTATTTAATAAAAACATAGATGAGAATATATGTCATATTTGAAAAGGTCATACTACCTAATATGTCTCATTAGGGGATTGAATTTGATGCCAAATTACTGTGTACCTTCAAAATAACAAAACATGATACAAAGGATAAGGATGTCATTAAAATGTTAGTTTTGAAATGTGAATCATAAAATATATTAAAAATATGACTTTTACACAAAAATAATCACTGAATAAGAAAAATGTGCTATTATTGAAAAGTTTTTAAAAATAAACAGCTAGTTGGGGCCCAATATATTCAAAAACTTGCCAAAAATATATTCATTTATGTCAATTGATTTGAGAAATTTATGAGCTCCTAGATACCCATGATGGATTTGAGAAAAAAATTATTTGATGAATATAACACAAGATAGGGATGGTGAATCTACCAATTAGAGGTGGATCTAGGCATAGACAAGTAGTTTTTTTGCATTATTCCATTTTACACAAATTCAAAATTATGTCTGATACTCACTAAAAATATTATGAAATTTGAAATTTTTAGCTTAAGCATGATTTTGATGGGGATATGGAAGGTATTTGTAATATCTTTTTTATTTAGGTGTATTTTTAAGTGTTTTGATAGGGTTATAGGGGATACAAATGGATAATAGAACTACCACATCATAGATAAAAATAGACTGATGGTTATGTAACTACCATGGTGGAGCCATAATTGTCATTTTATACATAGTGGGTTGTTATGAAACCTACTTCTAATAGAGGTTGTGGAACCACCACTTGAAAATAGGGGTGGTTCCATCCTTCTGAAACCAAAGGGTGAATGATAGATTTTTGAAGGGTATAAATGATTAAAGGGTTGATTTGGGATATTTTCTTATTGCATTAGACCTATATACATTAGATTAGATCCCAAGAGTAGGAGTGGATCCACTAAGTCATGGAAATTTTTACGGTAAATGAGTTAGTCATTCTTGATTAATCAGGCATTCTAAGGAGTGCATAGGTGGTATTTTCCCCCCTCAAGTAGTTTATTGTGTGACTTGCTCACCTATGAGGATCCTAACAAGAACACTTTTGTGTTCCCTCAAGACCTAAGAGAGTAGACTATCACTCTTATAAATATTTTATGTGATCATTGGACTACCAATTATAGGTTTATTAGTGGCCCTTGAGGAGGCCATGAGTATACCTGAGGTAGTAGTTTAGGCCACCCATTTTGGAAATGTGGGTATATTCGATGTGGGTACAAATTGTGGATTATAACTTTCTAGGATTGAGGTATTATTGATCCATAATTTACTAAAGGTGATCATTGGTATCATTTCCTCTCAACTAGTGAGGGATAAGGGTACCAAGAAGTTATTATACAATTAGTTTCTAATAATCCATTGGATAGAAGAAAGGGCAACTCAGTTCTCATACGGCCAAGAAATTTTGACTAGCACTTATAGAGATTTGTATCATGTGACTCAATTAGGGTCACTCTCAATCATTCAACCCATGCTCCTAATGAGTCAAATATTTAATAGGATGATCCCCTACCAAATGGGATTATATATTGGGATGCAGAGGCCATCAGATCCTTGATATGGATATATATGACACCTTTTTATGCCTTAGCCTAGGATATTGAGACTTTAATAATAGCATATTTGATAGCCCTACCCCACCAAGGAATGGTCAGGTAGTGGGATGGGGAGGCTTATTATTTTTTGGTAAATGCCAAGGCTACTCAGGTTTAAGACATACTTTTTTATGTTGAGGTACACCTAGTGGATAGGGTGCCTCACCAATTAAGGATGCCCTACATTACAACCTTTTAGTGTTAACATTTATGTATAGACGCATGTGAGAGGCACAGGTAGGGAGATTAGGTTGGTTCACCTATCACTCACTTGAGGGATGGGTACCTGTTACATAGGAAATTCATCCATAATTAGCATAAGGACCACCTCCTCAAAAGAAGTTGGAAGAGGAATAGGACAATAGCAAGAGATAGTACCACCACCATGATGACACCAAGACCTCATTTAATAGGATATTATACAATAGTAGAAATAGTAGTATCCAAAAGGTGGAAATGGTGAGGAGATTTATTGCATAGATTTGGATGAGGAACTTAATTTAGATAAGGGTGAGGATATGGATTATGATTTTGATCCAAAATAGAATGAGGATGACCCAAGTAAACTTTTATTTTTTTGTATTTTAGCTCATTACTTGACAAATCACTTTTAGATTGGATTACTTAGTTAATTTGTTTCTTTGATTTTTTATGACTGTAACTGACATAAATTTCCCTACTCTATGATTATAGATACTTGAAATGGATGGATGATAATGATTAGGAATATCATTATCAACCTATTTTAGATAGGCATAGATATGTCTAAATATGAGTTGCTTGTAGATCTTAGATTGCCTACCAAGATAGGTCAACATATTAATGACTTCACTACAGATTGCCATGCATCTATGGTATTGTATATATTGAGGATGGATAACATCACTCTTGAGGTTAGATCCAAGGGATTAGATTCCTTGGTAGACATGATTTTATTAGGTACATGTTGGGATTCTTATAGCTAATAGATAAGAGGGATGACCTCATAGGGAGACACTAGTGATGGGAGAGGTATGAGCCCTCAGGATGTGGATATAGTTTCCTAGGGTGGTACTAGTAGGAGATGTTATAAGAGCCACAACATTTTTCATTCATCAACATCAAGACCCTCCCATAGGAGGAGGCTGAGATCTTGAGTTATTTTTATATGTCGATATGTATTCCTCACTTTTGATTCTTTTTTAAATTGAGATCTTGAGACATATTTGCCCTCTACAAAGGTATTTGTGTTATAGATTAATGTTTATACAAACTCAATAGATATTATGACATCTATAGATACATTTGTTTTATCTCCTAGTAATTATCATCATGTATTAGGATTTTAATTTTCATGTTTCATTTTTTAGTTTATGTACTCTAGATAACTAGGCATGTGATGATATACCATGCAACTTTATGTTTTTGATATAATGCTAAGGATAATTCTTATATGTATGAGAAAAAGATGTCTACAAATGATGTAGTGTGATTTATATGAAATTATAAATTAACTAACATTTTTTTTAGGTAATGACCTAGTTATTTTAATCACGCAATGCATAACTTTCAATTTGCATCAAGGAATGAAAAATGGAATAGGATAAATGTGAGATGATAAAGAATGGAAACCATATATCAAAATTTCTTAGGAAAATAGAATATGTCATAATCCTTATAATAAAAGGGTAAAATTTTACTTATTTATAGACTTATAAAACACTAACTTTTTTGGCTCCATCTAGGTTTAACTAGCCTTGATAGAATCAATAAATGGGGTAAAGTCACCCTTTTTAGCATAGGCATGTAGGTGAGCTTTTGGAATATATTTTTATTTGGAAATTTTTTGATTGAATATTGCTTCTACATTTGGATTTTACTTTTAGCTTTAACCCACTACACTTAGTCTCATGTGACCAAGAAGACACATGGGCTCATCACCAAAGGTTGGTAGGTAAGGAAGGGCACCTCTCCCCAATGCTAAACCCATGTAGCTAGTAAGATGTTAGGACTCAAAACTAAATGTTATCAAATTGAAATATATGTGGAATTTAAATTTTGTATTTTCATAATATTTTGATTTTCACAAGAGTGTCTAATTTTCCATTTTTAAGGCCTTTACTCCCAAATCTTGGCCCCATGCAACTATTAAGATACAAGTTCTCATCACTGAGTACCAAGATAAGTGCATAAAGTTACCTATTTTTTAGCATGATAATGTTATAATTTATAATTAACTATAAGAGGATACTCTACCATGGATAACCTTCTATACTAGACTGTAGACTAGCATTTTCTAAGTTATCTAAGAAGATGTAAGAAAAAAAGGTGTACTCTACTCATAAGAACAAATACAAGAACTAATGTAATCTTTATTTTTATATTTTTTTATAATGGATAATATGGTAAGTTGAGAATGTAATTATATGATATGTTTCACTCTAAAATTTTCATGTTATGTGAATTAATAACCAAATAATCACCAACTAGAACATTTGATATATAGGTAAACACACAAACTATGAAAATGCAATATAAATGAGGTAAATGTGATATGAACGAACTAGATATATAAGTTTTTTGAGTGAAAATATTTCACATATTCACTAAAATCTTTTTCCTCTAGGGTGCATAATTGATAAGATTCATTATTAAAATCTTCAATCATTAGGTAAGGGCCTAACTAGTTAGGTCTAAATTTTGACCTTCTCATTTGTTTTTTTAAATCTAAATGTCAACCCAAAAGGCAAGGTATCATACATGAAGTGTCTTATCATGTAAATTTTTTTATTTTCTTTTCATATAATGGGCATAGGAAAACCGATTGCTTGTATCAATGCTTTGATGTCCATCTAAAGTCTTTAATTCAACGAGTCTTACCTCTATGTACTCTTCATGATCAATGAGGTCATTGAGATAAATGTGAAGGATATGTATATATACCTCTAATGGTATAATATATTCATATCCAAACACAAGTGAGTATGGGTTTTCCCCTATTGGAATTTTAATATTAGTCCTATAATCCTAAAGTGTTGGATAGAGTTGTAAATGCCAAATCTCATTTAGAATCTCTAATAGTTTTGACCAATATTTAATTTAGGGTTTTGTTAGTGGAATCAATTTAGCCATTAACTTATGGGTAAAAAGAGGCTGAGTGGTGTGATATAGAAAAAATTTTACATATCTCACAAACCTCAGGTTTTTTGAAAGTCTATAACAAAGACATGTGGAACCCTAAATCAACAAATGATTTGGTTCAGAATAAATTTTATAATCACTAAACTAGTGATGGTTGTTAATGGCATAACTTATACCCAATTATAAAAATACTCAATGGTCTTTATAATGAAGTGATGACCATCTAAGGAATCAATGAAGAGATTGCCTAATAAATCTAAGCCCCAAGTGGAAAAGGGCTATGGAGTTATTATGGGATGTAATGCCCTAGTAAAAACATATATCTTATGTGAAAAGGGTTGACATTTCTCACATTTTCATACATACTCGATAGCATCATGGTATGAGTTGGGACATAAATATCCCACCCTATGTATTTTATGAGTGGTCATGTATCCACCAAATTTTCCACCACAAATGCCACTGTGATAATGAAAGAAGACCCTTTATGGATCCTCCTAGTTAACACACCTGAGTAACATGTCATCAAATTATTTTTGATAAATAACTATGTTTAGAATAACATATTTGGACAAGATGATATAATGACACCATTTTTATTTTAAATTGGTACCTTTAGAATAATTTTGGGTAATTAGGTAGTTAATGGTATCCATGTACCATGGAGGGGAAATAATATTAGGATTTTATATGTAGTAGATTAATTTATCATGAAAGTTAGTTTTAACAAGATCTCTAACCTCCAAGGGAGAATCAACCAACCAATCAGTGATGATTTGTCCCTTAACAAATTTTTGGTTGACATCATTTACTTTAAATTCACTCAAGAGTGTGATGAAACACCTAGATTTTCTAGATAGCACTGGTTGGGTTAAAAAGGTATGCAAGGTTTGGTATCTCATGATAACTCTTATTTCTTGATTAAACAAATAATTCCACAACTACATGTCTAAAAATACTATAACTAAGCATTCAATTTCTACATGAGTGTATTTTCTTATAATTGATGAGGGTTCAACTAATGAACTAGATGGCATGTTTTTTTCCAACATCTCCCTCTTGGTAAAACATATAGATGAGGGACACCTCAATTTTTCTAATGTAAGTATCAAGGACCTATTTTCATTGGGTGCCATAATAATAGAGGGAGATGTGAAGAAGCATTTTACCACTTTAAATGTCTCTTAACAATCATTTGTCCAAGTTAGGCCACTTATCTTCTTCAAAAACTTATTTATTACATAGAATACATATTAAATATTAGGAATGAAACATAAAATATCTCCCAAATTACCTAGGAATGTTGTGATTCCTAATTTATCAATAATGGAGCATTCCCATGATAACACAAATCCTAGAAATGTTGATATCAATCCCATGTTTGGAGATGATATACCCTAGTAATTTTATACATGTGAATCCAAACACACATTTTTATAGGTTAACAGTAACACCATATTAGATCAAGTGCATTAATTTGTTGCCTAACACTTGTAGGTGATCAATTTACCACTTTGCCTTCTTTATAAGATCATCTATGTAAACTTCTGCTATTTTATAAATAATATTATGGAATGTGTGCATCATGACTCTCTGGTATGTTACCCCAACATTTTTTAGACCAAAGGGCATCACAACATAACAAAAGGTTACCTATGGTGTATTAAATGAGATCTTATTCTGATCCTCATCAAGAATTTGGATCTAATTATATCTTAAGAATCCATCCATTAGTGGCATAAACTCATATCTTGATGTTTCATCAATAATGACATTGATGAAAGGGATAAGTAAGTCATATTTAATACATGCCTTATTGATATCTAACAATTTATACATATAATGATCTTATCATTCTGAGAATAAGGACAATGTTTTATATCCACTTAGAATAGTCCATTAGCTTGATAAATTTTACCATTAGAATCTCTATAACTTCCTATTTTACCATCAATGTGACTTTAGGCTTGATTGGCCTAAGATTTTTTATAATTATATTTATGTCAAGGATCATAACTAGGTTTTGGAAAACCACTTAAATATTGATGTCGACCATATTAATGTAAGAGGAGGTAAAACAAATTTAGAGCTCAGTGAGTAGTTGTTTGTGGTCTTCTACTTATTGTGTGGAGAGTGAATACCTAAGCTTGAAAAAATTTGGATTTTGGTCAATCATAATGTTAATTTTAATGGTTTATGTAATGAGTGAGGCATTTCCCTCCTCAAACACATCAAGGGATGTGGGATATTAGGGTCTTCACCCTCTGTATTTAAAATTTCATGCTCATCATTAGAGGACAAATAATCCTTAATTTGGTAATAAGAATCATAGTATTTATCCCCAAGGGATGATGTGGGATAAAAAGTGAGGTAGAAACCCCACTTGTGGTGGAAATATAGGAGTGCATCATAAGATTTCAAAAATTCAAGAATAGCCTCATCATTCTCATTTAAGTCAAGGACTAATGGATTTCCATCCTTTCTAATGTAGGAAATGATATGATCTTTAGAATTTTTATGTATCAAAGGTTTTATCCTAACTAATATTATGAAATTAGACTCCACTATAGTGGTATGAGGTTTGAATCACAAATATGAAGTATCCATGGAGTCAACAAGATAATATCCTTCCCTAGGGATTATCTCTATATAAACAAAATCAAAGTCTTTAGAAATTTCATGCACAGTGGTTTTATATAGTTGAAGATCTTCAACTTTAGTTTGATAGACTTAAAAGACTTAGTTGGTAACCAATTGTGAGTCACCTTAGATCCTTAATTTTTAAACACCCAAATGTTTTGAAATGATCATATCAAGTAATAGGGATTCTTATTCAGCCCCATTATTTTTACACTCAAATTCTATCTTGAAACCAAATGGTATGACTCACCCCTTAAGATAAATTAGAATAACTCCTACCCTTGCATCTAAATGACACTTGGCCCCATCATAATAGAGGAACCATTGATCATGTGTTGAATAAGGAGTGTCACTTAGTAGGATTTATTATTCTTATGATATCTCAACCATATGAACATTGATAATATGTGTTAACCCCTTTTGAGGTTCCTGGCCTTGAGACTTGGAAGAGTGATGAGTCCTTCCCTATTGTAGGGCAAATTGAAGAGTCTATGAAAACTCAAAATGTCAACTCTTATGATCTAATTTATGGAAATGAAGCACTTCTGGGAAATCAAAAGGCTTACTTCTAAGATCTATATTAATTTAGGTAATCACTTTTAGGAACTCAAAAGGTTTCTTACTAGGATTTCTCTTTGGTATGGTAATTATGTCAGCATAGTTATCATGAATTTTCTAGTGTGGGAAGTATGCCAATGTGGTTATGATCTTATTTTAGGGTAGAATTTTTATGAACTTAATTATTAAACTTGCATTACTATAAGTAAGACATGGTTAATTTCATTTTTTCCATTTTTATATGTGGGAATGCTTATAAGAACTCAGTGAGTGGTTCTTTGGGGGGGATCTTTGTAAGGGGGAGATAAGGCCTCTCCTTATCAATTTGTAGATAAGAATGAGATATAATATTAATTTATATGGTACTTATTATTATGGTATAAATCTTCCCCTTAAGCATTATAATGGATAGGGGAGAAAGAATGGTCTAATTATATTGGATAACTTAGGATACAATATGAATTACAACTAGGTGTAGGCCAAAGTAAAATGACTAACATCTCAGGAGGAAACAAATCTAGTGTATTAAAAACTATAGAAATTTGATATAGTTCTATCATATCATGATTAAAGATCATGATTTGAAGATGCTCAAAAATAATAAGATTATAAAGTGAAGTATGAATTTCCATCATGTGTTTGAGTGTTGGGTGATTATGATGGTACTCATAAGAAATGTTTTTATGAAGGGGGGCCTCTTCTTTCTTTGACACCTCTATCATGAAAATATTTAGTAGACTAGTTAACCCCTCTAAAGGTCCCTAGTTATAATATTCATAGAATTTATAGGTCCCTATCCTTCATGAGTAAAATGATAATATGAGTGGCATGTCATTTTCAAAGATATTTATGATTTTTACTATATATATGGGGGTAACTACCATACCAAGGATTGGTTTTGATCTAGTGACATTTTCATTTGTCATTGCATCATTCTATTCTAGCTTAAATCTTAGTAGAGCTTAATGAATTTTATCCCCATTTTTTAAGATAACCACTTTAGGATTCAAGGTTTTGGTAACATTGACCAAATATGGGGGTTTTATGACCTTTTTGGCAGGTATATGGCAATCAATGTGCAACCTAGGTTACTTATGAATGGTTGGTTCTAGCATATTAAAAAAATTAGGATTTCATAGGCTTTGAAATCCTTATCTAAGTGGAGGAATAAAATTTTATAAAACAAATTTGAAGGGATGGCCTTCATCCTATGTATCCAAGGTCTTCCCAATATCATGTTATAGTTGGTATCTTTGTCTTGGCATAGAACTTAGTTAGCACCAACTTGGGATCTAGAGTGACTAGAAACACAATTATTCCTATGGAAGTATATTTTAGGCTATCATAGCCTCATAGGGTGTTATGAGTCATGGAATAGTTAGTTTCCCCATAACCAATCTTTTTTAGGAACGAAAAGGGGACAATATTGATGATCGATTTGTCATCAGCCATAGCTTTATTTACATAATTATTATAAATCCAAACATATAAAAATAAGGTTGGATACCCTCTTTTTATCATCTTAGAATTAGAAGGAAGAATATTCAAATCAAACAAATGACTAGTGTCTCATGAGTCCTAACATGGTGGAAACATATCTAGATCAATGTGGTTTATTTGAGCTTGTAGCAGGGGAGTAATAAAATACAAATATCATAGTCTTAAGGTATTAAGTAAGGCCAATTAATGAGTGATTTTATGAGTGAATAAAGGAAAAAATTTTGGGAGAAAATATTTATGAGATTAGATATCAAATCATATTTCCCCATGGGTCTAGGAATAGACCCATTTTCTATAATATTTTAAGGATGAGGAGTCATAAGTTGATACTCTCTAGTGCAAGTAATGGTATTCACTTCTTAATCAAATTATAACTAAAAAAATACTATAATTATAGTTTTTCATTATACTCTTAACTAAGTACTAACATAAGTATCATTAGTTCCTAAGGTGGAAGCTTCAACATCATGGGTGCATGTCATTGTGAGATTATGTTGAATCAAGTGGTTATGTGGGCTACCCTACTATTTATTTTGGGTAAAATATGCTTGATAGTTTAGAAATGTCATGAAATTAGACTAATTTAACTCTCTATATATGGAAAATTATAACCTATATGGACCTCATAAGGATTCTTCAAGACTGATTTGATGTATCATAACTCATTCAAAAAGACTCATTCTTTATTAGACTCTTCAAAACAGCATATAGGCCTATTAGGCCTTCTCACTAGGTATATTACCTCTTCCCATATAATTTTCATCATTAATATATAAATCATGATATCAATGTACTTATGAATTTTTATTTAGACTATCTAACTTAGACAAATGAGTTATTCAGCTTTCTAGCAATAAAACCATAAACAAGGTTTCCATACTCTTTTCTTGAGTGTACAGACTATATTCTGATTTTATGTTCTCCTTTAGGATTAAAATAATATTAAAACAAATAATAAAACCTTTAATTAATCCTCCCAAATATTTCTACAAATTTTTAGACAATTTTCATGAGTCTTCTATGAGATATATATGTTTTTGTTCCTTAAACCCTTAATTTTAACCTTATTTGTAGATTTATTTATTATTGGTCATAAATATATTTATTTTATTATATATTAAAGACTTAAAAACTTTTTTATCATTTTAATAAACCTTTATATCACCTACATACCAAGTTTATATGGGCTTGGCTATGTATATTGAGAGAAAAGTGAGTTTCCTTGCATTAGACCCTATTTTTCCTTGATTTCTACAAACCTACATAAACTTATTCCTATATATATTTTAATTTATATATAATTAATAATTAAAATAATTTGTATAATATTTATAACATCATACCCAAATTATCTACCAAGTTTCAACCACTTATCATCAATACTTTAAGAGTCATGTTCACTTTTATACTCTTAAATATGATTTAGATTGTATTACACAGGCCTACTGACTGTAATTTTTTCATTTTATCCTAAAATATTGATCCAAAAAATATGAAACAACTTGTAAAATTTTAAAAAAATGTAAACATAACTCCACACCAATTTTAAATGGTGTTGTCTAGTCACTTTTCAAGATATATGGATTTTTCTTTTGATTCCCTAGTTTTGACTGTGAATAGGCTGAGAGGAAAGAAAATTCATTTTTGTTATTTTAAAAATGTTTAAAATAAATATAATTATTTATTATGGTCTTTAATATTCAAATACATATTCTTACAGACTCAAAAAATTATAGTCAATGTGAAATCTTGTATAAAATACATGTTTCCAACTATAAAAACCCTTGTTTATTGATTGTTCAAGCTTGCATACTTAAAATTAAACCTCAATAAGCTGACTAGAAGATAATTTAATAAAACCTTATAAACACATTAAATAATTATAAAAAAATTAATAATACCAATCATTCATTTTACCTTACAATCCAAACCTTAATACCTTATAAAATATTATTTCTTCACCTTAACACCCTGCATACTATCAAGAAACCATCTTAAGGCATATATGAAACTTAATAATCATACAAAACCATTAACTTAAATGTATTTATATGGAAAACATACTCTATATTATTATAGTAATATTGACTTCAATCTTCCATTCAAAGTGCATACAAGCATACAAAATCACATATAGGGTTTATACCCCCTTCAATGTATTATCACTCTCTCTCTTTGATCTTCATAAGACTTATAATGACTCTAAAACCCTTTATTTATATATAATTTTTTACAAAAATCCCTAATATGTAAAATTAAATCATTTATGCCTATAATACCTACTCTTATTTATTTATTCTAAGAACACTACTCAAAAGTACACACTACTCCTATTCTCCATTCTTGTGTTAGTTTTATAACATTGTTTGGCTCCTCTTTATATGGTTTGAGTATTATCAACTCCTTAAATTTATCCACCTTCTTTATATATTTAGGATTCATCCCAATATTCTCTCCAAATATAAGGAATATAATTAATGTGACAAACCTTTCTTTATGCATATTTTCCTACAAAGTTATATTTTATCTTATCTCCACAACTAACTATCATGTTGTCTCATAAAATATTTTTACTTTTTCCATTTACCATGTTTTATATATCTTTGTGTGGAGTTTATTCATATTTAAAATGAATTAATATTTTCAATCATGAAAAACACCTCCTAATAAACCTTTACAAGACCTTAAACATAACCAATGAATCATAAACAAGCTTATCAATATAACAACATGACCTTCAAGACCTAATATGTACACAAATGAACTTTTATTGTGATCATGCACATACTCTAGGTGATTAAAAACATATGATTTTGTCCAAAATCCCTCTAAGAACATCAAGAATCCACTATTACAAATTTTAATATACATCATTGGAGGGAAAATGAATTACAAATATACTTGACCAAAATTTTATCACAAGCCTTGTTTTATAATACTCTTACATCATACTCCCCATGTGGGATAATTTGAGCTCTAGCTCAAATAGATTTTGACTTATTTTTCCTTCTCTTTTAGTTTATTTTCTTATTTTGGTGTTCTTTTATGTCTATTAGCATTTTCATTTATCTCTTCAAGTTCTTATATTATATTCTTACCTTCATCTTGATTATATTAATCTATAATCTTAGCTCCTCCCTCTTCACTTTATCCTCTTTTATGTATACCTTCACAAACAAAACTAAAAACAATTTTTAAGTTATAAAAATAAAATTTGTCCATGGTTTTATCCACTTTATTTGTATCCATCCCACCATACTTCTTAGTAATCTTCATAATTTCCTCTTTATTTTTATTCTTCTCACCATCTTTCTTCTTTATTTTCCATACTTCTCCCCTTAAGAACCTTCAAATAGGATCTACTATTCTATCATTAGCCTTTTGATGAATTATACTCTTTTATTTTCCATCTTCAAAATAAACTCTTCATTCTTATTTCAAGACCTTATTCATGGTATTGAGCCTATTACTCAACATACCTATAATTAAACAATTGAAATCATGATTAAGCATACAACAAAGAAAGCATATTGCCTCGACAAATTCCCTTATACTTGACACTTTATCTTATTTATTCCTTTTTGTTTCCTCTCCTTGTATTTAAAATAATTTTTCTTCTTATTTTCATTCCTCTTCTTATCCCAATGCCTCAAAATATTCCTCTCCTTTATCTGAATACTCATCATCTTCCTCTAAGACTTAATGAAACTTCTATTCCTCATTCAACAAATCCTCCTTATCATGTTTTTCATTTCAATAAAATATAAAAATGTTTCTATTATATCTTCATCATGGTTCATGTCTTTGATAATTAAGACTTCCTTTACCACTTCTTGCTCGTGTATTATCTTCTTCATCTTCATGCCCTTATTAGACTTTGGCTTTCTTAATTATTCCTTTATCAAAGCAATTTATCTTTTCCTTATTTTACTTTATACAAGTATCTCTATGGTCCAATTCAAATTTCTTCTCAACTTCTAGCCATAATATTGGTTTTTTTCATCTTGCATCTCCTCTACCATGAGCTTCAACTTCTATAACATTCCTTTTAACTCAATCATCTTTTTTTTCAAATACCAAATCTTTCTTCTTGGTATATTCCTTCATTTCTTTTTTCTTGTGGCATTATACATCAACTAATACCTTCATTTTCTTCTCTCAACCTCCTATCTCTTTATCTCTTCAGGTCTCAATGTGCTTCTCTTTCACTTACCTAGTCTACTTTACCTTTATCCTTTCCTAATACCTCACCTAGGCTTCTCCCACTCCTAACCTAGTCTTCTAGTACCTCAAATCCTTTATTTTGGACTTTATTATTAATCTTATTCATACTATTTTTATGATTTTATCAATCCTCAATGGTATGTATGGCTCCTCATATGCCACTTACTCTTTCTTCTAACCTACATTCATACAAAACTTGATCCTATTTTATTTGTGATTTTTGACCTTGTAATTTCCCAAGAGCTTTTACTAAGATTTAATACTAAATTGATGCAATTATACTACTTTCAATCTCTATCTATGGCCAATTTTGACTTATATGGACCTCATAAGTCTTCTTTAAGACTGATTTGGTGTATCATAACTCATTTAAAAAGAGTCATTCTTTATTACACTCTTCATAATAGCATATAGGCCTATTAGGCCTTCTCACTAAGTCTATTACCCTCTTCCCATATAATTTTCATTATAAATATATAAATAATGATCTCAATATACTTATGAATTTTTATTTATACTATCTAACTCATAAAAATGAGGTATTCATCTTTCTAGCAATAAAACCATAAAAAAGGTTTTCATACTTTCTCTTTACTTGAGTGTGTAGACTATATTCTGACTGTATTATTTTCCTTTAAGATTAAAATCCTCATGAAAACAATTATAACACATTTAATTCATCCTCCCCAATGTTTCTAAAAAAATTTAGACAATTTTCATGAGTCTTTTATGAGATATATATGTTTGTGTTCCTTAAACCCTGAATTTTAATGTTATTTCTAGATCTATTTATACTCAGTCATCAATATCTTTAATTTTATAGGTATTAAAGACCTAAAAAACTTTTATCCTTTTAATAAACATTTATAAACCTACATACCTAGTTTTAATGGATATAGATCTATATATTGTGATAAAAGTGAGTTTCCTTGCCTTAAACCCTATTTTTCTTTGATTTATACAAGCTTACATAACCTTAATCATCTAGATTTTTTCATTTAGAGATTAAAAAAATACTTAAAATCACTTTTATCACCTTTATAACATCATACCTTAACTATATACAAAGTTTTAACCACTTATCATCAACACTTTAAGAGTTATGTTCACTTTTATATTCTTAAACAGTATTTAGACTATATTACATAGGCTTGCTGACTGTAATTTTGAATTTTATCATAAAATAATGGTCCAAATAAAATTTAAAAAAAATTAAAAACATATAAAAATACCTACAAAACAATTTTAAATTGTTTTGGTTGGTTACGTTTCAAGATATGTATATTTTTCTCTCGATGCCCTAGTTTGGACTGTGACTAGGCCAAGAGGAAATAAAATTCATTTTTATTATTTTAAAAGGGTTTAAGAGAAATATAATGATTTATTATGGTCTTAAATAGTTCCATACACATTCCTAAAGACTCAAAACTTTATAGGCAATGTGAAATTTCATATAAAATTCATGTTTCCAATTGCAAAGACCCTTGTTTATTAATTACTTAGGCCTACATATAATTTAACATAAATAATCTAAAGGGAAGATAATTTAGTAAAATAAAACCTTATAAACACATTAAATAATTATCACCAAGTTTTAATAGTTCCAATAATTCATGTTACCTTGTAATTCAAACCTTAATACCTCATTAAATAATGTGTCTTCACCTTAACAACCTGCATACCATCAAGAAACTATCTTAAGGAATATATGAAACTTAAGAATCATACAAAACAATTCACTTACATTTATTTTTATAGAAACCATACTTTAAATTATTTGATGAATTTTTTCTTTAATTTTCCATTCAAAGTACATACAAGCATATAAGATCACATATATGGTTTATACCCCCTTCCATGTATTATCATTCTCTCTCTCTGATATTCATAAGACTTATAATGAATATATAGATCCTTTATTCATATATAATTTATTACAAAAATCCATACTATGTAAAATTACATAATTTATGCCAATAATACCTACTCTTATTTATTTCTTCTAAGAACACTACTCAAAAGTGCACACTCTACTCCTATTCCCCATTCTTACATTGGTTTTATAGCATTGTTTGGCTCCTCTTTATATGGTATGAGTCCAAAAACTCCTTAAATTCCTCAAAAATATTTTTATCTTGAGGACTAATCCCAATATCCTCTAAAACTATAAGTCATTTTATCAACATGAGGAACCTTTCTTTATGCATATTCCCCTATAAAGTTATCTTCTATCATATCTCCACATCCAACTATCATGTTGTCTCATGAAATATGTTTAATTTGTCCATTTCCCACGTTTTATATCTATTTTTTTGGAATTGAGTCATATTTACATTAAATTAATATTTTCAATCATGAAAAACACCTCCTAATAAAACTTTACAAAACCTTAAACATGACCAATGAAGCATAAACAAAATTATCAATACAATAACATAACCTTCAAAACCTACTATGTATATAAATTAACTTATCTTGTGATCATTCACCTGCACTAAATGATTACAAACATATGATTTTGTCTAAAATCCCTCTAAGAACCTCAAAAATCCGCTATTACAAATTTAAATATACATCATTGGAAGGAAAATGTAATATACATCATTGGAAGGAAAATTAATTACAAAGATACAAGACCAAAATTTGATCACAATCCATGTTTTATGATGTTCCTACATCAAAAGGGATTTTGGTAGATCTAGAGATTCTAATTTTGAGGGGTAACATGACCATTTTTAAGAGCATGGGCATTTTTACCAGTATTCCTGTGGAACATGTCTATAAATGTTTGAATTTGATCCAAAAATATCCTTTAGATGAATTTATTATACTCCATATAGTTTTGAGTATCACAACTAATAACTTGGTGAAAGATACAATAGACATTGGGTTCATGTTCTTTGGGCCTTAGGTTTTATCCTTGTTGACCAAACCTTTACTAATTATTTATTTGGTAATATATTTGGTTTTGGAACTAGGGAATTGCTCAACATGTTGATATTGGTTTTGATTTTGGTTTTGGTATAATATTTTATGCAGTGGTGGTCATTTGAAATCAAGTTCATGTTGTGGATTTTACTTCCTAACACCTGTATCATTATTGCCATTGGTGTTGTTCATGGGTTGATATTGATTATTGTTCATTGCATTTAGATTTTTTCTCTAGTCAGTGACATCTTCAATGGTAACATTCTTATTTTTATTAAGGATCTTAGGACCTAGGCTATTGGTATTATTTAGACTTACACTTTTAAATCCCCCATTATTTTGGTTTGGGGTGATAATGTGCCCATTGGTCCTATAAGTCTAGTAACCACTATCAATGGCCACTTAGTCAATCTATAAGGCACTCTTAGTAGCTTCTTCATAAGATATATAAGGATAATTTTTGACGTCCTTCCTCATATCTTGTTAAGGGAGTGAAATAAGACATAGTTCCTCTTGATCCATGTGAGGTGCACTAGCAAAAAAATATAGAACATGATTCCATCTCATGATGAAATGGGTAGCCAAGTCATTGTGTTCTTATTTGATATGAAGGAATACTCAAATGATAATCTTTAAAATCTTGTTCATGTTAAAGGCCTTTATGATTTTGGCCATTAATTATCTAAATGAATGAATATACCCCTCGAGGTGGTAGTAATACCAATAAAGAGCTATTCTTTTTAGGGTTTTAGGGAAAAAATTTACAACCCCATCCCAAGGTAGGAGTTACTTGATAGCCATAGCATATGCCTTAACATGTGCATTGGGATATCTTTCCCCTTTGAACATGGGAAGGTATAGTAGGGGACATGGGATAATATCCCCTTATATGTTGAGATTGATAGGATCCTTAAGGTACTTATCATAGGTTCTTATGTTATTAAATTTAGTTGTTGACACTATAGGATTTAGGAAAGGTGGGATTACATAGGGTTTAGTTGGATAACCACTAGAAGGGATATAATAATCTTGATGTGGTGAAGTATAATAAGTCATAAAATAGTTATTCAAGTGAGTAGTTTTGAATACATATGGAATTAGGGAAGAAGATTGTTAGACATAAGAGGATTGATGGCTTGTTAAGTCAGGGTATACATAGTTGACACATCGCTTGAGGCTATGTAACGTGGGGTATATCCCATCTATGGAGGAGGAATGTACATAGGGGGTACATAACTCAAAGGGGTAAATAATGGTAGATTGTTGGTCACCATATTATTTTTCAAGGGTTGGGCATAAGTGTATATGTTTCCCATTGGGGTTAGTATATGATCTTGATAGGATAGAGGGACTTTAGAATCATCTAGGATTGGGACCCCATGAGTAAGGATGACCTTAAGGAGTTGGTTATAGGCATAGTTAGTGGAGGCATATGCTATTATGATGGTGGAAACATGTAATTTCATTATTGTAGTGGTGGATGAGTTGCCTCTTGGATAGAATAATGATAATAATGAACTTGTGTAAGATAATTTAGACATATCCATTAACTTAGAATTTTTGGTTGTTTTTTATGTCACCAATGTGACCCACTATGGTGTTGATGAGATTATTCAGGCTAGCGATGGTGTTAGGCCTAGGAATATCTTATACATGAGGGATATGAGTGAGAGTTTGGTTAGTGTGAAGAGGTTAGTTTAGATCGAGATCCTCATGGTTAATGGTTATGGTTTATACTGGTGGGTTAGAGGCTTATTAGATCCTATTATAGGGAATAATATCCACTTGTATGTGATTAACCTCATCCTAAAAGTGGTATATCCTTCTTAGATAATGGTTATACGTAGTAATGATTTCCATATCTAGGATATATAGTCTAATCAATGGTATAGTTTCTATACAAGGAGTGACCATACCTCGTCTAGTTAGGGTCATAGTATTTAACTCAAGATGATTTATATTAGTTTTGGATACATTTTATATATCATGAATAGATACTCCACTCCTATTTTTGGTATTAGGATGAGAATAATCATAGAATTAATAATATACATTGGTGTTGAAGGTATGGTTGTTCTAGCTCACCAAATAAAGATCACTATAGTTGATTTAGCTTCTTATATAGCCCTCTAGGCCAATAGATCTAAATATGTCATGTCCATACATATTTCAGGGGTATATGAATACCCATATAATAATGTAATGATGAGGAATAAGGGGGAAGGGATAAAGAAGAAGAGAAATAAAGGGGTATGTAAAATATGTAAGTATTTCACTTTAGGTTCACCAATTTATATACACAGAAATATCACAAACCAAATTTTTCATTCAAACCCATAATTTTAGGTCAATGGACTTAATTTAATGGATGGTTTATGGATAATACTATGGGATAGGTTGGTTATTTGGTGGAATAAGATTTAGAATGGGTCAAGGCAAGGGGTTCTCATGATGGAACCAAAATATGTCTAAATCATCTCATTGCTCATTAAGAGCATAAAAATTGTTGGAATCATAATGATTAAGAGTTCAGGTGAATCAATATTCAAATATTATATAACTTTACTTTATCATTCATGAACTATCAAAATAATATAGTGTACTAGTAACACATTAAGAGTCATGAGCATGAGATAAGTGCATAACACATATAACACTTATTTGAGTGAGAAAACCTTAAAGGGAAAAAACCAACTAATATATTCAAATGAAATACAGTTATATAAGATAAACATCAATATTTATTGAATCACCAACTTCACTTGGAGAACCAACCCCAACTAGCCAAGCACCCACTTGACTAGGCTTTAGCAAGCACCTACTTACAAGGAGGCACCAACTCCCTATATGACTCAGCACCAACTCAACCACCTAATTTAATTTATCACCTTTAGGTCATCTTATTTCTCAACCAATTTATTATCACCACTCTTTATCTCTTCACACTCTTATCCCTCTCAAACTACCTTCTAGGCTCCTTTGCTCAAATAGGTCTCTTCAAGACAAATTAGGTCATTTGACCTTGACAGTCATCTATAGTAACCATATTATATCTTCATGATAGTTCCTATACACCTTGATGATTCTATTAAATACCTCCTTTATCTTTTCAAAGTGTTATATCTTTTGTTTCAACTCACACACTCTCTAACTAGCCAATTAGGCCTATTGGGCCTTATTATTATACTAGGCTCTTGATCATACACCTCTTGGTCAGATATACACACTTACCCACTTATATTTTCAATATAATAGGCCTTATTAAATTATAAAAACATTAATCAAACATTAAAGTATTTCTTTCATATCATATATGACTAAAACCCTTTTTAGGCCTTAAGGAGACCTAATTCAATTAGGCCTTCATTAGCACATGTTACCCTTTAAACTCCCTAGAACACTCTAAAATTTCTCACATGGTAGTAAAATATAATATTTCACTCAAATATACCCTTAATAATACCATCTTAGTTCCATGAAACCTTTTATTTCCAATCACCACTTGAAGCATGTCATTACTACTATTCACAATTAGACCCATGTATATCTAGAACGCCTATCTTGAACAACTGAAGCATAAATACAATTTTTAGAAACAACCATGGAAAAAAATAACATATAAAAAATATAAATTACCTAATTTTCATCACCACATTATTTATACTTCACAACTCATAGCATAAGTACTCAAACCCTTCTCTGCAAGTAGCCCACTTAGAATTGCCAACTAGCCTCAAAACATAATCATGATAATTTAAACTTATGACACCTAAAAGAACATAATAAAGGAATTAAAATTCATGAAAAACATATTAAATCATCATTTTAACAACTTAAAATAGAAATATCATAATCTCTAATGTAAATATTGGTCTTGCAAACTAATCTCATGACCTCATTGTACATAGACCTCAGTGAGCTAGACAAGTCGACTTAAGAGAAACTTTTTGATCTATACAATGATATAAAAATGTTATATCCAACATGAACGTGTATTAAAAGTCTTTAAAAACTTATCCATGCACTTTTATTCATCCTTAATCCATGATAACACATCCCTAATCAACTTCTCACTTCTGACTGGGTTTCTCACTGTTGGCGCCATTAGGTCTATTAGTGATTGGTCAACTTGTATGACTAGTTTATCACCCCTAAAGGATATAATATTATCATAAACTACCATTTACATAAAATAAAAGTCTCAATATTCAACTTCCATCCATTTTTCAACTTTTACTTCATCAACTTTGACTGCTATAATAAATATTCAAGAAACAAGGCCTTTCATGTAGGGTCCACTCATTCACCTGACAAACTAATCACACTTAGAGGTGATTAGGAGATTTAGATACATGATTCAGTGGTTTTTATACTCATTTTAGACCATTCTAGGCTATTTTTAGCAATATATTTCACATTGTATCAGTGTTAGGGTTTTATAGAGGGTTAACACTATTTTTGGTGTTAATGATTATTCATAATAGACTGCCCCTCATTTCCAAAACTAAAACCTAGAAATATTATCTAAGACACTTACCCATATCTCCTAACCATATAAATTTCCCATGTATCGGTTACACATGTTAATTAATAATTTAAAAACCTTCTTGAGTTGAGAACCCTTCATTATGTGCACTCGAGAGACCTCAAAACCATTTTTCATGCCTTTTCTTTGAAAATTTGACCTCATACTTGGTAAACATGTTGGGAAATTCATGTTAAGTGTTATAATTAATGTTTTTAAGGAATTAATAATGAAAAACTTGTCTATCAAGTGTATTTATATGGATTATGGTGGTCTAATGTGCTTGGTACAGTGAGATGTTTGCATGAAGGTTCTTTGGATGAATGTATGGTGGCTTGTATGCCATGGTATGGAGCTCAGTATGATTGGCATATGAATTTTAGACATGTGTAATAATCTAAGACCATAGGTAAATAACTTACAAGTGGTTTTAATTGGTTTTTAAGTTTATTTTTCTCTTAGCCTAATTGGCCAAGGTGGGCTTATGAGGCCTTATGAAGGGTCAAAGGGTTATTGATTTGGTTTGATAAGTTGATGAAGGTTTTAGATAATGTCTTGATGACTCAGACATCATATAAGGTGTCTTGGGTTCTTATAGTACCTTTAGAGGTGAAAGGATCTCATTTGGTAACTTCTTGAGTTGATTTGTTCATTGTTGCCTAGGTGTCTCAGATGGCTGAGTAGGCAAATTTGTGACATCATCATTTGCATGTACAGAGGATTCAAACAAATTTGGTCATATGGGTTTGTAGAGTTTTATGACTAGTTTCTATCTTCCAAATTTTATATCTTTAGGTGATAAAGTGAATAATTTGTGTTGGGTCAAATTTCACCTCCCAAACATATTTTCACATTCCAACACTTTGTCAAATTTTGATGTTTTTTCCTCATGACCGTTGGAATTCAAAATTTGAATTTTCTAAGGATAACCAGAATTTAGTTTTCTTGATATAAATTTTGATGAAGATGGAATTTTAGGATTAAGTAAAAACCAAATTGGTAGAGGACTTTGAGGTGGATCCATAAATGTAAATTTTAGGTCTTGAATATTTGTACATCTTTAGATATGATTGACCAAAGTTTAATGTGTTTGACTTCCTTATTAAAAGGTGTGTAGTGAAGGTTTTAGTTGGTATTGATATTAGATGGATGTTTCATGATTTTTTAACTATTATAAACTTTTATATACATCATTTTAATGTTTTGTATTTATTTTGGATATTTAACTAATTATTTTTCTGGTCAAACACTAATTACAATTTGGAGGTACCTTCACTTATGGGGTTTTGGTGCATATTGGCAAAGTGTGTTAGGTTTTAGAATTGCATAGGTGATCAATAATGCATGTGATGATTTTATATTATTCTAGGGGTCTTTTTGAGTATACCTATACATTTTAGAGTGGTCATATGGTTTGTTTTTTCTTGGTAGAGTGGCAAAATTGAAAAATTCTTCTTGAGACCTATTTGGGATCATTTGGGACCTAGTGGTGTGTTCATATGATTCTTGTGAATGACTTATTTTAATGAATTAATCTTTCCTAAATGTGTAAAGTGATTTCTTAAATTTGAATCAAGGTATGGTATGGGTCTTTACTAACCTATATGAGTACATGAATGATTCATGTATATATACAAGGCATTTGGAGACTTGAATGAGAGAATTGTAGAGTGAGTGCAAAAGAGGAGTGAATTGAATAAAAGAAAGAAGTGTAGAGAGGTGTGAGATATTTAATACATTATAATGTCTTTTTAAAGGTCTAAAAGTATGTGTGTAAGTCTGAAAGAGTTTATCTCTATGATGATTTGATGATATTGCTAGGTATGAGAAGTGTTTGAGTAAGCAAAGAAGAAGACTTATATACCTATGTGAGAGGTAGATTTTAGGGTATTTCAGCAAGATAAGTTCATGATCAGGTGAAAAATACATTATATCTGAATTATTCATCATATAATGATAGTTTATATTGGTGGTCTGTTGGTGCTCATCATCAAGACAAGTTTTTTTCTTGTCACCTTAGGGGTTGGTGTTCCTTGTGGAGCTGGTGCTTCACAAAAGGATCTTTTGTCTACTACATATTTATAAGATAGTATTCCATTATTGTTATAGGCTTGAGAGTGGTTTTTATTCTCTATTAGGGTTTATAACTATACATCTTGTGTCTTTATTTCTTGATCTCTGATGATTGTTTACTCATTGTTATATATATCTTATGCTTCTTATATGTGTTGATAAGATTATCTAAGAGGTTTGAAAGATTAAAAAAAAAATGAAGAAGGTTTGGTAACCATTAATTCATCCCCCCCCTTCGTGAATTTTACCTCTATCAAAACACACCTAGGACAATCTATCACACCACTAAAAATTCTCAGATCCTCATTATTATCTTGAAATATGAATCTCATACCTCATTTAGCCACCATTTATGTCTTTGCTTGCTTAGTCCTTAACCTAAAAAATATATTAAGCCTTGAAACTGACCTTCAAGTCTATTTTCATGTACTCTCCACCTCACTTACATGCTCACACAACATCTCACATGATTAAACAATGTTAAACATCCTTCATATGCCTTGACAATAGATTATGATGCCTCATTAGGTCAAGTAGGGTTTAGAGGTGGTCTAGTTGCATACTAGGTTTTTAGTTCCTACCCCTATAGGCTTACTCTGAGACTCTTATGAGTAATCCAATGCATCATATGCATGCTCAAACAACTTCCTATATCCTTTTATTCTTCTGTGCATCCATCTCATTAGGACACCAAGCTCATATCTTCTCACAAGGTCTCTTCATGTAATGACTAGTGTCATGACTAGGCTTCTCAAGCTCTTGAAACTTGACAACTAACCTTGAAACACTTCTTGATGTTATTATACCTTGATCACATGTATTACATGCTTCTCAGATAATGTCATACCTATCAATGATGATATCAAAAACTATTATTCTTCAATGACCTCATGAACACCTTTTTTAAGAGCCTTTGACATCAATGACAACATTAATGCCAAACTTAAAAAATAAGAACATTGCTCAACAAAAATGTGTGAAAATAGAGTTCTAAGGTTCTTTGTTGTCTAAGAATATGAGGAGGTGAATCTCCTGATCAATAATAGGACTAGGGAAATGAGGATGGTTAGGTTAAATGACTTATGGTATGATATCAACTATATCAAGTTGACTATACCCAATCAATGTCATCCACAAATGTGAATGATATATGATAAGGCTAGACCAAAAAAAATAAAATGACATGGATTAGAGGATCTAGGCTTGAATCACATTATATTATGAACCTATATTCGAGGGGAGGACAATTATTGGTGGATCATGAATTTGTTATTATTTATTTAAGGCACTAAGAGTGCCAATGATGAGGTGTGGGATTGGTGTAGCATTAAATACCTCTCTCCTAATCCTGATGTTGATATAAGACTATATATTGATTATGGGACTAGGTGATCTAACCCTATAGAAAATACCTTCTCTAACAGGACCAAGTATTTTAGGAAGTGTCATCTAAAGGAGATTAGGCAAGGTGTAAGCATGTGAGCTTATCTTATTAATTGATTGTTTGAGTGGAATTATTGTGTTATTAAAATAAAGGTTTTAATTAAGAGGCTTACATAGTTGGGAAAGGCTTTGGAAATGTGTTTGGTTTGTATTTGAGGAATTTTTGAAATAAAAAGTAATTACTTGATGAATTTAAATGACTTAAAAATGAATAATGATTAGAGAAATAAAATTTTAAGAAATAAAGAAAGAAAGAACTTATTTTTGTCTTTTTCAATTTCTTTTTAATGCATACAATATTAGAAAGAGACATCTACTCTAGCTATGCAAATGCTGATTTTTCCTGACTTTTCTAGATGCAACCTAGGTGAAGCTACCACCTTTTTTTTTCTTTATGATTTTCTGAATAAAGTATGAGTGTACCTATATGCAAACTAAATCTTCTACCAAAATGAAAATTTTTCAATAAAATGGGTTAGATTATGAACAAAAAATTACTATTACACTGCTAACACTACTTTTACTCATATTTAAGCTAAGACAAACTTCTAATATTCCTAGATTGACTGCACATTAGTTATGAAGAATGTTTTTTAAAAATAAAATGATCATTTAAATTTTGATTGTTTTCCATTGTGGGATAAAAATAGTGTTCTTAGTTTTTTCAAAACAATAAAAACTAAAATTGAAACAAGACCTTTTGTCTACTTAGCTGATCTAGGATTTTTTAGTTGTCAATGTGTGTGTGTGTGTGTGTGTGTGTGTGTGTGTGTGTGTGTGTGTGTGTGTGTGTGTGTGTGTGTGTGTGTGTGTGTGTGTGTGTGTGTGTGTGTGTGTGTGAAAATAGTTCATTTTAAATTTGAAAAAATTTAGTTGTTGCAATGGATGAAAGTATGTATATTCTATTTTGATATTCACCTATGGATTGAATGTAATATTTATATACTATGAATGAATCTAATGAATGTAAGAAAATAAAAATACCAACTACTATATTTTGTAAAGACTAGGAAAGGAAATGATTATTTTCCTATCAATTTTTTTTTAGAGTATAGATATAATTTATTGTAAAAAAAGAAAACATATTGAAATTAAAGAACCTCCAACCCAATCAAGGTAGAGATCAGGGGAAATTATGTTGTATATGTTGTTACTATCCTTGGTATGCTAACTCCTTTATCCAAGTGTTTTAACTATTTTGGGAATTAATATAAAACCCTACTAGATAAAATATTATGTAAAATCAAATGATAAATATAGAAATAATTAAGCATCTTGATCTTGAAACTACCGTAACTAGAATATATTCTAAAAATAGTAAATAATAATGAGAAATAACACTTAATTTGGAAAATGAATAAGATGGATGTTTTGATACCTTTAAATTGGAGGTTTAACTAGGATAACTATCAAAAAATAGATCCAGGTGTCATAAATAGCCCTAGACATTAGCATGGTCAGTTGTAAATAATGCAATGTGCTAGCATCCAATGCAGTGTGTTATTTTCCCACATAGAACTTGTTGTCTCCAAATTTTGCACCCTAAAAGAGGGTTGTTCATGCCTCCTCTAGATTTGGGAAATGTTGGGATATTTCTAGGCCTGTGGGTGTGTCTACAAATGGAAATGAACCTCTAGGTTGAAAGGGCTAGCTCCCTATATTAGCTTTTTGTACAATGAAATTGTTGAACCAGCTTGTATGAATGAAAAGAGTCAAAATTTTGCATAAATGAAAAGCCTAGTATAAAATGGTGATACACCAAGAATTAGAATCCATATGTATGCCATATACTTATGCACAATATAATAGAATATAGTATATACCTCAAGCTCTAGAAGATCCCAACATAAGTATTTCAATGTAGAGACAAAGTTGAATGAGATTGACAAAGGTAAATGACTGAAACAATAACCTATATATTCTAGAAAAGGGTTACATATGCAAGGTCTCATATAAATAAAATGCACTTTACATGACCTATTGGATTGACTCTTTGGTCAAAATCATGAAGGACAAAGGATGGAAGGATAAAACATCACTTGTTGTAACTCTGTATATCTTGCATACCCAAATAAATATCCAGAACTTAAAAGGGGGACAGACTAATGTTTCTTTGCTCAAAGGAAATAAAATGGCAAGAAAAAACAACAGGGTTTCATCGTATTATCTCTGGATGATAAAAAAAGATCCCAAGGTTACTATTTATAGAAAAAAAGGGAGAGAAGAGAGAGTTCTTGGGCACAAAAATAGAAGCCTCCAAAATGGTTTGTTGTCACTATCTTAGTGAAACTGATTCCAGCTACTCTCTCATTCAGGTAGATTTTGTCCTTCTCTTTGATTTTCCCTCTTGCAATAACCAAGATCACTACAAAACCAATGGTGAGTTGACCCTCCATAAGTAATGGCTTGGATCATTAATATGAACCTTAGACTTTTCCTAAAAGCTCTCATATTTTTCACTTAACATTTGTTTTTTCCCTTCTCCAGTTAGGCCCTTATTTATTTTCCTTTTGATAATATATTTATGTTATGTCATTTGCCTTTTAATGTGAATGTCATTACCATTGGCTTTGCTATGGGCTATTTTTATTAATGACTTTACCAATGTAATTTACTATTGTCTATATGATTCTCCTAAGCACCTTTTACTAAGGTAAATGTTACCCTGGCAATTAGTCTACATCATTTCCTTGTGTTCTTGATCTAATGTCATTCCCATGGGTTCTTTGCAATTGGTACTTCCTATCGAGCTCTAGGATTTCTTTAAATTTCTTGCTTCAAGGTTTTCATTTCTCATGACTTATGAAACTTCATAATTAAATTCTTTAGTAAATCCTAATTTGCACTATAGACCCATCCAAGTTTTTTGAATGGCTTTACTTATAAAACTTATAAGTCAATCATGTTGGGAAACCTAATTTTCATTATCAAGGCTACTTTCTCTTTCAAGTTTTTTGATTGCTTCTACTTATAAAATTTTATAAGCAAATCTATTTTGAAAACCTAATTTTACTTTACTTAAGACCATTTTGGGTTTTTTGAGTCTTTCTACTCCTTGCTTGAAGACTTTGGGTATGAACTTGACGTCTTACGGCATGTCACTAAGTTGGATCCCAATAATTAGTTCCTTACATTAAATTTGACATCATCTGGCATGTCACCAATGTAAACCCAATGGCTAGTCGATCACCCTAAATTTGGCATCCTATGGCACGTCATGTCTCTGAATCATAATAGCTAGTTGACTGCATCAAAATTGACATTCTATGGCATGTCATGGGAATCCGTTTGGGTTGGGCTTATTACTTTGGGTCTTTGGTCATGGAAATTTTCCTAAAATAATTCCTTCTAAAAATTTGTCTGAAGGAATTCCTTTAGGAATTTTGGCTTTTTAGCTTGTTGGGCAATGGCTAGTTTCCTTCGAGAACCTTTCTTGAAGGACACTTAGGAAAGTGTCCTTTGAAAAAGTTATAAAGGACACCTAGGTGGGGGCATAAGGTCCCTTCAAGAAAGACCAAGGCAAAAAGTTCCCTTTGAAAAAAAAAATTAGAGTCACTTGGATGAAAAGTGCCCTTCAAAAAAAATCTGAAGGTCACTTGGAGGAAGAAACAAGGTGAAGTACCCTTTAGAATTTTTCCAAAGGGTCACTTAGACAAAAAGTGCCCTTCAAAAAAATTATTAAGGGACACTTGGGAGGAAACTAAGGCAAGGAAAAGTGCCTTCAAAAAATTCTAAAGGGCACTTTGAAGAGAAGTGGCCCATCAAAAAAAATTTCAAGGGCACTTCAGGGCAAAACAAAACAAGAAAAGCAAGGCAAACAAAGCAAAGGGGAAAAGATCCCAAACTAGGAGAGGCTGAAGGGAAAAGACAAATAAGCCCAAAGTGAATAAAGAAGGTGAAGGAAAAAAATTAAGGGAAAGTTGAGCCTAAAGGGAAATAAATGAACTAAGGGGAAAATAATAAAATCAAAAAAGAAAAAATCAAAGGGGACAAGGCAAAACATGGGAAGCCCAACATGAAGAAGCCAAACAACAAAGGACAAAATAGAAAAAGGGGGAATAAAAATTGGTCAACATTTTAGGGATTTCTATGGGAGACATGCCTAATATGTCATTATACCAGCTACCTAAATCCTTCCATTGGGCATGGAGTCATGCAAGGCAATAAGAGTTAAAATAATAAGTTATGGCTAAGGGCACATACAGGAAAAACATAACAAAGTAAAATCAAGGAAGGGAAAACACTTGTGCCACAAGGCACTTAGGGAAAAACCAAAACAATAAGGGAAACACACAAAACAAAGTATTTACAAGAATGGCTAGGAAGGGTCAAAAGCAAGACTTCAAATGGATCCCATTTACTAGAATAGGTAGCTCTTCTCCATCCATCTTGGATAAATGAAAGGATTTTATTTGTTTGCACTTTTTGATGATGTAAGGACCATTATCCAAAGTATCAAACTTTATATGCTTACCTAGTTTTATTCTATCTTCATCTCACTTTAATACCAAGTCACCTTTTTTGAACACTCTTGCCCTTTCCCTTTTGTCAAAGGAATTTTTTATGAGAACTTGATGATGATCCAAAGCTTTGTGTGCATCATCTCTTGCCTCTTTTAGATACATTAATTCTATCAATTTGACCTCCATAGGAGTGTTTTCAAGTAATTATAGTTATTGTGAAAGTTCTAAGGTAGGGAGTTCTTATGAAATAGATAACCTAGTTTCTCTCCCATAGACAAGTACAAAAGGAGAATCACCAATTGACTTCTTGGGAGTGATCTTATCTTCCCATAAGGCTATCTTCAACTTGTTATGCCATGCTCTTTAATTGGTTTCCAACATCCTCTTGATGATCTTGATGAGGTTCTTGTTGGTAGACTCAGCCAATCCATTACCTTGAGAATAGTAGTTAGATGAAGTACTCAAATGAACACCACTCTTTGTTTCCCAATTAAAAGTCTTATCACTTATGAAATCAAGTGCATTATCTGAGATGATGACATGAGGAGATTCAAACCTTGTTACAATACTATCATAAAACACTAAGATGGAATTTTAATTAGCTTCCTTCAAAGTAATAGCCTCTACCCATATTGTGAAGTAGTCTGTATTAGTCAATATCCACTTGTGTCTAGCACTTGATGGAGGATTGATCATGCCAATGAAGCCAAGGCCCCATTGCATGAAAGGCTAGTCCACTTGGATAGGATTCAATGGAAGAGTAGCAAGCTTTTATTTATCAAAAAATAAATCACATTGAGGATAAACCTTAGCCCAATGATAATAGTCCTTAAAAATACTAAGTCAATAGTAAATATCTCTTATTATTTTTTTAGTTGTTCTAGGAGAGAAGTGACCACCATCTACACCATTATGGAACTTTTCCAGCAACATATCAAATTGGTCATTGTTAATTCATCTTAGCAACACATTCATAACATCATTCTTATAGAAAATGTCATCCATAAGACAATAAGGAATAGCTTGTAGCCTAATATACCTTCTTTGATATTTGTTCAAGCCATTTAGACATTCACCATTTTGAATAAAACCAATGATGTCTTGTGTCCAACTTTGATTTTGTATTTGATCAGTTGGTTGGTCTTAAACTTGATTTATCAAAGATTGCTCTTTTGGATTTTTAAAGTTAGATGCTAAGTGCTCACATATAACTCTCCCTCTTAACAATATGGCTACCTTGATGTCCATGTCATATTCCATCACTTTTGTGATCCATCTAGATCTCGTCTCATTAAGATCCTTGCTTAGAAGAAACTCCTTAGTGCTAAGATGGGAGACCATGACATGAATCTTGCTTTTGGACACTATATGCCTAAACTTTTTCAATCCTATAATAATGGTTAAAGCTTGCTTCTCAATAAAATAATATCTCACTTTGTAATCCTCTAAGACTTAGCTAAAAAAAGCAATTGGTTGCTCAATATCTTCATCATTCTTTTGCATAAGCATAGTTGAGATTGTGTCAAGGTTAGAAAGAGTATAAAGTATGAAATCTTTAGAAAAAATTGGATTTAAGAGAGTGGGAGATGCTTCAATTTATTTCTTAATTAACTCAAAGTTACCTTTACCTTCCTTTGTCCAAGTAAAACCCTAGTTATTTTTTAGCATGGTTGTGATAGGCTTTACCATAGTTGTAAAGTTTAGGATAAACCTCCTAACAAAGTTTATTTTTCCCAAGAAACTTTGTATCCCTTTCTTGTGTTGAGGCAAAGACAAGCCTAGAATAGTTTCAATCCTTCCAAGGTCAATAGATAATCCTTCTTTTGAAATAACATGACCCAAAAGCCTACCTTCATGGATAGTGAAGATGCACTTCTCTAGATTGAGGGATATGCCATACTTTATAGACTTCTCAAAAACTTGCCTTAGATGTCCCATATGATCAGTAGCATCCTTTGAAAAAATGGTTATATCATCAAGGTAAACAAGCAAAAACTTATTGATCAAACCTTTGAAATCCATGTCCATTTCCCTTTGAAATTTAGCTCCATCATTGGATAAACAAAATGGCATCTTATTATAGGCAAAGGTCCCCCAAATGGTGGTGAATGCTATCTTTAATTGATCCTCTTTATTTATCAATATTTGATTATAACCTGAATAACCATCAAGAAGTGAGAAACATTAAGAACCTAAAACAACTTGAATAATTTACTCCATGGAAGGTAGTGGATAATGATCCTTGAGAGAGACTTTATTTAGATCATGAAAATTCACACAAAGTTTGATTTCTCCATTATTATTTTGAATCAGCACAATATTGACTATCCAAGTTGAGTGCTTGATAGGAAAGATAATTCTAGACTCAATCAATTTGATCAATTCTTTCTTCATGAGTTATTTTACCTTGGGATTGAAAGGCCTTTTCTTTTGTCTTACTTGTTTAGCTCCATGATCCAACTCAATGGTGTGATGAGATAGACTTGGTTCAAAACATTTCAAGTCCTTATACTCCCAAGAAAATATGTCATGAAACTCTTTGCATAATGCAATAAAATCTTGCCTTTCCAGCTAAGAACAAACCTTACCAATCTTCAAAAGTTTGTCCTTAAAAATCAAAACTCTCTCATAGATCTCTTCTTTTGTTGACATGCTCATTCTTTGGTTCTTTTTTTGATCATCCTCATTTAAGACACTCTCTAAGGTAGTTAGCCCCTTGGGTAGTTTATTTGTCTTCAGCTATATAATTTGATCTTCATAATGATCATGCAACTTCCTTTGATTTCTTGAAGAGAAGCATGCCTCATTTTGTAAGAAGTGTGCAATATGTTCATCACTTTCAAACACTTTCCATGACACTTCATTATCTAGAATGGAAGGTCTCACAATGATCTTGATATTGGATTGATCTTTCTCTTGTTTAACATCAGCGGTTGAGTCAAAACGTGCTCCTATTGTATCTAATATATTAGCATGCTTGTTTAAGTCTCTTGGTATGGGCTAGATGTTGAAGGCATCAAACTATTTAAGTAGATCCCATACCCTATGCTTTTAAGACTTGAGAAAGGGGTTCTTGGTTATATCTTGAATTCTTACTTGATGAATAACTAGCTCACTATCTTTGTAGAATTTCAAAATCTTGATTCCTCTCTTCTTTGCCTATTAGAGACCATAAACTAGGCCTTCATATTCTACCACATTGTAAGTGCAGCTGAAGTGAAACCTATAAGAAGAGTAGTAATGATTATTTGATGGAGAAACCAACATGATTCCAACTCCACCTAATTTTCTCCTTGCACCATCAAATATTATTTCCCACATGCCATTCAAGTTCATGATCTGCATTAATGAGTGAAGGAATTGGAATGTTCTCTTCATGCATGTAGTAAACTCACAAATCAGTCTCCTCAATGAAAGTGTAAGGATCAAAGCCATGTGTTTTAGTGTTTTACTTGTCAAGATAAAGGTCAAAAATAACTTTGAGGGGAGAAGATATTTCATCATCCATGACTATTTCTTCCCCCTTGCTAATTAGATGATTCTAATTTGATATTGTCTCAAAGTATGGCTCAATGTGGAACCTTGCTAAGGGTTGAGTCCTTATGGTTACCTTGGTTCCATACCTTGTCTTGAAATCTAGAAAGGACCAATTATCAAAAATTTGTCCTCTTATCTTGGTTGTAAATTCCCTTGAAAGCATATAGCAAAGTGTGATGGAAGGTCCACCACCACAATATCTTGCATGATAGGGAAGTTTGGGCAGCCATGTAAAAACACTTTCAGACCTTTGACCAATCCTACCATCTTGGTTAGATTTCCATCTAACTATAACACACCTTTACTATGTGGCTCACATTTCAAACCTAGCTTATCAGCCACTACTTTAGGCATAATAGTAGTGCTTGTTCCACTATTCATAATACAGTAATGGACTAACTTATCTCCCATAATGAGTGTGAGGTATAAGGGTGGAGGATTTTTAGCTTTAGTAGAAGGCTCCAAAAGATGATTTGGAGAATTTTTGAGAGCCACACTATGATGCTTTGAAGATTGAGGAGTCACATGCATGCTTGTTAACTACTCTTGTAAAAGCCCCTTTTGACCAGGCATATGTAGAACCTCCTAAAGGGGTATACTTGTCTTAGTGATCTTCAATGAGTCCATAATATTTAGATATGGAGCATTCACTTTTTTTTATATTTTTGAAGGTAATGAAGGAGCTATAGCTTGCTATGTTGCAATCCTGGTAGCTACATTTACATTCTAATTTTGTTGAGGGACATGGCTTATAGAAGGTGCATCACTTTGATTGATGCTTTGTGGCCTTGGAGAGGCATCACTTAGATCTATTCATGGCTCATGGCCTTCTCCCAATGCTCTCTTTTTGGCCTTTATATTGGCTATAATTGGCATGCCTTTAGTCAACATAAAATCATCTTTTACATAATAATTCATCATTCCCACACTTGGGTTGTTGCCTTCTCCATGACTATCCCTTTGGCTGGGACATGCTTTTTCTACTATCATGTAAGGAGTAGCTTCCTCTTTTGTATTCAAAGATTAGATAGTTCATCCATCATCATGTATAAACTAACCTTGATGCTACCCTTATTGGTCCACATGATCTTCTCCTTGCACTAAATTTGCATGAACTATAACAATAGCCTTTATGAGAGGAGTATAAGTTGGATTATATGCATTGGGATACCTATTGTAACCTTGTTGATTTTATCCTCTCCCTTGATAATTGTATTAAGATGGATCTCTATAGCATTGTTGAGGATAATATTATGCATTAGGAGGAACACTTGCCTTATATTGAGCTTACTTGAGCTGAGCTCTCAATGATCTAATTTCTTCATCCTTGTCCACAACATTATCCACCTTCTTGGGAAAGGCTCTTGGCTTCACATTGGCATTGGGAACTTTTGACATGCTTGGAGCTTCAACTGAATTATGAGATAGCAAAGACATGGAAACTCTTGGAAGAAGTCTTCTAGTTTGAATTAAGATATTCTCAACCTTAATTTCTAACTTATATGCACCTAGAAGAGTGAATCCTCCCATTGACTACAATATAACAACAAAATCAGTACCAATCCCTTTGAGGTATGTTGGGAACATAAAGCTAGGAAGAGGTCTCATGATTGGTGGTAGCCTATACCATGTTATTTGAAATCTCTCATGGATTTATTTAGACCTCTTCTTATTATATTTAGCTAATGTATTAAGGAAGTATGATGACTCTTATTTTCAAATATTGTCACCAATAAGTCTCTAAAGCCATCCCAACTTGTAATATAGACCCCTTCTAATGTTCTATACCAGTCAAGTGCTTTGCCTTTTAAAGACATAGCAAGAAGCCTAACACTTATGTTGGCCCTAGTAACATTTTGGAAATTACAAAAATTAGAGATGTCTCTAATATGTTTAGATGGGGTAATAAGACCCTCCCCATTAAAACTAGAAGATTTTTGGTAGCATTCAGAGGGATAGGGTCATATGCAAGAATCTCTATTTGGTTTTGGGTATTAAAATAAGGGAAGGGTTGACATCTATCCATCTCTCCTCTTTCCCCCATTTCTTTTCTTTCCCTTTGATCCTCTATTTCTTCCTCTTCTTCAACTTCTTCCTCTCCTTGAACCTCTTCAACCTCTTTCTCTTCTTCCCCAAAACCTCCTTGCCAAGGATTTAATAGGGATAGGAGTGGTTTAGGGTGTTGCTCTTTAGGGAGAGCTTCAACTAAAGGGGCTTGGTCAGAAAATATTAAGGATTTTGTGAGGACCATGTAGGATAATGTATAAAACTTAGTCAAAAACTAGGGATTCACACCCTTTTAGAGTCACCAAATGTTGGGTTAAGGGGATTTCTATTAATTTAATCCTATCAAGACCATTATTCACCTTGACTTAGCAATAAAAATTCATCCCACTAGGTGTGCCAAAACTATTGTCATCAAATCTTACACCATAAAAGAGGGTTGTTTAAGTCTCCTCTAGATTTAGGAAATTTTGGGACATTTCTAGGCCTTTGGGTGCCTATAAGTGTAAATGAACCTCTAGGTTGAAAGGGCTAGCTCCCTGTATTAGTTTTTTATATAATGAAACTATTGAACTAGCTTGTATAAATGAAAGAGTCAAAAGTTTGCATAGATTAAACTCCTAGTCTAAAATGGTGGTATACCAAGAATTAGTATCCACATGTATGCTCTATAAATATGCACAATACAATAGAATATAGCCTATACCTCAAGCTTTAGAAGATTCCAACATAAGTATTTCAATGTAGGAATAAAGTTGAATGAAATGAAATAAGGTAAATGATTGAAATAATAACCTATATATTCCAGAAAAGGGTTACACATATAAGGTCTCATACAAATAAAATGCTCAAAATCATGAAAGACAAAGGACAAAAGGATAAAACATCACTTACTATCACTTTGTATCTCTTGCATACCTAGGCAAATATCTAAAACTTAAAAAAGGGACAGATTAATGTTTCTTTGCTCAAAGGCAATAAAATGGAAAAATAAAATAGAAAGGCTTCACCATATTATCTTTGGATGATAAAAAAAGAGCCCAAGGGTCTTATTTATATAAAAAAAGGAGAGAAAAGAGAGCTCTTGGGTGCCAAAATAGAAGCCTCTAAAATGGTTTTTCATCACCATCCTGGTGAAAATGATTCCAACTGCTCTCTCATTCAATTGGAATTTGTCCTTCTCTTTGATTCACCCTCTTGAAATGACTAGGATCACTACAAAACCAATGGTGAGATGACCCTCCATAATAAATGCCTTAGATCATTTATATGAACCTTAGACTCTTCCTAAAAGATCTTGCATTTTTCATTTAACATTTATTTTTTCCCTTCTCTATTTGAGCCCTTATTTATTTGTCTTTTAATAATATATTTATGTTATATCCTTTGCCTTTTAATGTGAATGTCATTACCATTGGCTTTGATACAGGCTCTTTGTATTAATGACTTTACTAATGTATTTTACAATTGTCTATGTGATTTCTATGGGTGACTTTTACTAAGGCAAATGTCAACTTGGTAACTAGCCCACATCATTTCCATGTGTTCCTGATCCAATGTCATTCCCACTAGTTCTTTGTAACTGGTACTTCCTATCAGGATCTAAGATTGCTTTAACTTTCTTTCTTTGAGATTTCCATTACTCATGACTTATGAAACTTCATAAGAGAAGTATTTGACAAATCTTGATTTATACTATAGACCCTTTCAAGTTTTTTGAATGGCTTTACTTATAAAACTTATAAGTCAAGCATGTTGGGAAACCTAATTTGCACTATCAAGTCTACTTACTCTTTTGGGTTTTTTGATTGCTTATACTTATAAAATTTTATAAGCAAATCTCTTTTCAAAACCTAATTTGATTTGCTTAAGACCCTTTCAAGTTTTTTGAGTCCTACTCCTTGCTTGAAGACTTTAGGCATTAACTTGACATCTTATGAGACATCACCAAGTTGCACCCCAACAGCTAGTTCCTTATATTAAATTTGACACCTTGTGGCACATCACCAATGTGAACCTAATGGCTAGTTGGTCACCCTAAATTTGACATCCTATGGTATGTCATGTCTTTGAACCCCAATGGCTAGTTGGCTACATCAAAATTGACATTCTATAGCATGTCATAGGAATTTGTTTGGGTCAAGCTTATTAGTTCAGATCTTTGGTCATGAAAATTTTACTAAATTAATTCTTTTGGATAATTTGTCTGAAGGAATTCCTTAAGGAATTTTAGCTTTTTGGCTTGTTGGGAAACAGCTAGTTTCCTTTGATAACTTTTCTCTAAGGACACTTGGGAAAGTGTCCTTCAGAAAAGTTTTAAAGGACACTTGGGAAAGTGTCCTTCAAAAAAGTTCTGAAGGACACCCAGGTAGGGGCACAAGGTCCCTTCAAAAAATTTCAAAGGGTATTTCCAAAGGAAATGTCCCTTCAAAACTTTTTTGAAGGGTAGGCTATGGACAAAGGGCCCTTTGGTAAAAATCCCAAAGGGTAACCCTGGAGAAAATGGTCAAAAGTGACCCTTTGAGAAAAATCCTAAAGGGCACTTGGACAAAATATCCTTTTAGATAAAATTTGAAGGGGCATTTAGGAAAGACCAAGGCAAAAAGTTGCCTTCAAAAAATTTCTAAAGGGTCACTTGGATGAAAAGTGCCCTTCAAAAAAATTATGAAGGGTCACTTGGAGGAAGAAACAAAGTGAAGTGCCCTTCAAAAAACATTTGGAGGATCACTTAGATAAAAAGTGCCCTTTAGAAAAATTTTGAAGGGAACTTGGGGGAAAATAGGCAAGGAAAAGTGCCTTAAAAAAAAAATTGAAGGGAACTTTGAAGGGAAGTGGCCCTTTGGAACTTTTATGAAGGGTACGTTGGGGTAAAACAAAACAAGAAAATCAAGGCAAATAAAGCAAAGGGGAAAAAATCCCAAACTAGGAGAAGCCAAAGGGAAAAGATAAATGATCTTAAAGGGAAGAAAGAAAGGGAAGAAAAAAAACAAAGGGAAAGGGAAATAAATGACCTAAGGGGAAAATAACAAAGGAAAAACTAAAAAAAACAAAGGGAATAAGGAAAAGCATGGGAAACCCAACATGAAGAAGCCAAACCAATCAAGGACAAAACCAAAAAAATAGGGACAAAAATTGGTCAATAGAACCTTCACAAATGATTTATGGGTTTCATAAATCAAGTCTTATTCTATCTATGGCCCAAATTTTAAGTCTATGTGATTAATATTTTTTCATGTAGCTCTATTTTCCTCTAAAAACTCTAGGTTTTCATGCTTGTAAGGGTTTGAATGAATACCATGATAAAAAGGGGTTGGTGGATCTGATGTGTTAGATGTGTGATCCACACACCTACTTGGGCATACTACCTACATACCAATACTCTAAGGAAGTATCAATCTTGATGTAGTTGTCTCACCTATGTGATATGTGTGAATGTCTGCAAATGCTAGAATGGCTAAGTGTGAATGCATGAGAGGATACCTTGGAGGCCACTTGTGATTTAGATACCTATGATAAGGCTAGATTATTGATTATATGGGTTGAATCAATATAATATTGGAAGAATTGGTAAATTTCCCTCAATATGAAGTGGCTCTTTTGTGTGTATCTCCATTATAATGTCCACTTAGAGTGTAAGAGTGTGAAATTAGTGTTTATATAGTGTTCTAATTAAAATTACATTAGAAGGTGGCTTAATGACAAATCTAGGTTAACCCTAATCCTATTATGTAGATGAAAAAATACTTTTTAGAAGGTGCAGAGACCTAAATCACTAAGGGATTACACCATTATGGATCTCATGTGGTGTTTTATAAGCTTGGGTGTTATTTATGACTGCCATATGACTAAAAGTGGATCAAAAGAGACCCTAAGATGGGTCAAGTGATATACTAAGGGCAAAGTTACCTCAAGTGGACATCTAAGGCATAAATAGTTAATTTAATGGCTATATTTTGCCCTTTTATTCTATAAATTCAATAAATAAAAATGCCTAGGATAAAGGAAAAATAAATTTACCTTTACCTATGAGGTGAAGCCTATGAATCTAGGTATGAGTTTATGAAATGTGCTCCATTTCCTACCCTAAAAATTAAATATGAATGAATCAGTCCTTAATAAATATCAAAATCAAATAAAAAAATGAGTAAAGAGATGAGAGAAAGAGGAAAGGAACAAATACACCTCATAGGATATGCAAACCAATTAAAAAACCTAGTGACATCCTATGTATGTATAGATGGTGATCAAATAGTGAATACCTTAGACTGAGTTGATGGCTTACTCAGTACCCATTTGTGGGTGGTTCAATAACTCAATATGGCCTTGAAACCATCATTTCCCACCCCTATTTTTTGGATCATAATCTATGAATATCTTAGATTAGATTGATGGCTTATCTAACCCTCTTATGTAGGTGGCTCAGGAACTCAAGTTGACCTTCACTCCATCATTGCATACCTTTATTTGATAGAAGAAGCTAAAACTAAAACTAGTTTCATGAAGTTATGAAATATGGATTTGGGCCACTCGATAACTGTGAATACAAAATGGCTCAGGGGCCACTCAAAAACTCTAAATCTAAAATGTCTCTGGGCCACTCAATAATGTCAACCACTATAGATAGAATAAGGCATTAATCTAGTGTAAATTTGGTGAAAAAACTAGTTTAAATGGTGTTTGGAGTATATAATATGGATAATGACATAGATCTACCATCTTATCTAAGGAATAGGTGCAAAAATTGAGTATATGGAAACAATGTGTCACACACATGCCCCCAATTATGTTATCTATGCATATGGATTATGGACTAAGTTACATTAATATGTGTCTATGCATATCTAAAATTGAAATGGGAGTGATCATGTATGCACTATTACCCAATCTGAGAAAACTTATGTGATTTTACATAATAACTGAGTATATACTAATCATATCTGATAATCTATGACTAAAACTATGTAAATCTAATTGTACCTTTTTGACAATATTGGAATTTTATATTTCTAGGGTTATTGGATAGTAATGTGATATTTAGTCAAGAACACACTATACTAGGGTCCTTTGTGCCATGTTATTGACCAAATGTGATGTTTATAAGGAAAACTAAAAATGATCTAGATGTGACTGTGTTTCACTCTATTTTCCTAAATCCAAGCTTTGTACTTTGTGTTTACATGTTGAAAACTATGTTCTAAGTCCACTAGGATGTCCTAATCTCTATGACAAACCCTTGTAAATGTCACCTATTTTAAAGGGATTTTTTTAACCTCTATAATAACTATCCTCAAAATAAAATTTATGTATCATGTGTGTTACACTAAAAATATATGGTATATGCATGATAAACTAATATAATGTGTATACATCACATCAAAATGTAAAGGAATCTGAGCATAAGTTGGTAATGTATGATGTATGTTAGAGCTAGCATTCACAAGGTTGTGAATAAATATATAAACATTTAAGCATGTATATGAATATGAATATCAAATCTAAATATAATCTAAGTAAAATACCTAGGGGGATGGGGCATGATGTCCATCATGGCACTCAAGGAGTAAGGGGAGATGCATGAGGCCCCTCATGCCATTGCAAACTAGATGTGAATATAACAAGAAAGAGACAAGTGTCATGGCCATGATGCATACATAAAAACACATTAGGCACTTAAATTAAGCCATGAGGATACATTACAAGGGACATGGGCACATGTCACTAAGTTTGAAAAAGATCATACATACACGGACATGTTCAAATTTCCACATACACAAAGAGTAAGGTTGGCTTAAATATACATGGAAGGACATGTTTAAATTTCAAAATATACAATCAATAAAAACACACAAGGACATGGGAACATGTCCAAATCATACACATAATAAAATTAATTGGCCTAGAGCCATAAAACAATGACATATTCAAATGCACTCGAATAGATTTAAAATCAAAGAGACATAATAAAATCTAAACTAGTAAATCAATAAATGAAAGTGTGCATAAGCATGTGGTAAAAATTCATATCATATCAAAGATGCACATAAGTTGATTCTATAGTAGTAATCATAAAAAAAAATAGTTTAGTATAAGATGATCAATATCAAGATATAATCAATGCTAAAAATATGATATGGAGTATAGAAACATATAACCAAGTAAATCGGAAGCTATGTTTATGATTCCCCTAATGGGGTTGATATGTCAATGTTAAATCTGTGTATATGTGTATGTACCCAAAATGGGTGAATAATAGTAAATTTAGATCAATGTAGAGGATTGAAGTCCTATAACAATCTGTGAACACTCAAAGGGAACAAGTGAAGAATGTATGTATGATAAAATTGACTACACTAACATAGACAACATAGGTAGCACTTAGATAATAGAAGTAATGTAAAAATGAAAATGCATACAATATGAAATTTGTATTTTCTCAAAAATATTTGAATTTTTTTTGTATTTTTTAATATATTTAATTATTTTTATATTTTATGAGCATACAAGATATATATATAAGTAGCATGAAAATGAAACTATGTACAAGAAGTATGATAAATGAAATTATGTACAAGTAAACTAGGGGTAAATTAAACTATGTAAAGAGGAGAGATACTAATAACCAATGAATCTCATAGGATACTCCCCATCAATGTGGCATGTGTCAAAAATAGGAATGGTTACCTCTCATTAAGCTTGATGGATGTGTTTTGGTTGTTGAATCTAAGTATGCCGAAACTATATCCATTGTAAATATATCTTGATTTTGTATCTCTTGTTGGGAATAAATTGTATCTTTTATATAAATTTTAATCATTTCATTATCATGCGAAAATAATATGTAACCTTTCTTTTTATCAAGTGTTACTCTTATTATTGTTAACCATGAACTTCCAAAGATAATGTTGTAAGTACTTGATTATGAAATAACTCAAAAAGGGAGATAACATTATTTTGAGGCATATAAAAATTTAAATTGAAGTGACCCTATTTATGAGATAGAATCATGTGTTTTATCTATATGTGTAGATTAATTTCCAAGATAACCAATAAATGATAGTGAATAAACATCGATTGGTTGATAATCCATAATCTTAACATTTGTGCATTGATTTTCATCTATAGAAGTTTTGATAGTGAAAGGATTATGATATGAGATAAAGATTTTAGTTTCCCTCTTTAAATTGATCTTTGAATATGTATCTTCTAAAGGTATTTATTACTTTGAATAATCTATTTTTATAAACCCTCCTTTGATAATGGTTTGTTTTCTTAGTCTGATTATGAATGTGCAACATAAGTTCTTACTCTTTTTATAACATTACCTTTGCATTTGAATCTTTTGCATTAATAAACTATATATTTGAATGGTTTGCCTTAGTATGTTCCATAAATTTATAACCTTGTTGACCAACATTATTAGCTACTATAATAGGAGTAGTGATGCCTTGGACATGTTTTCCCAACCCTTGAACTTGATAATCAAACTATTGTAGATATTCTTATCCAAACCATACTACTTTAAAAGTGGGACCTCGTTTTAGATAGGTAAATTGTAGCCTTCACTTACTTTAGATGTGCTTTTTGTAATATTTCTTGCTCTGATTTTGCTTTGTGAACATTTTATTGTTCTGAGTTATGCTTTGGTAACCACTTTTGTGTTATTTCTAAATTTGACCCTTTTTTAATGTGTTCCTTTATCACCATGGATTTCTTAATTGATTTATATTTTATAGGCTCCTCATTATCAATTATCTATTATTATTTTTTAAATACCAAACATGAAATTGTGTGATGACCATGTATTCTATGATATGTAAAATAGTATCTTGATCTCCTTAATAGATGTAGAGGAGGTAGTTTGATGAAATTATTATTAATCATTTCCCTTAGTACCTCATTTGTACTCTTATTAGACCCTTGTAATATTTTTTAATCACTTATTATGTATGCATTATGTTTTACTTTATTATTTGGATATGAAATAGTGTTAGGCATAACTTTACTAAGTGTATATGCATATACATGATGAACACTAAAATATTATGAAGACTCTATACATGTAATATAATTTTCCAATACTATAATTTTTGCATTTAATAACTGATTTTGATTCTATAGTTCTGATATTAGCTTGATCATAGCCTCATACTAATAATTTGATCCCTTAGAGTTGCAAACATACAAACTCTGGTTGCTTTTGATTGAACATGTAAGCACACACCCTATATAGAAGAGGTAGAGGCATGGATAAGTTGAGTATGGGAACTAGTAATAGTAATATATGTTTTTTCATCTTGTGTAAGAGTAATATCATCGACCTAGTTAGAGGAAAAGTATCTATCACCCACATGGAAATGAGGAGGAGAAGGATATTCTTTCATGTGCATAAGATATGACATTGAAACTTGAAAGGTGGTTGTTAGGGTATTAAATTTATGGAGTAAGTTAAATAAAATATATTTTAACTGATATAATACATCATGTACATATGTGTTTATATCTTCTTTGAATTAATTTAAAATGAAAGGAAATAAACATGAAAATGAAACTAAAAAATTTTACATTAGAAATTGATAAACATCTTCTATCATTATTATCATGATTAGAGAAAATATGAATCAGAAGATATAGGGATCTAAAATCTATGAGTTATAAAACATTGAAAACATAAACCCTAAAGTTAGTCTAGGGTTAGGGTTTTTGCATTATTTAAAGTAAGTTGGGTTCACCAAATGATTTAATTATTTTGGAAATTAATATAAAATCTTAGAAGATAAATTTTATAAAAAATTATAGGATAAATATAGAAATAATTAAACATGTTGATCTTATTACTACTGTAGTTGGAAGGTGTTCTAATAATAATAAATAATCATAAGATATAATACTTATCTTAAAAAATGACTTAGACATATGTTCTAACACCTATATATTGGAGGTTTAATTGGGTTGACCATAAAAAATTAGATCCATGTGTCAAAAACAACCTTAGACATTAGTGTTGTTAGTCACACAATATCAAGGTGTGCTAGTGTCCAAGGTAGTGCACTATTGTCCCACCCAAAATCTTCATAAATTATTTATGGGATTTTTAGATCAGGTCCTATTCCATCTATGATCCAAATTTCAAGTTTGTGATCAATACTTTTTCCTATATCTCTATTTTCCTCTGACAACTCTAGGCTCTCATACTTGCATGGGTGTGAATTAATACCATGAGAAAAAGGGATTAGTGGGTTTGTTATGTTAGTCATGTGACCTACACCCCTATTTGGTCATGTTGAATACATACCAATACTTTGAGGAGGGATCAAGCTTGATGTAGTTCTCTTGTTTATGTTATATGAATGAATGTTTGTGAATTCTAGAATGCTTGAGTGTGAATGCATGAGAGGATGTCTTGGATGCCACTTGAGATATAGATACATATGCTAGTGATATATTATTGAATGTATGGGCTAAATCAATAAAATATTGGAAGAATTAGGATCTTTCCCTTAATATGAAGTGGTAATTTTGTGTGTTTCTCTATGATAATGTCCACTTAGAGTGTAAGAATGTGATAGTAGTGTTTATATAGTGTTATAATAAAAATTAATTGGGAAGGTGACTTAAAAATAGGTCTAGGTCAACCATAATCCTCCTAAGGAGATGAAAAATAAATTTTTGGAAGGTGAAGGGACCTAAATCACAAGGGATTGCACCATTATAGGTCTCATGTGTGTTTTATAGGCCTGGGTGTTATTTGTGATTTCCAATGATGAAAAATGGATCAAAGGGGCCCTTAAGATGGCTCAAGTGATATACTAAGGTTAAATTGATGTCAAGTGGACACCCAAGGAATAAATTATTGATTTTAATGGCTACACTAGGCAAATATTTTAGTAACTCTCTAATAAGGAACATAAACTAATGGTTGCCACTAGAGGAGGAGAAAAAAGTGATACACAATTCCTACTATGCCTTTATCCTATGGCATGTCTAGGGATATGTGTGGCCAAATTGTGGCATCCATACCTATTTTATATTCTTCTCACCTTTCTCTATGTTCTTATTAGGTCAACCTATGGAATAACCATGGCTAAGTAGACTATATATAGGAGGTAGTAGTTAGTATTAGAGGATCATATTGGTAATGCTATTCTTAGTTCAATATTGTGGAGGTTCCTCCTCAAAATGGCTCAATCATAATATTTAAGTATTCTTTTTTTTTGCCAATTTTTAATGTGGATCTGCTTATTCTATTCTAAATTTTATGATATATTATTCTATTATTGTGAATTATCTAAGTAATTTCAATACAAGTGGTATCAGAGCTTCAATTTGGGTAAGTTTTTATGGTGTAGGTTTTTTTAGAACTAGCATCTTGAGAACTAAAATGTTGAAAAAACATAACTTGTCATATAGAAAGAATTGAATTTTTTCATCACCATAGCTCTTTTTGTGAATATTTTAAAAAATAAAAATTAAAGAAAATTTAAAAAAGAAATTCTAAAAAAATTTAACCTTGTGAAAATTAGCAATCATTGGATTCATCCCTATAAGACAATCATAATGATATATGCTATTGGTACACTTTTTTAGGCCAAAAATTTCCACCCTTGTGCACATTAGTAGTTATTAGATTCACCTTGGTGAGGTGATCATAATGATATCATCTTCTAACATATTTTTTCAAGGTTTTAATTTCCTTATGGTTTGTGCATGGTTAGGCCTAACACTCATGGATGTGGGAAGGGAAATAAATGAGTAAAACTCCTTACCACAATGACATAGACTTTGGACATTTAGATTCAAGTATTTTAGTGGTGGTTCAACACCTTCAATCATAGTTACATGGCATGGTGAAAAAATATGATCTCCATGTGGTTAAAGGGGAAGTTTTAGGGATGAGAGGGTAGATGAATGGGTTGAAGGATCAATTTAAATAAATAATTGGTAAATAATCCAACCTTGTATCTTGGTCATTGTAAAATAACTCTCCATCACTCTAGTTTGGGTCTCCCAATCCAAATAATTATGTCACCAATTTGGGGCTAAAATTGATGTTGCCAAAGTTAACTTTCAAAAGTTTGATGGTAAAGATTACATCACATGGATTACTCAAATTCAAAATTTATTTAATCAACATTAGATTCCCTATTTGTAAAAGGTGGTCATGGCCTCTTTATATCTAAAACTTGAGCAATTCATTTGGTATCACTAGTTGTGTGCTCAAAATAAAAATAAGGGTGTCCTAGTTTTATAGTTGATATTTTATAAAAAGTTGAAGCTCCAGTATCATAACAATGTCTATAAAAACTACTCAAACTAGCTAGCCAATCTGCACCAAACTAGGACTATAAAAGATTACATTCATCAATTTCATAATCTCTCCTTATTTATGGTTGACATCATTAAGGAAAATTTGATTGACCTAGTTTTGGGTGGCCTCAAAGATAGCATCCCATTAAAGTTTCATATGTTTAATCCTAGTAAGTTTCTCAATCCATAACAAGGGCATGCATGGCTAAGAAAAAAGAGATGATAAAATAAAGACCTTTCACTAATATCCATGAATGCACTTTCTTAGAATCACCTTTTTTGCAACCTACCAGATTGACCCCTCAATAAATTGAAGAAAATAATTCAAAATATTTATGTTTTGGATATGAGAGTAAATATATTAAGTGAAATCGATGCTGAAATTAAGTTGTTTTACATTGAAGGCACCAATGAGGAGGAGGAAGATGATGAATATTTAAGGGCAGGTTTGGAAGAACCTAGGAATGAATCTAAATATTCTCAACCTACTATTTACTATCATACACTTTTATTCATTAATACTCCTCAAAATATTAAGGTGGTGGGTTTACTAAAGAAACAAAAGGTGACTATGTTAATTGACTCTAGGAGTACACATAACTTCAATGATAGTAATCTAGCTACTCTGAAATTTAAGTCATGATTGTATATGGTGGTATAATCAGTTGTTCTAAAAAATTGCATATCATAAAGCTTGCTTTGGGAGACTGCTTTTTATATTCCCTTATGTTTTCTATTCCCATGGGAAGAGCTGACATTGTTTTATGAGTGTAGTGGCTCACCACTTTGGGCACTACTGAGATGAGTTTACAATAACTATTCAAGACATTCCATTCAGAAGGTAGGACCTTTGAAATGCATAGATTATGATCTAAATATCCATAACTAGTTAGTTCCATTAGATGATGAATATTATTATAAAATGTGTTGAGGGATTTGTGGCATGTTTATTTTCCATAGAGTTGCAATCAACCAAGGAGTCTACACATATCAATTTGTAAAGGCTGCTAGATGACCATTCTATTATTTTTGGTGACATACAAAAAGGAATTAATCTAAGGTGCACAGATGATCATCACATCAAAATAATTATAAGAAGTACACCACCCAACATTAGACCCTAAAGGTATCCCTATGCCTTGAAGAATGAAATTGAAAATATTGTATAGGAGATGTTTGAGGCATGAATCATCCAACATAGTCAAAGTGAATATTCCTCCCCTATGGTTATGGCACAAAATAAGGATGACACTTGGAGTATGTTCCCAAAATATAAATAACTTAAAATTACACCTTCAAATATAAGTTTCATAGTCCAATAATTTATGATTTCATATATGATTTACATGGTGTTATTTATTTTACCGAGTTAAACCTTCACTATGGGTATCATCAGATTTAAATGTGTGATGAGGACATACCTAAAATCACTTTCAAAACTTATGAAATCCATTATGATTTTATGGTAATTCCTTTTGGCCTCACGAATGCAATATCTACATTTTAGATTTTGATGAATACTATTTTTAGGCCATTTTTGAGAAAGTTTGTATTGGTGTTTTTTAATGATATATTCATCTATAGTAAAATTTTGGAAGACCATTTGAAGCATGTGAAACAAGTAATTTCAGTTTTGAAATAACATTAGCTTTATTCCAAACCTTCTAAATGTGTCTTTGGTGTCCAATAGGTGGATTACTTGCATCATATTTTTTCACATGAAGGAGTGAAATTTTATCCTAAAAAAATATAAGCAATGATGGAGTGGTAGGTTCCCAAAACCCTCAAGAACCTACGTAGATTTTTGAGGCTAACTAGTTACTATCAAAGGTTTGTCAAAAAACTTTGGTAGGATTATAGCCCCACTCACCTCTTTGTTAAATAAATACTCCTTCTAGTGGATTGATTAATCTATCAAGGCATTTGAATAGTTGAAAATGGATATCTGCATATCTCCAATTTTTTCTACTCCTAATTTTTCAAAATCTTTTTTTTTGGAGTGTGATGCATCGGGATATGGCATGGGGATTGTACTCATGAAATAAATTAGACCATTTGAATTTTAAAGTTTCTAATTGAAGGGGGAAAATAGGCTCAAACCAATCTATGAGAAAGATATGATTGTTATTTTGTGTGTAGTCAATAATTGAGCCCTTATCTAATGGGTCATCACTTTTAGGTAAAGACTAATCATGATAGCCTCAAACATTTTTTGAAACAATGATTGTCATATAAATAAAAATAAAAATGGGTGACTAAAATTTTAAGCTATTATTTTTAAACAGTGTATAAGAAAGGAAAATATAATGTGGTGGTAGATGCCCTCTCCTAGTAGGATTAATTAGTTAAGGCATTGTTATGCAGCATGACCATGTGGCAGGTAGATTAGATAGAGGAAGAAAGATCAAAATAGGAGAATGACAATGCTACCAAGGATTTGATTCAAAATATTCAATAGAGTTTTGATGAATCTAAAAAAATTACATTGAAGGGTAATGCATTATGTTGTAAAGGTAGATTATACCTCTGTAAGCATTTTCTTCTCAAATATAAAATTCTTTAGGAACTTCATGCCTCTCCACTCAAAAGTCACTCTAAATTTCTTAAAATATATCATAAAATCAAGCAAGATTTCTTTTAGGAAGTACTCAAGGGGGATGTCCAAAAATATGTGTCTGAATGCATGATATGTCAACATAATAAAGGGGAAACCATTAAGACATCGGGTCTTTTTCCTCCTTTATCCATCCATAGAAAATGTTAGGAAGAGGTTTCCATGGATTTTATTATTGGGTTACCATGGTCTGAGGGTAAAAATTTTATTATGGTAGTTGTGGATCAACTCACCAAGTATGATCATTTTTGTTCCCTATCACAACCTTTTATCACTAGTATAGTAGCTTATGATTTTTCAATATTGTATATAAATTTCATGGTACTCCATAGATCATTTTAATTTATTGATATATCATATTTACTAGTAATTTTTGGAGTGAATTTTTTACATGTTTGGGTACTATTGGCTATTATATCCACCTATGGTCCATAGAACATTTATAGATTTGAAATAAATATTTATTTAGAAATTATTGATTATATGGAAGTGGAAATGACACTTCATAAATATTTGTACATTATAATGAAGTTGTGGGACATTTTTTTCTTATGAAAGAGTCAAAATAATCCCTTCTATGCCCCACCCACATCATGGAATATTTGTACATTATAATGAAGTTGTGGGACATTTTTTTCTTATGAAAGAGTCAAAATAATCCCTTTTATGCCCCACCCACATCATGGCCTTGAATATAGGCATGCATTTGTTGAGGGACCAAAAAAAGGTGCCAAACATGCATGGGAGAGAGTGATGGAATGGGAAATCATTTAATACATGTAATAACATGTAAAGGATATGCAAAACATGAAATAGCATGCAAAAGACATGAAAAACATGTAAGACATGCAAAAGATATGTAAAAACATGCACTATTCCACCTATTGTGCCACACTTCCTTGATGGTGGTAATGTAACATTCATGAGATCTTTACTCCCTCTCTCTTTTTATTCTTATATATATGTAAGTCAAAAAATTACCATTTCATCTTCTCCTCTTTTGGTGATGGCATAGCCCTACCAAAATGTCCATGTATTTGCCTTAAAAGTAATTAAGGATTGTTGATACCCTCTCATGGATTTAATTCTATGTGCCTTATATGGATTTTTGATGATATCCTTGTGGTAAAGTGTTTTCCCTTTGATTGTGTCCAATTTCACTTCACCTTTATGCAAGTGAGCTTTCTTTTATAGGTCATAGTCCATGTATGCTTAAATTTTATGCAGTGTTAGTTATGGTGATGAATGCTTCCATTTCTAGTGTGTTGTTTAGTCCAAACTCTCAATTAATAAAATACCTAAGAGATCAGTTATTCCTTAAAAATTAATATGAGGATAACTATGAAATTTTTTCCTCCATTTTAGGACTGATCCAAGGTCAGTCTAGGGCACAATTATGGGTATTTAACATGCACAACTGTGGGTATTTGACATCACAAATAGAGTATGCATGAATAGTCTCCTAGAGATACACTATTACCACCAAAATTTCAATATAAATTTCATGCACATAGGTATTAGTATCAAATATTATTATGATATTTTTAGTATTATGCTTTTTTTTTTCTAAACACAATGGGAAAGGGTAGTGTTGAAAATTTTTGCCACCATTGGTCAAGGCTACTTATGTACAAGTTTTTAAGAGGAATCCATTTATGGAGTGAATATTCAATAATATATAAATAATAATAATAAACATTTATCAATCCAAAACCATACTCAGGAATAGCTCATCAGCCTAAATTTTGACAAAAGTTTATTTTATTCTTCTAGCAAGCTAGTTGCAAGCTAGTATGGGTAATTTTTAAATGTTTAGTTAATGAAGGAGAAGAAGATTGGTTAAAATGGTCTTAGTATGATATATTTCCCATATTACCTCAATATTAAATTAAATTTTTTTAGGTTATAAGGGCTTAACTTTATTAATAATCGCTAAAAATGAAAGGTGTTCTAAAACCATTTTAAAACCCTAATAGCTGAGGTTTAGAAGATGTGATTTCATTTTTGAGTTATTTATTGAAAATTAAAATTTGTGTGATATTTTATGTGTCATAAATAAACTTATTACACCTTCATAAATAAAAATTTAAATGCAAATAATGGATAAAGTTAAAGGTATGGTTTGTAGGGTTTCAAGCATGCAAAAAAAATAGTTAGAAAAGGCATTTTTTGAGAGGTTTAAGTGATTGTTTGAGCATATAAAATGGTTTTAATTATTAAAATTAATAATTCAAAAATAATTAGGTTTTTAGGCCTCATAAAACTCAATAAAACACCAAAATTCAGACCTACAGGGATTCAAAAATGAGATTATGCAAACTAGGAAACACTAAAAAATAAATATTTTGAGTTATACTAAATGAAATATTTTAAAATTTAAAATAGAGGTATTTTTTTATTTCCTTTAATTTTTTTTATGTCTTTAATATACATTAAAATATATAAAATGGAAAAACATAGGTCTGCACTATGAAGGAAATCAAGGTTTTTCATTAATTTACTCACAAATGGAGTTAAAAATGAGTATTTCAGATATTTCTAGGGGAAAAAATTTATTTTGAGTGTGTATTATTTATTTAAATTTATGAATCCATGATTTTGCAATGAAAACCAATTCAAAATAGGCTTAGATCAAATAAAAACATCTCTAGGTCACCCTGTGGGCAACAAGCAGGCACTTTTTGTGAGTTTTTATTTGAGAGTTTGGTAAATAGTTTTCAATATTTAAAAAAATTTAAAGTTATTAAAAATTTATACCTATCTAATTAGCATATTAAATTTTTTTTTTGAGACTATAAATCATTTTAAACCCCCAAATCTAAATCAAGATTTTTTTTAGGACTAGAAAGCATAAGAAAACATTTTTTAAAGTTGTATGTGGAATTTTGAGATGAATTTTTTTTTTTAAGGTATATTAAATCATGTTTATTATTTTAAGATACTATTTATACTCATATTTTAAAATAATTCAAATTCATCAAATTTTAGGCTCTCAAGGTGCATCCAGGAAGCTTGCCAAAATGGAGATGTACACTTCCAAAAAGGATCAATTCATCATCAAATGCACTCTAAAAAAACATACTTCATGAATATTTAAACAAATGAAACATAAAATATATCTCATTATACACCACCTTAGAGGAATAATACAATCCATAAGCTCAATCAATGCATTGAAACCTTCAATAACCTTGTCTAGTCAAACACATGTGCTCTTTGCTATTTGGAGATTAAGAAAGGGTTAACTGTTTATTTTTAAAATGGATTAAAGGTTTAAATTAGAGTTAAAAAAAATTATAATTAAATCTCTCTCCTTATATTCCCCCTTTTTATCTAATTTTATAAAAATTCAAGCAAATAAAAAGTCTTCAATCAACCCTAGAAAGGTGCATATTCAAACATGCAAGAATGGAAAAGTTCAATTGAAGACTTGATCAAGTCAATCAGGCATATTTTCATGGAGGATACTCCTTAAACAAATATCATGAAATATCTCTCCTACTACACCACCTTAGATATATTTGATTATTTTGAGAGAGAGAGACATGCATGCAAGATAGAAGGAAGATAGTTGAGGTCAAACTCCAAGTTGCAAGTAAGATAGCTAAAGTTAAACACTAAGATGTAATGAAGATAAATAAATTAACTCATTATATAGATAAATATTCTCAAATATATTGAAAAAATTGTTCAAAATTAATTAATTAAAGATGATCAGATCTCTTCAAGATTGAAGACCATCAAAACATGCATGAGAACCTTTGACTTTTCAAAACAAACAAGTTGATCTCTCTCACTCCTATGCCATATTTCAAGAAGATAATTTTTAAACTCTAAATGTATTACATATTAATTTGGATTTTGGTGATTGATTTCAATTTGAGTTAAAGGAAGAGTTGAAGGTTAAGGATGACTAGGATGATGACTCATCCCTAGTTTAGGGTTGCTTCATCTCCTCTCTCCTTTCTTCCTTTTCTATATGTATGTTCATTTTTTAGAGAAGATTATCAAATTATGATTTTGTATACATATAAACTCTTATAAAAAATTTACTACATTACCTTTGAAGTAATAATAAGTTGATTTTTTCTCTAATTTTATGTTATTCTTGATGTGTGTGTCTCATATTCATTAATGTAACTTAGTAAATGACTAATTTTCCTATGTTTATATCTAAATATTTCACCTTTATACATAAAATTAGAACTCTTTTAGGTCATATCAATTGTCTAAGTTTGAATTTTACCTAATCTGGAAGTGAATTCAACCAATGTTCAATCTTTCCAACCTAGTGTGAGTGTTTGTCAAAACCTTTGTATGAAATACTGATGTAAGAGACATTATATGAAGATAAATAGAATGCATGCAAGTTATTTAACTTCCAAAGTATGTTAAGTGTAGGCATAATTTTTTTTTAAATTGGTGCATCACCTAAATTTTTCATTTTTAATGTTCAATTTCAGCTTAAGTATTGCTCCTTTTACCCTTTTCCTAGTCAAGAAATCACCAAATTAGAGAGTTTAGAGAGAATTAGGTGAGTATACAAAAGGGAACCAGTCCTTCATCTAGATATTATCTCTAATATGAGGCCACTCACATCTTATAAATTTTTTATTGTGTCAACAAAAGTGATAAAAATCACACATTCTTGCAAGGGTGTACTTATGAGTGATAATATTTTTTAGCACACTCAATAAGAAATATATTGAAGCTAAAAAAAGATATTTTAAGCAATAAGAAGCACTAATTTCATGCTTAAGGTCATTACAATGTTTTTAAGTAGAGGTATACCATTTTATTTTACTAAATTATCTAAGAATTCAAATAGAAGAAGGTTTTTAACAAGTCCATATCCTACAATGTTATTTCAGTCATGAAATTAGCCTATTGTGCAAACCACTTCAATTTCAAATACTATTATCAACATGGTTATCCCTATTTGTTATTTTAAATGATGGAATCCCTCTTAATTTTTCTTAATATGATGATATTCTAGCCTTAACCCTCAAAATACTACTATGTTTTATAGGTGAAGATCAAATTACACCCATAGAACATATCAAAGATGTGTCCAAGTTGTGTTCATTCCACCATGTTACCTAAGAGAATGTTTTCATTTGTTTACTTTATAAATCCTTCAATGGAAAGGCATTTAAATTGTATAGGAACCTTCCCTTGAACTCTATTTTCATTTAGGATGATCTAGGTGTAGTATTTTGTACATAATTTAAAGATAAATTAGACCATTTATCCCTTGTTGAGTAGCTCACTATCATCAATAGAGCACCACATGAATTTATGACTAATTTAAATCTTATATTTTAGAAAACATGGAATAAAATATTTCTCATGATAAGTCCATATCTTTATTATGCTTTCCTATTCTTATTGAGAGCTTTAAATTCTTATATTTCAATTATGATTTAGTCCATGGGTGGTAGGACACTCCCAAATGCCTATGAGGTTGATATTAGAGCTAAAAATATTCTAATTCAAGATGGTAAACTTAAACCTAGGCCTCTAATAACAATTTTTATATAAACATAGCTTAATCTACCTCTTCAAGTGCCATTAATGTCCCCAATACTAACCTCTCAAATTCAATTTCAAGCTCTTCATAGTCAATCTAGTGAGCTTGGTAAACTAAAAGGTATGCTAAAATATTTTGGTAATGAGATAATTTAGCTAAAGATGCAAAAATATCAATTTAATATGACATATCAAGCACCTAATTAGCCCACATATTATCCATATAGAGATCAAATACCTCCCTACCAAGGCTTTAGAGATAATAAGCCTCTGTACCAAGCTCAAGGAGTCATTACACCAACCAAACCATATGTTGTAATTGAACCCAATGCTCTTTCCAAAACTAAGGCCCTTATACTAGTAAAAAATAATTTGATGAAAGATTTAAGTTGGAAACCTTATAACACTAATGATGAGAAAAATCAATCTCTAGAATCATAAAATATGGTAATTCCTTAAATGACACAAGAGGAAGTTTTTCTTCAAGGAGGCCAACACAATGAAGCTATGTTGCAATAAGAGGAAGTGAATCATGGATAAGTATAACCAGATTAAACCTTGGTTAATTATAAATTTGATGATCATGTGTTATTAAATCAGATTGGTGAACCTATCAAATCAAAAAACATTGTTTCAACCATTACAAGATCCAACAAAATGGCTATAGATGAGACCCAATAGGTAAGTTATGCTTCAAATCATCCTAATATGGTTCCTAAAAGTACTAATGATAAAATTACATCCCCTTTAACTTAAAAAAAATAGCATGATAAATCAAGCAAGGTTCACCAAGTGCCTCAAGTATAAGAGTGTTTCATTGCTCCAAAGGTGCAACCAAATATTGGAGTTTCCTCCTTTAGGATTTTAAACCATATAAAGAAAACCAACATCATCATAACTATGTGGGATTCATTGGAAATCACAAAACAAAATAATATTATTATCCATGAGATTTCATGCCTTAACTTTTCTACAAAACTAGGAGAGAAGGAAAGTGTGGTTCTTGAAAATTTAGATCATCAATAGAAAAAACAATTATAATAGGTATATCAAGGGGTAAAGGCCACTAAAAAAGATGTAAAATCAAGCAAGACATCTCTTTTCTACCTTTTCTTTATTATTTACAACACACAAGTTAATAATTTAATGGTTGAAACTAGAGAAAATAGCACAATAATTCCAAAATATATTGTAGATAAGTTGGGTTTGGTGTACGATCCATAAACTAAGGGTTTCTTTCAACTTTATGACTCTCCAACCAAGAGAGTGGGTCTAATTAAGAATGTGAAATTAACACTCATGCATTCCCAAATGTGATCATTTATCAAAATGTGTTAGTGTCCTCCATTCTTTTATATATGTTTATTATGTGAATTCATGTCTAATATAGGTGGGTATCTTTTAGTTTATTTGGCATACCTCATGTTTAGAACAAGGTATGGAATAAAAATTACAATTCATTTAGAGCTTATTGCTCATTTTCATTTATAAAAATACATGCCTAGTTTTTTTAATAATAATTTTTTCATATCATATGAAATAAATAAAACTAATCAAAATTAATCAAATTCATATCTTGATGGAATACTTGATTTGTTTCTTTATGAATGAGCTACTAATTATTGACAATATTGTCACCATTGGTCAAAGTTGTTTATGTGTGGTTTTCAAGAAGACTCCATTCATGTATTAAAGGTCCAAAAAGGTTTTTAAAATATCATAAAACATTAATCATTCCAAAATCATTATTAATAACAACTCACAAGTCCAATTTTTGACAGAGGTTTCTTTTATTCCTCTAACTAACTATTTGCAAGCTAGTGAAGGTAATTTTTAGATGCTCGGTACATGAAGGTGAAGAGGATTTGGATAAAATGGTATTATATGGATTTTATTTCCTATATTACATAAATATTAAATTCATTCTTTTATTTTATATTTTATTAACTTTATGAACAATCGTTAATAAGAACATGTGCTCTAACACCCTTCTTAAACCCTCATTTGCTCGATTTTAAACAATATATTTGTATTTTTGATTTATTTGTTGAAAAATAAATGTGGTGTGAGATAATATTGATAATATAATACATATATAAACATTAACTAATAAAAATTTCATTTAAAATGATGGATAAATGTAAAGGATCAAGCATCAGGGTTTTAAGCAAGTAAGAGAGACAGTCAAAAAATTCAAGTTTTGAGTAGTTTAAATGATTGTTTGAACACATAAAATTATTTTAATGATAATATAGGTTATTAAATTTCATAATAAAAAAATAATTATGTATTTATTCTTCATAAAACTCAATAAAATATCAAAACATAGAACTACAGATGTTCAAAAACGAAATTGGGCTAGCTAGTCAACACCAAAAATTGCATGTCTTGAGTTTTTTTAAATGAAAACTCTTGAAATTTTACATGGAGGTATATTTTTATGTCATTTAATTTTAAAAAAAATTTAAAATTCATTAATTTACCTAAAAATATATAAAATGTCAATATACAAGTCTGATCATGAAGGGAATGAAGGTTTCTTCATTTTTTTGCTTACAAATGGAGTTAGAAATGGGTGTTTCAGGTCCCTCCAATGGAAAAAATATATTTTAGAGTGTTAATAATTAATTTATAGTTATAAATAAGTTATAATTAAATTAATACCAATTCACAATAGGCTTAATTAATTGAACAATATCTCCAGGTCATCCCTAGGGCAGCAAGTAGGCACTTTTTTATGAATTATTATTAGAGAGTTTGATGAAGATTTTTAGAAATTTTAAAAAATTTAATGGTCTAAAAAATTTATACCTATCCAAAAATAATATTATGAGTGTTTTTTAAGGTCTATAACTCATTTTAGCCCCTAATCTAAATTAGAGTTTTTTGAGAACAAGAGAGCATATGAGAGCATAAAATGGTGTTTTTTGAAGTTGTACATGTAGTTTAGAACTAAATTTTTTTTTTAAGGTATATATCACCATTTTTATTATGTTAAAATCATATTTTTCTGCTTCTCTATTCTAATTATTAATATCCATCAATTCTTTGACTCTCATAGTGCATTCAAGAAGCTTGTCAAAGTTGCATAAGATAGGCATATAGAAGAAGAACCAATTTGAAAGGCTTATTTAGTCATAATAAAATGCATACATATAAATAATATTCAATTTATAATTAAAAATCCACATTATCCCCTCTCTCTAACTTGGGTGCCACATTTTGGGCTAATTTTAGTAACTACAAGCCAACTTCAAAGAGCCTTCAATTAGCCCTATAAAAGTGGAGTTCTGAAACATGTAAATCTGGATAAGTGGAGTTAAGTTTTTGATAAAATTTAGAACCCTATTTTTATTAAATATATACCTATCAATCATCCACAGTCATCCCGCATCTACTATGCCCCCCTTTGAGCTATTTTTATAAAATACATGAGGCCAAACATGCATGTAAGTTACATCAAAATAACTCAAGTTGAACTCCAAATGTGAAGTCAAGATAAGTAAAATCAACTCAAGATGCAAGTGAAGGTAGATAAAGTATAAATTTAAGATGCATAAAATACCAAGAGGATCTAAGTGAAAGATCAAAAAGAGTTAACTAAAGAAGATCAAAAGTTACATGCAAGATCATAGGGAGTTAACTCAGGATTCAAGATGCATGAATAGAAATTTGACTTGTCAATTCTCCCTCTCTCACATATCATGATATTTTAAAATAAATAAGGTTTAAAATCCAATATTTTATTTTTTAATTTTTTTAAATTAAAATTGGATTTCAATTTTGAGTTGAAGTTGGAGTTACAATGGAGTTAACTTGACTAGTATGTAGAACTCTTTCCTATTTTTGGAGCTTCTTATCTTCTCTCTCTCTCTTACTATTTTATATATGTACATTCATTTTTGAATGATTATAATGAGATTATTCCTTTCTCTTACTAAAACTATACCAAAATTTGTACTACCTCATCTCTAAAGCAATAAAGAGATGAATTTTTCCTCCATCTTCAAGTTGTTAATGAAATGTGTTCTTAATTCATTGATATAACCTAGTGAATGATTATTTTTCCTATGTTTATGTCTAAATATATTACCTTTATAAATAAAATTAAAAAGGTCATATAATGTGTTTAAGTCTAATTTCTACTTAATTTTAAAGTTAATTTAACCATTGTTCATTCCTCCCAAGCTAGTGTAGGTGTTCGTCAAGACCTATGTGTGAAATACTTATGAAAGAGTCATTGTATGAATATGAAGTGAATGTGTGCAAGTTATTTATCTTATAAAGTGTGTTAAGCATAGGAATAATTAACTTTAATATTATTTCATCACCCCAATTTTAGTTTTCATTTCCATTTTCATCTTTAGCATTACTCCTTTTACCCTTTTCCTAGTCAAGAAAGCATAGAATTAGATATTTAGATAGAAGTAGGTGAATGTACCAAAGGGAACCAACACTTAACCTAGAGATTCTCTCTAAGTATAAGTTCCCATGCCTTTGATAGTTTCCATTGTATCAACATAAGTGAGAATAGGCACATTTTCTCAGTAAGAATAACCTTTTGAGTGATAACAGTTTTCAGCATGCTTGGTGGGATAGATTACAGTAGAAAAAATATATTTGTAGTAGAAATAAGTATTATTTTCATGCCTAAAGTCACTAAAAATCAGCATGGATATTCCAAGGAATAAATTATTAGTTATTTTTAATGATGCCCTCTCAATTTGATTCAATATGATGATATTTTAGCCTCAACCCTCAAAAGTCTACCATATTTCACAGGTGAAGATCAAACTACACACATAGAGCATATCAAAGATGTGGCCAATTTGTGTTCATTCCACCATGTTACCCAAGATAATTTTTCCATCCATTTACTTGTTGCATCCTTTAATGGAAAGGAATTTCAATGGTATATGAACCTTCCCTTGAACCCCATAGCCTCTTGGGATGATTTAGGTGAACCATTACATAGGAAATTTGAAGACAAATCAGACCATCTATCCCTTATTGATTAGCTCACTACCATCAAGATAACATCACAAAAAATTATGATTGATTTCAATTTTATATTTCATAAAACATGGAATATAATCCCTCCCATGATAAGACCATCTCCTAAAGATGCTTTCCTATACTTTTTAGGAGGCTTGAATTCTAATATTTTAGTTATGATTTTATCCATGGGTGATAGGACACTCTTAAATGCCTATGAGGTTACCATTAATGTTGAAAGTAGTCTAATTCAAGATGGTAAACTTTCACCTAGGCCTCTAATTCTATTTTTTTAGAATTATAATCTATTATAGCTCTTCAAGATCTATTAATAACCCAAATTCCAACCCTTCAAGATCAAGTTCAAGGTCCTCATAGTCAATCTAGTGATCTTGGTGAATGAAAAGGTATGTTGTAATATTTTGGTAATGACTTATTCAAGTTTAAGAGGTAAACATATCAAGCCAATATGCCTTTATATCAATCTCAAGTATCCATTATACCAACCAAACCATATGTTTCAATTAATCCTAATGTCCCTTCCTCAACCAAGGCCCTTTTTTTAGTATAGAATAATTTCATACAAGATTCAAGTTGGTAGCCTTCTAACATCAATGATGTGCAGAATCAAGATTTAGTAGTATATAATATGGAAATTATTTAAATGACATAATAGGAATAAAATCATAGATAAGTATAATCGGATGCAATCTTGGTGAATTTTTAAGTTGATGATCATATGGTAGTAAATCAGATTGGTGAGCCTAGAAAATCAAATAATGTTGTTACATCCATTACAAGATCCAAGAAAAAGGCTATAAATGAGCCTCAAGAGGTAATTCATGCTTCAAATGTTCTTAATATGGTTTCTAAAAGTACTAATGATCAAATTTCTACCCCTTTAGCTTAGAAAAACTAACATGTTGAAGTAGGTAAGATTTACAAAGCACCTCAAGTTCAAGATCAACCAATAATGACTTATATTCTTATGCCACAAAATGAAATATCTTGCCCTCCCACCATCTCCCTTTTTGAAGGATGACCTATTATATGGAAGGCAAAATAAGAACATCTAGGTAAAAAGGGAAATTTGTTAAGAGAGGATGATCAATATTTATGTTGGTCAAATGAGCTTCAATTTAGTATAGAAAGAGATTATGTTGCATACATTGAGGAGCAATTAAAAAATTAAATTGCAGCAATAATTGAGCCTCACTAATCCTATCATGAATATGTTATATAATAAATCGTAGTAGTTAGTGAGATTGCATTAGTGGTTTCATAAGGTAACAGTCTTAGACATGAACTAAATAAATATACAAAAGAAGATGTAGTGATTCATAGTGAACCTCAAGAATCTACAAGTGATGACCAAGAATATTTTGATGACTTATGCTATCATTACTTTGAGTTGATTCAAGACTTCAAGAATCTTCGTAGGCTAAATCTCCTTGTGAAGACATTGATAAAGTAGTTGTGAAGGTAAATTAGAATGTGGTTATATTGGAAATATTTATTCATGTGAAAAATAAAAATGAGGTGACTATTAAAACACATCATGATTTTTTTTATATTTTAGATATGTTTTCTTCATTTTATTCACTTGAAGTTAAGCCAAAGAGGTTGACAATAAGGAAAAGAGTTGATCTAACTAGAATGGTACTCACATAATAGCTTGTGAGTCATATTCATCAACCACATGAAAAGTAACTAAGATATTTTTGTTTTTATCTAGGTTGATCTTTATTGATGTTCATATTGTTAGTATTTTCAATTTTTACATTCCTATAAGTGTTATCTTGCACATTTTTTAATTGGTAGTTGTTCTAGTTTTCAGTTTAATCAGTGATAATGCATAAGTGTTGTAATATCTTGAGAAAACAATTTTAGATTTGGTGATATTTTCATTAATCCATAACCCAATATATATATATATATATAGAGTGTTTAGTAGGTAAATATCTCAACAAAGTCACCAAGAATGTTAACAATTTTACCACCATTGATCAAAGTTGCTTATGTACAATTTTTTTAGGAATACTCTAAATGTAAAAAAAGTTATTAAAAACATAATAAAAAATTCATCATTCTAAAATCATGCTTATGAATAACTCAAAAGTCTAAATTTTTATAGAGGTTTCTTTTATTCCTCTAACTAGTTATTTGTAAGCTAGTGAAAGTAATTTTTAGATGCTCGACACATGAAGGTGAAGAGGAGTTAGACAAAAAAATATTACATGGATTTTTGAGAATATATTCCCTATATATTATATTCATTTTTTTCATGTTATAGTGTTTAAATTTCTAAATAATCATTAAGAACATGTGCTCTAAAATCCTTCTTAAACCCTCATTTACTCGATTTTAAGTAGTATGTTTACTTTTTTGAGTTATTTATTGAAAAATAATGAGGAAATGTGAGATATTATTGGTAATAAAATAAATTTATACACCTTAATATATAAAAAATTTAGTTAAAATGATGGAGAAAGGTAAATGATCAAGCATCAGGATTTTAAGCAAGCAAGAGAGAGTCAAAAAAGTCAAGTTTTGAGTGGTTTAAGTGATTGTTTGAGCACATAAAATTATTGGAATGATAAAATAGGTTATTTAATATCATAATTAAAAAATAATTATATATTTATTCTTCATAAAAATTAATAAAATGTCAAAACATAGACTTACAAGTGTTTAGAAATGAAATTGGGCAAGCTAGTCAACACCAAAAAGTATATATTTTGAATTTTTTAAATGAAAACTCTTAAAATTTTACATGGAGGTAAATTTTTACGTAATTTAATGTTTATAATTGTTTTAAATTCTTTAATTTACCTTAAATTAAATAAAATTTCAATATACAAGTCTAATCATGAAGGGAATGAATGTTTCTTCACTTTTTTGCTCATAAATTGAATTGAAAATGGGTGCTTTAGGTCCCTTTAATGGCACAAATTGATTTTATATTTAAAAAATTAATTTATATGTATAAATAAATAATCATTAAATGAAAAATAATTCAAAATATTCTCATCTCATTGAAAAACATTTCTAGGTCATCCCCAGGGCAGTAAGCAGACATTTTTTTGTGATTTATTGTTAGGGAGTTTGGTGAAGATTTTTGGAGATTTTAAAAATTTTAAAGATATAAAAAATTGATAGCTATCCAAAAATAATATTATTAGTATTTTTTCCAAATTGTAACTCATTTTAGACCCCCTAATATATATATCAGGGTTTTTTGAGAACAAGAGAGCATATGAGAGCATAAAATAGAGTTTTTTGGAGTTGGAGTTGTACATGGAGTTTGGATCTAAAATTTTGTTTTAAATTATATGTCACCATGGTTATTATGTTAAAATTATATATTTTATCTTATTATATACTAATTATTAATATCCATTAATTTTCTATCTCTCACGGTACATTCCAGAAGCTTGTCGAAGTTACACAAGATAGGCATATGGAAGAAGAACCAGTTTAGAAAGCTACTTTGGTCATCATCAAATGAATACTTAACAGTAATATTAAATTTAATTAAAAATACACATGCTATCATTTATTTAAATTTTTCACCACATTTTGGATTAATTTTATCAAGTACAAGCCAATTTCAAAGAGCCTTCAATTAGCCCTACTAAAGTGGAGTTCCAAAACATGCAAGGGTGGATAAGTGGAGTTAAGGTCTTGATAAAATTTAGAACCATATTTTTATGAAAAATATACCTATAAAACATTGACATGCATCCCACTTATAATAAACCCCCCTTTAGGTTATTTTTAGAAGAGACATGAGCTTAAACATGCATGCAAGATGCATGCAAGATAAAATAAAAAAACACAGGTTTGCATCATGAAGAAAATTAGGGTTTTTCACTAATTTACTCAAAAATGGAGTTATAAATGAGTGGTTCATATATTCAAAGAGAAAAAAATGATTTTATAGGGTGTATACTTCATTTATAGTTCTTAATCCATGATTACACAATAAAAACTAATTCAAAATAGGCACAGATCAAAGAAAAACATCTCTAGGTCACACTACGAGCTGCAAGTAGGCACTTTTTGTGAATTTTTTTTTAGAGTTTGGTGAATATTTTTAAATTTTTTAAAAAAATTATATTTATACCCCATTTATACCTATAAAATAAGTATATTAATAATGTATGGTGAGACATATAATTTATTTTAGACCCCCAAATCCAAACCAGGGTTTCTTGAGGCCTAAAGAGCACAAGAGAGCATTTTTTGAAGTTGTGTGTGGAGTTTGGAGTTGAAAATATTTTTAAGTTATAGTTCACCATATTTATGACATTTCAATCATATTTATACTCATTCTCTATTCAAATAATGTAAATTCATCAAGTTCCAAGTTATTATGGTGCATTTAAGAGGCTTACCAAAATGGAGAAGATGTACACTTTCAAGAAAGATCGGTATGGAGAGTTGTAATTGTTCATCATAAAATTCACTCCAAAAAAAAATATTTAATTAATATTTAAACAAATTAAACATATAATATCTCTCCTTCTATGCCACCTTAGATGAAGAAGACAATCCACAAGCTCAATCAATGCATTGAAACCTTCAACAAGTTTGCCTAGTCAAACACATGTGCTCTTTGTTATCTAGAGATCAAGAAAGGGTTAAGTGTATGTTTTAAAAATGAACAAGGTTTCAAGAAGAGTTTAAAAATATCAGCATGCAATCTCTCTAATTAATCAAACAAGAATAAGTCTTCAATCAACCCTAGAAAGGTGGAGATTTAAACATGCAAGAATGGATAAATTCAGTTGAAGACTTGATCAAGTTAATCAGTCCTATTTTCAAGGAAAAAAATCATTTAATAAACAACATTAAATATCCCTTTTATTATTCCACCTTGGATTTATTTTAGGATTTTGAGAGAGAGAGACATTCATGCAAGATACAAAGAAGATAGTTGAGGTCAAACTCTAAGATGCAAGTAAGATAGTTGAAGTCAAATTTAAAAATTCAATGAAGATAATTGAAGCCACTCACTAGATATATTAACAGTCTCAAAGATATTGAAAAAGTTATTAAAAAGATTTAAGTGAATATGATCAAGATTTCTTCAAGATTTAAGACCATTAAAGCATGCATGAGAACCTTTGACTTTTCAAAATAAATAACAAGTTGATCTCTCTCTCCCCTACACCATATTCCAAGAAGAGAATGTTTAAACTCTAAATGTAATATGTATTAATTTAGAAGTTTGTGGTTGAGTTGAAGGTTGAATTGAAGGAAGAGTTAAGGATGACTAGGATGACGACTCATCCTTAGTTTAGGGATGCTTTGTCTCCTCTATGTTTTCTTCCTTTTTATATATGTATATTCATCTTTTAGAGAAGATTATCAGATTATGCTTTTGGTTATATAAAAACTCTACCAAAAATTTTACTACATCACCTTTAAAGCAATAAGAAGCTGATTTTTCCTCTTTTTAGGTTGTTCATGATGTGTGTGTCTCATATTTATTGATGTAACTTAGTGAATGACTGATTTTCCTATGTTTATGTCTGAATATTTTATTTTTATGAATCAAATGAGAAAAATTATAGGTCATATCAAGTGTCTAATTTTGATTTATGCCTAATCTAAAAGTGAATTAAACCAATGTTCATTCCTTCCAAGTTAGTGTGTGTTTGTCAAGACCTTTGTATGAAATACTGATGTAAGAGCCATTTTATGAAAATAAATTCAATGTGTTCAAGTTATGTATCTTTAAAAGTGTGTCAAGTATAGGTATAATTGACTTTTACATTGGTTCATCACCCCAAATTTTCATGTTCAAATTTAGCTTGAGTATTGTTCCTTTTACCCTTTTCCTAGTCAAGAAATCACCAAATTAAAGAGTTTATAGGGAATTAAGTGAGTGTACCAAATGGAACCAACCTTTCATATGAATATTATCTCTAATATAATACCACCAACAACTTTTATAGTTTCTATTGTATTAAGAGAAGTGATATCAAGCATGTATTCTTCCAAGGGTGCACTTATGAGTGATAACAGGTAGTTTAATCTTACAAAACAAACACAAAAATATAGGGAAGAGTAGGGCATAAAAGGGAGTCTCCTGATCTATAATGGACTCAATTCATTTATCATCAAACCAAGTGACCTTTCCATAGTTTAACCATTATAGAATAAATTTCACTAAAGTTATAACTCCAAGAACACATAGTGGTAAGAGTCTGGGGAATTAGGAGTATGCCTCAAATATGATCTCTCACTAAATATAAGTACCAAGAGTTTATACTAAACTACACATAAACACCCAATGGAAATTTATAAATTAACATGTGAATTATCACTACTATAAAATAAAAATGAGATAACTCACAAAGTGATTATACTAGATAAGTACATCATAACCATAGCACACATAAAGTAGTAAAGTATTAATCCAATTAATCTAACATTGATAAGCATTCAAAAATAGAGATGAAAGATAGTTGAGAAATAGAATAAATCCTTTTAAGAAAATATGAATTATATTCATTAAAAAAGTGAGTGTTGTTACAATAATCAATCTTGGCCAACATCATAGTCTAGAGAGATGAAGGAAAAAATGATGAAATCCAGGCTATAATCTAATAGCACTTTCAAGAAAAAATTTAGTTGACCCTTATATTACAATATAGATTTTCCTTATATAGATGAGGATGGGGATCACTAAAAATAGTATCAGGACCCCATCCTAGGCTATGATGGACACTCATGATAGTTAAAAGTGTAATTTAAAATTAAAAACAAATAAATCCCCTAAAACCTACAAAATATCTATAAGGGACCACTTAGTTGATACACAAAGGAAGTTATGAAGCTCCAACTCCCAACTAATTTGATCTAGCATCCCTAGCCTCCAACATGGACACCAAAAGGTTTAATTCCTTATCTATCTTAGCTAGGCTCAATGTGGGATACTTTAATATCACCTTGGATTGAGTCCCTAACCTCTGGTAGACTTGAAAGGGTGATTCCATTAACACTTGGACCCTAAAGAGCTGGTTGATGCTTGTCATGGATTTAGTTTATAGATACATCACCATGCAGGGCCTTATTTGGTTTTATTTAGTGACCTTATAATTAGGTTAGTCTCTCTAGGCTCTAACATATTTGATGGTTTTTGGGACTAGTTGATCTAACACTTTGGTGATGTGGAGCCTTCTAATTAGGTTAGGATCTCTTGGGTTATGACATATCTAACAAGTTTGAGGGCTGGCATCTCTAACACTTGGTGATGTGGTGTCTTCTAATTGGGTTGGGATCTTTTAGGCTCTAACATCTTTGATAGGTCTAAGAACTGGTTAATCTAACACTTAGAGACATGGCTCCTTTTGATTAAGATAGGATCTCTGAAGATTTTACATCTCTAAAAGGTCTAGGGACTGGTTGCTATGATACTTGGTGACATAGTTATTTATAATTAGGTCAGGTCCTCCTAGGCTCTAACATCTTTGATAGGTCTAGGAACTAGTCACTTTAACACTTTAATGACATGGTGACTTCTAATTTGGCTAGTTCTCTTAGGCTCTAACATCTTTGACACGTCTAGGGACTAGTTGTTCTAACACTTTGGCAATGTGGCACCTCTGATTAGGTCAGGATCTCTTAAGCTCTAACATATATGATAGGTTTGGGGACTAGATGATCTATCACTTAGAAATGTGTTACCTTTTATTAGGCTATGATATCCTAGGCTCTAACATATCTAATAGGTAGCCACTCTAACACTTGGAGACATGGCACTTTAAAATTAGGTTGGGATCTCCTCAGTTTTGATATCTTTGATAGGTTTAGGGATTGGCTTCTTTGACACTTGGTAATGTCATGAATTTTGATTAGGATAATTTTTCATTGGCTTTAACATCTATAATAGGTTTAAATATTGGCAACTCTAACACTTGGAGACATGGTGCCTTTTGATTAGGTTAGGGTCTCTCAGTATTTCCTATGAAATCCATTAAAATTTTAAGAAATGAAAATTATACCTAATACATTTAATACTTACTTGTTTATCATTAAGATTTTGATTTGACATAAAGGGTGATGGGTCTATTACTCCATGAAAGGAATGAGACTCCAAACAAAAAATTATGAAGTGTATCTTCAATGTTATCACCCTAATTCATAAAATAACAAGTATATCTTAGTCATAAAAATAAATTAGGCTTGTTGTTACTCAGATAAATTAGGGAAAGATATTATTCCAAGGATTTAGGCTCAGGTGAAACTGATAAGAACAAAAGAAAGGACCCTAGAGCTTTGGTTCTTAGGATATTTAGAGGGGTCCCCCATTTTGAATTAAAGGGGATGTGTTGGCCATAAAAAATGGAAACTTCTATGGGGAAAGTGATGAAAAGCACTTAGATCCTAACCAGTCTAATTTATTTTCCTTGCAAAAATCAAAGATTGTAATAAAGACCTTTACTCACCATATAAAATATGAGTCACTAGATTCTCACAATAGTAAGTGTCATACTATGTTTTCACCCTATATATGGCCACCAATGTGTCTAAGAAGTGATTTTAATATTCCATTCAATCCCTAATTTTATGTGAGCAAAAGAGGTTAGGTTGGTTATCAAGTTTCATATGGGGGATTTATGGCTTGATGGCTTAGAGGGGAGATGGTTTAGGAATTATTATGCTATTAAATGAGGTTATATATCCCCAATAGAGATATCTCTCTTCCCATTCATGGCCTTACTCCACTATTAGACAATCTAAAATGATTATGATCAAGATTACATGTATATCTATTTTGAAGTAAACTCAAAATTTAGATTTTACATATTTTTCCTATCCTTTTCCAAGCTTTCCTATGAAAATATTATAGTTTATTAGTCTATTTCATTGAGGGTTTAGGACCAAGCCAAAGGTGAATGGATGATGAGGAATCTTTGATTGGCCATCCAATTTTTAATTTACTTGAATAATCTAATATTTTCTTAAGACATTATATTAAGTGTAGCTTAATGGCTCTATTAGGATGTGGGCTATTCTTAAAATCCTCCTATTTCTTTTAGAATCATTGTCCTCTAAGATTTTAATGTTAAAATTTTTAATTACCATCTTTGACTTTATTATATCAAAGGTTTCAACTTGGGTCTTCCTTCTTTTCAACAATTCTTTTGGGTTTTGACAATCACTTAGAGTAGTTACTAATAGGGTCAGGTGTCAGAGGAATATTACAAAACAAAGAGGGAGCTTAAGGGGAAAAACACAAAATAGAATAAAACACATAGGGAAATCAAACACAATGAAAACAAACCTATCTAATAGATACCTATACTTAGATTACTCATAAATTCCATTAAAGGGGACAATCAAGAAATAGTGTTTCAGGAACTACCTATTTACTGGAAGTGGTAGCTCATTTCCCTTAAGATCTTTGAGATAGAAATCATTCTAACCTAAGATTTTAGATATTTGGTATGATCTAATCTAGAGGGGATTGAATTTTGAATATTATCCTTTCTTTTCATGAGTTTTGTCTGACATTAGGACTAGGTCAGAGATTATGAAGGTCCTGATCTTTACCCTCTTGTCAAACCACATTTTGATTATATCTTGGAGTTTATTAAAGATTAAAAAAGCTTTATCCTAGGTTTATTCTAACTAAATTAGGTCAAGGAATCTAGAATCCACCTTATCATCTAGTTCCATGAATTGTTACATAAACTTAAAATTTAGTAGCCTAAGCATGATTAACATTATAGGATCTAGTCCATAAACTAGAAGGAAATGAGAGATTTTGAGGGATTATTTATACCCAGTGTGGTTTACCCATAAGGTGAACTTTAGAAATGAGTGGCATTATCCAGGCTTTCCCCAACTAATTTCTTGATGGCATCAATCAAATTCTTATTAGTGGACTCTGCCAACCCATTCCCTTGTGGTTAGTGATCATAAAATAAATGGGGTGCTCTTATCCCTCTAATCTTTGGGTGAGGAAAGAAGCAATGGTGTGTTCTAAAGCAAAGGGATAGATATAAAAATCTTGTATATAGTTTGGGCTGATGAGGACTGGGGCTTGCATATTAGCATCTTTTAATATCCTAAAAAAAATTCTTTAATTCTATATTCCATTACACTTTTGCATCCTAATTCAACATTGCATTCAAGGGTTTTACCATTTCAACAAATCCAAAAATAAATTTATGCAAAAAAATTATTTTCCAAAACAAAGACTTCAATTCCTTATTACTAAGGCAATTTATAAATTACACCTGCCCTTTCAGGGTTGATAGTAATACCTTCTTTTGTAATAATGTGACCAATAAGTTTACCTTCGGTGATATCAAGCATGCTTTTCTTTGGGTTCAGATAAATGCCATACCTTTTACATCTTTCAAATACCCTTTCCAAGTGGTGCACGTGATCTAATATATATTTTTAAACCATAGTTAGGTCATCCATATATATTATTATAAATCTACCTATCAATCCTTAAAAATTAAAATCCATTTACCTCTAGAAAGTGGCACTGGTGTTGATCAACCCAAATGAAATTTATTTATAAGTAAATATGCCCCACTTGGTGGTGAAAATAGTCTTAGTTCTATATTTGGGGTTGACCAAGCCTTAATTGTATCTAGATAATCCATCTAAAAAGGACATCATTTAAGACCCACTCACCATCTAGATCACCTCATCAAGGGATGGAAATAGATAATTATCTTTATCCAAGGCTTGGTTTAAGTTTTATAAGTCCACACACAAACATATTTCTTCATTTTTTCACATAGGAACAAGGTTTCCCACGCAATTGGAGTGGTATATTGAGAAAATTATCCCTTCAAAATAATCTTATGAACTTCCTTATGTATCAAGGGTTATAAGATTGAGTTTGTTAGCCTTTATCTTTACCTAAAGGTTTTTTGGCTAAGTTTCATGGGGATATTGTGAATGATTACTCTCAGGTTGAAGAACTTAAGGTCTCCATATTATGTAAAAATAACCACTAATTTGGGGTTGAATCAATGTGAAAACATTTCATTTAATTACATTCATAAATATTTAACCATTCAAACTAGCATAGAGATATAGTAATGCACAGAAGAGCAATCACATAAGCATAAAGCAATATATCAACACATGAACACCAAAGATATGTGTAAAACCCTCATGGTTAATAAAAAAAACTATCACACCACTTTGAATACTATTTTATAAGTAATGAAACAACATTTAGTGAGGCACCAACTCCATAAGGAGCTCTAACCCCTACCTAGTCAAGCACCCACTAAACTAGTGTTTATCAAGCACCAAATTGCAAGGAGGATACAACCCCATAAGTGATTTGGAGAAAATATAACCACTTAAAGTACACTTATGAAATTTAAAAACTAAAATGAAGCTCCAATTACCTTATTTATTGAGTACCAACCCATCTAAGATAAGCTTGATCACCTCAAGATACCTTGTTGCTCTCTCAACTAATGTTTACTTATTCTTTAGTTATCTCACTCTCTCTTTTATATCTAAGTTATTATCTATATAATACACCTATAATAATCATATTATTAATTTAATTATGGTATCTCAACTCATTCATCTCACTTTAACATTTTACCTCTCTCAAATAGCCATTTAGGCTCATTCGACCAGCATGCCTCTTCTAGGCTCATTAGGCCAATTGAGATTATCATCCACATATATAAGATTTTCTATATAATAATAATTTTTTATATATTCCTATGATGTTCCTAAATTACCTATTACTTATCCTTTAATATCTCTTTCCTTCACTTGTATCACAACACTCTAACAAACTCCAATAGGCCAATTAGGCCTTGCTTATATATCCAACACTTGATCTTACCCATTTTGGTCAGCCATACATATTTCATTAATTGGAATAATATTTAAATATGTATTAATACATTTTTAACACAATAAAAATCACTCCATATTTTTTTCATACCTCTTAAAGGATAAAATAGCCATTAGGCCTAAAAGAGACCTAATGCAATTAAGTTTATCTTAAGCACACGTTACCACTCTGACCCCTTGGACCATATTCAGTCTATATAAATACTTGAAACACATCACATGTTAATTAAATATACAATTTATAAAATACTCATATTTTTATACCACATGTTAGTCCAAATCATCGCTTGAACCATGTTAATAGGCTTACTCACCATTATCCCTTCATACACCCAAAAAGTCTATTTTACACAATTGAAGTAAATAGATATTTTTTCCACATAATCACATAAAAAAATAATGCTCATATAGAATTAATTACCTCATATTAAATAAAATATCCATTTTAATTCACTAAATAGTCCAAAATTCCTCAAACCAACTCTTTCAACATGACCACTTAGAACTAGCTATAGCTCCAAAAACATAGTCATGTATAAGTTTGTATTTAACAATTTAAATGGATATTCCATGAATTATAATTCACATTAATATTTTATATAATACTTATATATAATTCCCAAATGTATATACATTAATCTCTAGTGACAACCATTAGCCTTGTAGACCAATTTATCAATCTACTTTCTCACAATCCTCACATAGTCTGACAAGCCATTTCACTTCCACATCTCAAAACCTTAAATTTATCTCTTAATATTATATAAATATTTTATATATAATTAAATTCTTAAAATATATATATATATAATGACTGTTCTAGGTGTGCTAAGAGAAGTGACGTGTTTGAATCTATATAATATAAGTTAATGAATATATATATATATATTCATTAACTTATATTATATAGATTCAAACACGTCACTTCTCTTAGCACACCTAGAACAGTCATTCTAGCTTAAGAACCAATCATGGTAAACATGAATTTTAACACTTATGATGACACTTATTTGAAATTTAAAATAATTAAAATTATTCTATTAGATAATTATAGATAACTCAAATATACATATCATAGGCTCAAAGGATAATATTTGTCTTAAAGACCAATCTCATTGTCCTAGGTTTCATTATTACATCTTCTTTATATAGGTCATCTTATGAACACCATTTACACACTTTTAATTAAACTTAAAAGAATATAATAAAAATTTAAAATATTAATAAATATCTAAAAACAAATTCAATCAATTATATCCTTCCCTAATCCTCTAAACTAATCCCTAATCTTTTTCTCACTTTGACTAGTTTTTCTCATGGTTTTCACTCTTTTTGCTAGTTTAGCGATAGGTCAACTTCGGTGAGAAAATTAGTTGAAAAAATGGATATAAATTTTCCAAACAACATCATGTATATAAATTAAAATTATTTACCTTAAAACTCTATCTACTTTCATGCATTGACTTGGTCAACCATGCTTGTATCATCAAATTCTTTAGAAACAAGCATTTTTCTATAGCTTCTACTCACTGCCCTAATAAACCACTAGCACTTGAAGATGCCTGATTAATTCCTCTACAACATAAAATCATAAAATAAGACTTACCAATACATTCTAGTCCATTTCTATCAATATTTATTTAATCAAGTCACTGTGAGGGTTTTGAGAGGGTTTTAGACTAGTTCACCTTCTTAACATTTGTTCATATAGCTCTATCCTTGAAACCACATCCTAATGCTTGTAAATAATTCTTATGAACCTTTTAAATATCTCCCAAAATTATTATATCACCATTAAAAGTATACACATGCTAATGAGCATCAAAATATCCTTCTCAAGCTCTCATTTCTTCATTCTACATGCACATGAGACCTCAAAACTTATTTTTTTAATTTTACCTTCAATCCATGAAATTATAATTGTTAAAAACCATTTCAAACCTCAATCCATAATTTCATTTTCTTAAACACCTTGTAAACTCATCTTGGCCCTTCATTTGGCCACACTAGATCTTTATGCATGTTATGTCTTTGAACTACCAGTTATGCTTTGTCCTTGAAAACACTTGGAAACATCTTATATTTATCTCAAAACCTTATTAAAATGTCATGTGACATCATAACATGATCATTATCTTCCAACATTTCTCATAAAAGTCTCACATTACTTTTCATAACAAGCTACCAAGCATGTTCCATCACATTAGGTCTCTCATGTAAGAGTTAAGCCTCAATACCTAACCTAGGAGATTTTATAAAAGCTTATTTTCCTTATACACATGTTTATAAATTTTCCAAAATCCTCTCACATTATCTTCCACTTATTTTCACACCTCCTCCATAGGTTCAACAACTTGTCACACCACAAAATTATGTTAATGGAAAATATAGAACTCAAGAATGTATTAGGCCATGCTTGAGCCATCATGAATACTTATCATGACACTTCACATGATAAAATATAGGACATAGATTACCTTAATATACCTTTGACATCAATGATATTTTATAGACACATGGCATCAATGACAACTTACAATAATCTCCCCCTTTGTCATTGATGACAAAACACTCTACCACAACAGATTACTTTCATCTTCCCAAGTTGTTTTCTCCATCAAGTATTTCTCCCCCTTTTAAATTAATTATAAAGGTAATATACACTCTCACAAGGTAATATATATGTGTGTGTGTGTGTGTGTGTGTGTGTGTGTGTGTGTGTGTGTGTGTGTGTGTGTGTGTGTGTGTGTGTGTGTGTGTGTGTGTGTGTGTGTGTATAATCCATTAATCCTCTAACCTATCTACTCATAGAGCTATCAATCTCCCCCTTTGTTCATGCATACTTCTCTTTAAGCTTCTCAAGAGACCTAAGTTAGTTCCTAACTCCATGCTCCACCTATATCATGCCATATAAAACTAAACAAAAACTAGTTATAATAGACATATAACCCATTTTCTAACCTTACGAAAACTCCATAGGTGTCAAATAGACTCTTCAAGTCATTAGGGTTTGATTAAGCTCATGACACCTACAATAGATCACCTTATCCAACTAGGTCTACATATAAATTTACTAACATTATTCCTATAAGAACATGTTATTTTTCCATCTAAGAATAATATTCATTAGGTATATTTTATCCATAGGATATTCTTCAAGCCTTATCTTATCATAACATCCTTATCATATTTTGCTCACTAGGTCAGTGAGACCTTGTCTATAAAACATATATCTATTTATAACCTATTATATTTACTCATGAAGAACACTCCATCTTTATTCCATTTACCTTAGTAAATAATTATTTCATATAACCTTCATGAACAATTATCTTTACATGATAATCTTCAAACATGACTCAATGGATCAACTTCAACACATATTGTCAAGTCCTTTTGACAAAACTTAGAACACTTGTCATCTTCATATTATTAAAACTTATTTATGGAATATGAAACATGTAATCATGTCAACCTATCCCTTTATTACCTTATTAGGTCACCTTTATATCAAATAAATATCACATTTAATGACACAACCTCTAAAGAACACTACAGTTGTCTTCTTTAAAGTATGCAAGATTCATATGATGTTAGAGAATAATTATCACTTTTAGAACTTTACTAACATTTTTAGGGATTAACCAACTTTAAATATTACTCTTATAATCAATTCCAAATCATGGATCATATTATCAACACTTTCTACCTACAAATTCATTGGTATTATAGACTAATCTTTAACTCTTAAAACCTTTCTAGGTCTATCTCTTAACACTAACTTATCCATACCAACTATTTCACTTATTGAAGAAGCTTCTAAAGCAAAGTAAGACATAAGAAAATATACCTTTATTTTAACAAACATCTTAAGATAAAACCCTTACCTATAACCTTCCATGCTTTTATAGGTTGAAGAGTGTCTTTATGAAGCCTGGAAAAGACAACCCTTCTCATGGAGATCTAGAATAATGGGTCGCCTCAATCCTTGGCATCGTACTTAATGTTCCTCTCAAGACCCCTATTTGGTTTTATATTCTATTTTGACTCAATATCCTTAACATCTTCCTTATTCTTCTCTTTTGTTTGATCTGAAACATAATTCTCTTGAGTAACTTTCTCATCATCCTTTCTTTTGATTACCACCTTCTCTTGACTAGTGTGATTAGAATTGATTATCTTTGGTCTTCATATCTAATTAGGACCGTTCTTATGCATTATAGGGTAGGACCTAGCAATATGACTAGTTTTATGACAATCATAGAAAATATTACTACTAAACTTACCTTTGTTCTTATTGTTCTTTCTTCCATGTGTGATCAATGAATCCAAGAAGGGTGGTTAGATCATGTGTTAGAATAATTAATAAAACTTGAATAAAAACTCACAACATGCATAAAAATTATTTGCCTAGATCATATAGGGGAGCTTATTGAATAAACAACAAATGACAAAGCTCAACTAAAATGAAAATAAATTACAAAATTCCTTACCTTCCTTGAATACTCCAAATGATGTGTTTATTTGGCTTGTTCTGCTTATACTCAGATTCTTTGGAACATGGATTTGTGGCTCCTTCTCTCCTTTGAATCATTATTTGCTTATGTTATCTTTATGTATCTTTATGGCTAATGCTTGTGATTTTGGTATTATAACACTATAGCTTTTAATCATGCCCCAAATCCTACATTATAACTTTATTATGCTCAATCTCTCCAAATGAAGAGGTGAATGATTGTATTTATAGGTTTAGGAACTAACCCCAACTCAAGGTGATTTAGAGTGTAGTTATATCTTGGAATGGGTTCAAACCTAACATTTGTGAGTTCATTAACCCCAGTAGAGTTAAAAGGTGTCAAATGGTCATGATTAATAATGAATAGGCATGTTGAGATATTTTAGGATATTTCACAAGTCACAAAAAGGTAATTATGAATTCCTAAGATATTCTTGATTTTTGAATTTCCTTTTTTAGTAATTCATTAATTACTCATGGATAATTTTATTAGGCATTTGTTTTGGTTTAGCATTCTAATTAATTCTTTTTAGGCATTTTATCATTTTTGATATTTGAATTAATTGCATGTGTACATTTGCCCCATTTAATTGGTATATAAGCCAAATTGCATGTTATAAATCCAAATTTGAGATGTTTAGTAATTCTAAGGCTTAATTTTCAAAGTTTAGTAATAATTGGTTTAAAGTCTATTATGAAGCCAATGGTGGCTAGTTTTAGGTGTCTACAATTTTCCCCTATAGGAAGGCATTGTAATCTATAAGTACAGTAACATATTCTCAAAGAATGAAAAGGTCTTGTATGCTTACAACTTCAAATAAAATGGATGAAATATAAGTTCACTCTTGAGGGAGAAATTAGAAAAGGGATTGGAAAATGGTCCCTTGAAAGAAGGAAATGAGTGGACAAAATAGATGAAAATGATGAGGTGGAAGGGATGGATTTATCCATAGGTCATTATAATCAATGGAATATAGAGCTTCCCTATTAGGGTAGACAAACAAGATGATTTTCCCATAGTTAGTTATAATCATCATCATGAATGGGATAAAAAGGTGATGATTCAGCCAATGGTCATTATAACCATCAAAAAATGCTTAGGGTAACAAGAGACTAATTTTCCCAGAGGTAGTTATAATCAGTTAAAGGGAAAATAATGATTTGCCCATAGGTAGGAATATTCATTGGTAAGATTAAAACATTCCCCAGATAGGTAGAAGAAAGAGAATTATTTTTCCAAAGGTGGTTATAATCATTAACCCTCAAAATGATGCAAATGTAATGATTTGCCTCAAAGAAATATTAATCATTGAAAATGCAAGTGGGACAATGTACAATGATTTGTCCAAAGGTAGTTATAATCATTAGACCCCAATTATGGAAAACATGATATGGAAGATGATGGTAAATTGGTATAGAGGATAAATATGAATTAGGCATCATTATAGTAGGGAGATGTTCATCTGAACTAAAAAGGAAGAAAATTCTTTCATTATTTAATTACTCTATTTAGGATATGATTTGGATTTGATCAGGTATGTTGTTGGTGTTGGTGATAAGGAGATATCATTATTGCATTACTGTGTAGATTCTTTGAAGTTGATTTTTGTTGTATCACTTAATGGTAGGCATAAGGATAGAACACCATGATAACTTGGCCAAAATATGTATAAGGACTAACTCCCAATCTAATACTCAATGAAAAATAATGCACCAATGATAAAAACTATAATGATAATCTTGGCATATGAATATGGATGGATTCAATAATAATATGCAAGTAATCACCCATTCAACACATATAGACTAAATCAAGGCACAATAATAAAGTAAACAAATAGGGAAATAAATAAACAAAACACTAAGAAAAGAAAAGAAAAGAAAGAAAAATAACAAAAAAATAATGGTTATTCACGAAGTTAGTACAAATAACATGACACAAAAAGACAACAAACATTACCCCTATAAAATAGGAGATATCTTAACTAACTAACAAGATTGGGGAATAGAAGAAAAGGAAGGGGGTGGTCAATCTATCACCAGATACACTAGGCAAGTGGGCATTGCCTACATAGTTCCATGGACATAATATCTAATAAAAACTTTAGGCCAAATGTATTTTTCCCAATAAATGGGTTAGAATAAAATGATGATAAATAAAACATGATGAATGTGATAAAATAACATGTTAATGGGCTCATAAAATGGTGAGAGCGTGGGATAAAAGACCAAAAAGGATGGGGAAACTAAATGACAAGTGGTTTCTTGTGACTTAGTGAGGGTTTCCAAAATCCTTAAGTCAAAGAAGTGGTCCATGTTTTTGGTTTTCCTAAATCAATTTTCTAATGTTTTTTTGATTTACTATGTATCTCAACTCAATTGATAAATATGAGATACTAGCGGTTCAAGATTTCAAAATGGTGAGAGCATTCAAACTTAAAATTACTCACAAAATGGCAAGATCATGGCTTAGGTTTCTCAAAAAATGTTGAGAGTGTGGCTAAGGGGTGACTGAGATAACCTTAATATTAATCAAGCATTTCCTATGTAGTCCTAGGATGGGACCTCAAGTCACTTTAGTTCCACCTTATAGCAGAGGAATCTGACTAGTGTACTAGCTAATTCAAACAAAATAGGAAAAGTTGGCATAATGGCACAGTATGGCATGAAATGGTAAGGTGGTATGTTAAGTCACAATAAATAATTTTTTCCCCTAGTTTTCCCATAAGAGGTTATAACTAGGAAACAATGGCATCAGTCAATGATACTAATTTTCCCATAGGTGGTAATAATTAGTAGCAAGATGGTGAGAAACTAATTTACCCATAAGTGGTTATAATCATGGACACTTGTTATAGAATGAAATAAGAAATGAAGGATGCAACTACCAAAATCTCTATCATACTACCCTAAAATATGGCCTCTATCTAGAATACTTGAAACAACTATTGAAATTTATTTGAATTTTTATTTCTCAAAGCGTAATCAATAAAATAGAACCAAGGTCAAATAGGCTAGGTAGGGAGGGTCAAAACAAACTCAATCAATGGAAAAGGTATGGTATAATAGAATGGTAGAACTACAAAGTGATATAATGGTAGAATGGTATAGTAGAAAGAAGAATATTGATAATATGGTACAACTTGAAATAGTATGCATAGACAATACACCAGGTCACTCAAGCAAAGTAACACTTGAGGTGTATAATGTTCATCATCTCATCAAGTTCATCCCCATCTAGTGTGGTAAGCCTATATTCTCTAGAACCATAGTATGCAATAATGATGAAAGGACATACCTAATTGGCTTTGAACTTGCCTTTATGATTCTTTTATCTTGATATTCTTTTGGTTTTCTTTAAGAACAAGATCACCAAAATCAAATTCTTTATGTTTCATGTACTAATTATAGTGACCATAGAGTCAGTTCTAGTAGGCTTGAAGGTTATTTACTATGTTCATGAGTTTCTCATCAAGTAACTCTAGATCTTACAAGAAATCTACTTGATAGTCTTGATCATTCAAGATATGCTTCAAAGAGATGAATAATGAAGGTAACTTGACCTCAATGGGAAGAATGGCTTTAGTTCTATAAACAAGTTAATATGGAATGGTACCTTTGGGAGTGTGGTGATTGGTATAGTATGTCTAGAGGGCACAAAATATTTGAAGGTGCCAATCATAACCAGCATCACTGATAATAATTTTAAGGATGTTGAATTTGGTTTTGTTATATGCTTTGTCATGTCCATTACCTTGTGAGTAATATGTCATGCAAAAATGTTTTTTAATCTTATAATCAACACATAGTGATTAGACATCCTTTAACTTGAATGATCTACCATTATCAAATATAATTTTAGAGGGGATAGTGTAGTAGTAGATGAGATGGTTAAAGATGAATTTGGAAATTTGATTTCTAGTCATGTAGGTGAGGGGTATATCTTCAACCCACTTAGTGAAATATTCTATGGTGGTAAGGCTATGTTTATGGCTATTAGATGAGGTGGGGTTTATCTTCCCAATGAGGTTGAGGACCCATGTAGCAAATGGCCATGGTATCAACATTGGTTTTAGATTCTTGGTTAGGGAATGAATTAGAGTGGCATGCTATTAACATTTATCACATATTTTCACATATGTAGTTGCATTTTCATCCATCATTGGCCAATAGTACCTAATACAAAAGAGATTTTTTGATAAGATGGCCCCATTGGTATGGGCTCCACATACTCCTTTGTGAAATTCTCATAATGTTAGCATATATTATACCAAATTTAAATAATTTTTTAAATTTCCATCAAAACTATAGTGGTATAGGGTTGGTTTGAGTAAGGTATAACATGTGACATTATGGAAAAAAGCTTTGGATTTTTTACGAGATAGGTCTTGTGGTATTATTTGGTCATGAAGGTAAGTGTATAGGTCTAAATACCAAGTATATTTGGGACCAATAATATCATAGATCATTGTGATAGTTTAAGGTTTATGGATTGGTGCTAGTAAATTTTCAATGAGAAACTAATGTTCCTTGGTCATATCTGTACGTCAAATCAAAGATCCAATGGTGGCCATGGAATTTATTGTTTTATTACTATATCTTGGTATATGTTTAAATTGTAGTGGAAATATATTTTTTAAGAGTGTTTACTATGGCCTTGTAGGGAAATAACTTGTCATCCTTGGTCTAAAAGTGATTTGTAACTTGATTGATGATTAACTGAGAATAACCCTAAACATTTAGATGGTGTATGTTCCATTGTACTACTTATCTAAACCTTACAATGAATGCTTCATATTTGGCCATGTTATTGGTATAATAAAAGTTGATCTTGAATGATTTAGGGATTAGATCCCCTATGGAGTAATAAACAAAATGCTTGCCCCTAATCCATGTGTTGTGAATGATCCATCAAAATACAAATTATAGTGTTTCTCCTTAAGAGGTGTTTCAATGATGGTCTTAATGGATTAATAGGTGAATTGGAATGTTAGTGGATTTATATCTATAAGGGGTGTTATAACAAGTTGATCTATAAGAACTTACCCCTTTATGGTTTTTTGGTTGACATACTCTATCTCAAACTCACTAAGAAGTATAATCCATTTGGCCATGCAGCCTTGTAGAGCTATTTTAGCTAGTAAATACTTGAGTGGATCTACTTTTAAAATTACCATGGTGTTATTATTTAACATGTAATGGTGCAGTTTCTAAGCTACAAAAACCATAGCTAAACAAGATTTTTCAATGGGCATATAATTATGCTCATATATGACAAATGTATGGCTTAGATAGTACATAGCATGCTCCTTTCCATTATCATTGTGTTGAGCTATAAGTGCCCCCAGGGCTTTGTCTATGGCTGATAAATATAGAATGAATGGTTTTCCTAGCATAAGAGGGAATAAAATAGGTGGATTGGTAAGATAGTCCTTCAAGTGCTGAAAAAAAATTTGGCATTAATCATCCCAATGAAATGTTACACTTTTTTTTAGTAAGTGTTTGAATGGGTAGCACTTGTTATCCAATTGAGATATGAAGCATCTAATAGATTAGATCTTACCCTAAAAACTATGAAGCTACTTCAAATTAATTAGTGGTGGCATATTTTTATGGCCCATTCTTTGTTTGGATCAACTTTAATGCCTCGATGAGACATAATGAAGCCAATAAATTTGCCTAATGTTACACCAAAAACACACTACTTAAGGTTAATCTTGACTTTTTATTCATGTAATCACTCAAATATCCTTGTTAGTGATGTTGGATGATCAACCCTAGTCTTTGATTTACCTAGTATGTCATCAATGTAATCTTAATAATGTCATGCATCATATCATGAAATATGATGGGCATGGCTCTTTTATAGGTGGTCATTAAAATTTTGAGACCAAATGGCATAACCTAATAACATAATGCTCCCCACATAGTGGTAAAGGTTATTTGTGTTGGTCTTTCGGTGTGATTCAAATCTGATTATATCTTGAGAATCCATCCATCAGTGAAATCATTTCATAACCCATTTTGGAGTCAACAATCATGTCAATGTTTGGCATGAGAAAGTCATCCTCTGGTTAGGCTTTGTATGTGTCCCTTAAATCAGTGTATATTTTGATTCCTTCTAGCTTCTTACTAATGCATATAACATTGGAGATCCATTTAGAATAGTTGATTATCCTAATACATCTATCTTCTAAGATTTTTTCCAACTCTTTATTCACTAATATAGAAATGGGATGATACATATTACTTTTTTTTTTTTGAAAAGTTTGGCATTAGGATGTAAGACAAGGTGTCATATAACCAAGGCAGGGTCCAAACCTAGCATGTCAAAGTAGACCCATGCAAATATATCAATAAATCCTCTCAAAAAGGTTATAAGGATTTCACTTTCCTTATCAATGGGGAACATACCTAATTTGATCCATTTTAGGTCACTTGGAGTCCTAATGTTAACCTCTATAGTATCTTCCACTAGAAGGGTCAAACCATCTTCAATAATAGTGGGCAAAGATTTGAATTTGTTTGCAATAGCAGAGTCCTTTGTTAGGACTGGCTCTTTGATTTATCCTAGGCATGATGAATAAAAAACCCCAAAGGATAGGGATGGCCATGTGACAAAGATAGTTAGGAACTCTTGGATGATGTGATCAAAAGCTTATTGTTTTTCAAGATTGAACTCAGACCCATAGGCAAGTTCATCATTGGTGGTCTCTTAGATAATTTGATCAAAATATTGTTGTTATTTAAGACTAAACTTGGACATGTATACAAGTTCATTATTGGTGGTCTCCTAGTCTATGTTTAAGGAAGGCTGAACACCCCCATCTAGTGACACCTAAAACAAGTTTTCACCACTAGACTGGCCTTTTTCTTTACTCTTTCCCTAGTCCAAAATCATCTTAAAGATGTTTTCACTTTGGGACCTCAATGTTTTATTTAATTATTTTTGGCTAAGGGTGTTCACCAACTCTCCAAAATAGGCTTTAGGATCTAACTTGATTGAGAACACTTGTTTGTGGTCTCTTAATGTAATATTGTCCCTAAGGCTTATAAAATCACAAAAGGCCTCATCATTCTAAAACTCATCAACTGACATGTTTGATTCTTGTTGACCCCAGTCTATCAATTGGGGATAATATAATAAAAGTGGATTATGGAGAATAATTGGTTGAAGGGTACAAATGGAATTAGTCTCAAACAAATTGGTATGGGTTAGGTCATCAAAAGGACTATGATTGGACTCTACTTTGATGTCAGCATCATCATCACTAAACATTAGCAATAGAACTTGGATAAGATATGTGGGGTCACCTACAAGTGGTTTAAATCCAAGTCCATAGGTTACTTTGTATTAAGCCATAGAAATTGGTTTAAGTTTTCCCTATTGATTTGGATCGAGGCCTCCTCCTTCATAGGTTAGGTTCTTCATGATCTGATTAGGAATGGGGTATTTTGAATTTTTTTAAAAAATCAGTGAATTTATCATTATACAACCATGATTCATCATATGCAAGAGGGTCTTATTCTTGTTCAGAGGCTGATATGAAATTGATAGGTGTTAGACTATGTAGATGGCCTTTGCCATTTCTTTTCCATTGCATGAGTGGTTTGTATTTTGGTCTTCCAAAGGAATTTGGATTTTTTGGAAGTTTTGAAATGTGAATGGTGTCGTGGGTCAAATATTCTCTTGGACTATTGGTTGAGATGGTATAATGATTGGACATTTTAGGAAGTGGTATGTGGAAAAGTGAATCAAGTGTATCAAGGTCAATATAGTTAGCCTCTAGTGAATCAATATGTATTTTTTTCCCCTTGTCCTTGTCAAATATATTCATGCCAAAATGGTAATTACATCTTTTGAACTTGGCCTCTAAATGCTTACAATGCTCATATGGATGCAAATATCCTAAAATAATAACCTCTATTTCTAAATGAGAAAACTTGATACACTAGTGCAATGTCAATGGGATTGTATGAATCTCATGTATCCAAGGTCTACCCAAAATCATATTATATGACAAATCAAGGTCTAACACATGGCATAGTGTATTGTGGGTCAAGGTCCCAATGATAATTGGCAAGCTAATGGTGCCTTGTGATTCTCATTCTTCATTATAATAGACCATGATGGTGATTGTTTTTGCTTTCAGACATATTATCATCCACCTAAGAATATTGATAAGCTTTAGAGACACAATATTTAGACCCCATCCATTGTCTATGGGGACACGCTTCACTTTGTGCCATATTATGTAAAATTTGATGTACAATGGATTATTATGAAGTGGGCCAAGGTATGATATCTCTTTGGTTGAAGGTTAATTATTGTTTTGGATCTAGGTGTCCAACCAAAGCTTGAAATTTTTTTAAAGATATGTCATTAGGAACTTTAGATTGGTCAAGGAATTTTGTTAAGATGTTTTTATGGATAGTAGACATACACAACAAATCCAAAATGGATGTTTGTGTGGGAATATTTTTTAATTACTCCATAATGTCAAACATCTCATCTTGTATAATGGTAAATGGCTTGTTCCTAGCTAGAATAGGTGGTTATATGATGGGTGAAGTGGTGGATAGTTGTGGGCTTGGTATGGTAATCCTTGATTTCCAAGTTATGATTACACAATTAGAATTAGGTATAGGACCATTGTTACTAACAAATTATGGTGAAGGGGGACTAGATAGGATAAGTCTCAATTACTAATGCACTTGTACATGGTCATGGGCTAATGATAATTTATTGATATAAGGTCCAAAAGTGGGAATCCCTACTTGTTGATTAAATTGTATGTAGTCTTAGGTCAAGGAAGTATTACCAACATAGGTTGGTTGATTGGGAATAATTACCAATGGTCTTTTCTGATTGGTACTTGACCTTAGATTAATGTAAATGGTATTAATGTGACATCCTATAATATGGCCTACAACTGTGTTGTAGTCATGTGCAACTGCATGATAGGTCTATTGGTTGTTGGCATCATTATGGCCTTGGTTCTATCCATTATTTTGATATTATAGGTTTTTATATTAATTTTTTTGGTTTTATTGGTTCTACCTTGGTTGTTGATATTATTATTATTATTGTACTAGCCATTATTATTATTATTGTTGGTTATTATGTTGGGGAAATGGATTTTGATAAATGTCAAGGTTTTGATGTGATGTGGAATCTCCATGATCCAATGTGATATCTCCTTTTTCAAACATATTATCAATCACATGTTTAATTTTCACACAATGGTGCAAGTTATACACATTGACTTGATGATACTCATAGAATTCATTTGGCCTATACCAGTCTAAATAGATAGCACCCTCAGGAAAGTGATTTTGAATAAGCTAGTTAATCAAATTAGCTATGATAAGATTATGAAACATAGATTCCATGGGTTATCCAAGGTTACTAAAGACATGATGAGTAGGAACATTTCTCTTTGGAGGAGGGGGTTACTACATTTATTACATTGGTGGAGGTTATTGTGTTTGTTGTGTTTACTGAAGAGGTTATTTGTTAGGAGTTATGTGCATATGAGGTCTAGGTTATAAAAATGGTGTTCACACCATTCAGACATGTCATAATTGATTTACTTCATTTCCCATAATATTCTTGTTTTGATTGAATTACTTAGTTTTATCATAATTATTGGCCTCGATAGGTTATGATACTTGCACTTAGACTTGGTTCTAATTTTGGCCATTATTCTAGTTTTAATTTAGGCTTTGATTTGATGAGAATTTTAATGATTCATTTTTTAATAATGGATCTTTCAATTAATAAACATTTTTCAATGATCTCTTTGAAATTGTGTGCACATTATGACTCTAATTGTAAGATATCTCATTCTATAGATTTTTGGCAAACACACTGGCTAGTTGCTTGTTTGGTAGACTATAGGTGAATCAGCTTTCAAGTGTTATCCATCACTATAGATAACTCACAAATATTTCATTGCCCTTCTATTTTTCCTATGTCAAATTGACCAATGAAATATCATGCTCAAGATTATAAGAGAACTGCTACATGAACTTGTTTGAAAGATCATCAAAATTTAGATACAAAATTCTTGGGCAATTGGAGGAACCATTCCAACACTTGGCCTGTTAGGATCCATAGAAACAATAATAATAGGTATATGTCACTCTAGGCTAATGGCTGGCATAGAATAAAAAATTCCATCAAATGGGCCTTGGGGTCATCTTTTTCCTTATATTTGTCAAACCTTGGTGGTTCATACCTTGGATGAAATGGTATTTTCAAGTACTCCATGTTGAAGGAGTAAGAACACACATTTTCCAACTTGAAATTTTTAGTCTATTAACAACTTGAATGAGGGAAATTTCATCCTTGATTTATTGAAATTCTTGTGTGAGGAAACTAGTGGGATCATTAACCTAAGGTGGAGGTTGTGTGATCATAAGTGGATTACTTTAACCAGGTTATAATGAAGGAATTTATTGTGGAATGTTGGATTGGCTAAGGAAAGGACCAAGAATATACATGCATGGATTAGGGTGTAATTATTAAAATTACACATATTATGGTGTGATATTATAGTTGGGATTGGGTATGTAGGCCTAGTTTTGGGAATAATGCAGTTAGGATTAATAAATATGGTTGTAATGTGCCTATTGAGGTTTAATAGGGACATGTTACAGACTAGTCATACCTTGTTGATTATGGGGAACTTGATAAATAATACCCTATCATTAAACTTATGGCATATTTTGCATGAAAGGTAATTATTGCCTAACAGGTAATTATGAAACATTAGAACCTCTTGGTTGTGTGAATCCCTATTAGCAAATGGATGCATGTTAGAGATTCAACATTTATTTTTGACCAATATTGGTATAGTTTTAGTTAGACATCATTTCATTTTAGATCAGCATGTTAGTCTATGATTGAAGAGGTATGTTCACTACTATCTAGCGAGATGGAACATTGTTTTCCACCTCTTGAGGTGGTAAGATGTTTTGCCTATATTGCATGGGTACATTGTATTGTGCCTATTATTATGGAATATTACTCATTGCCTATTGGGATGGAGTAATATTCATCACATTTTTTTGTGGTATGGCACTTGTCATTGGTTAATTACTTAATCCTTGATGTTGTGTGCTTGAAGAAGTAGGTGGTTATGGATTAGAGGTAGTTCTTGAGATTGGAAGTAAAAACTCCTACTCCTTGAGTTTTTGAACCACTCGTAGTGTTAATTAAAGGCACATTTAATTGTTGACTATTTGTTTGTGCATTAATAACACTTTGGTTTAAATTGGGCATTACTTATGTATTATCCACTATGTTTGGATCATTATTATACATAGAATTAGAAGACACTTATTTGATAGTTGGGGTAATGAACATGTTTTCTCCTAAGGTACTTTACATAAGTGGGTATAAACCCTAATTTATTTATCCTACTAACTCAAGTAAGACTCTTATTGAAGGAACTAACTTAATTAGAGGAGAGTTTGATATGGCCATATTATTAAATTTACATGCTAGGTTTTGATATGTTTGGTATGTTTTTTTGCATTTAAATTAAGTGGTCCTCCATGAGGCCCCTTTGTGTGACAAACATACAAGGGTCTTGATATGTTATTGGCATAATGGCATTAAGGTTTCTAAAAGAGGATTGTTCATTTTTCTAATTATAAGACATGTTGTAAGGCCCTCTTACTAGACATGGCAAGTTTTCATGGGGAAATTCATTGAAAACTTAGCCCCTACCTCTCTGGCTCTATTTAAGACCTCATTCTTATTTGCTAACAAGTGATGATCAATTATATAAGGATCATAGGCTAATATCATTGTAACATAATAAAGTTGTTATTGAACTTGTTTCACAACTAAAGGTACACTAGCCAAATATTGGGACATCTATTCTTGGTCTTGCTCTATGTATGGAGGTGTGTTGACCAAATAATGGGCCAAATGATCTTGACTTTATTCCTCTAATTGAGAATTATAAGGTGGATAATAATTTGTCTTCCAAACAACATCATCTTTATAAGGGTCTTGAAAAAATTCCTCTTGTGTGACAACATTCCCATATCCTATATTATACATGACTCCACTAGGTGTATAGTGAGACATGGTTAAGTCAATAGAAAATGTTTCATGACAAGAGAGGTTAGAGTTATAAAAACTCTAAAAATTTATGTCTAAAATTATAAAAGGTTTAAACTTTATCTAACTTGGTCAAAATAATGGATTTGTATCTCTAAAATGTCTATGCAAAGACTTGGTAAAAATAGTATAACGTTAAATGTCTCACACAAACAAGGTCAAGTAAAATAAACTAAAAATAAGATGCCAAACTCTAGGTCCAAAGATGTTCTAAATAGGTCTAAACTAGGAAAGGTAAAAGTTTCTAGGTTTTTTGGCCAAATGTGGCATCAAAATCTAGGCTCAAACAAGGCATGTGCTATGACTCTTGGCCAAATGTGGCATAAAAAACTAGACTTGAAAAAAGGGATGATTTTAATCTAAAAAACTTGGAACACTTTGGTATAAATAATGCACTTAATTCTAGACATGAACATGATATAATTAGTAGAAGATAGGCTAATTCTCTCATATAAAGGCACAAACAATATAGTATTTGAATTTTGGGTCAAAAATTAACTTAAGTTGCACAACCCAAAAGATAAAGATATGTGCATTAGCCCATGAAAGATGAGGCCTAAATAGAAAGTAATCAATTTTTGAATATGAACTTGTCAAAGTTAATCAAAAACTCAACTTAAGAAAACTTAGGCTTTATGATCAAACAAGCTAGGCAAATTTGGATGATATAATGGCATTAAATAAAAAATCTCACAAGACACATGATTTGGTTTCAAATGTGAAAATTGGACACAATACAAGTCTATGAAATAATTTGGGTAGCATAATAGGGTTAACACTGCCAAAAGGTATAAACAATTTTTTGTTTCAAAGACTTCTAAGGCTTAAAACTTGAATTGATTTGGGTAGTGTAACATTACTCATCTCAAACAAGTGATACATAAAACATTTTTGACACAAACATTTTATAGTAAAAACCATGGTGTCAAATGGATGGCATAATGCTTCCTCAGATAACAAAGTAATGTAGACAAACAAACTCATTTATGATGTGGTATAAAAAATAATTTTTTAGACACAAAACACCAAGCAATAAAAGTAAAAAGAATAAATACAACTAAGTATATCATCTTAGATCCTAACAAGGTATGGCAAGTGGGGTTGACTAAAACTTACAATTTAAAACTATCTAGATTGATCCCAAGTGTGGTTAACATAAGAGAAACATCATGTCAATTTAGTTCATACTGATCAACTTACTATGAAAAGATATATTCTTTTGCATAGCAATTCCATCCGTGGAATACTTAGTGGAATCTCCTAGTTGACTAGACTTGACTCGGGCCTTTGTTATGAAAAGAAAGATTAGTCATTCAACCCCTTGGCTCGCATAGTATGTGTACCCTATTTTGTATACCCCATCATGGATTGGGGTTGAAAAACTATTGGGAGATGAATCCCTAGGTCAATGATTCCCTAAAGAACTTGTGAAGAGGCAATGACCTCCCCTCCATAAGCCAAATTACATGAAAATAAATGAATAAGTGGAAATACTTTAGCATTATTTTTAGATCACCCTAACCATGTGGTTTCTAAAGAGAGCCTAGACAACTTTCTTTCCATGCCTTGGACTAGGCACAAATGCAATGAAAAGGCACTGTTGGTCACCTAATTTTCCTATAAGGGATAGGGGGAGAGCATACATGTGTTATTTATTTTTTGAAAACAAAAAAATAAGCTCAAACAAAAAATTTCAAGAAATTTACAATTGAAGTGTTGATTTTAGGCACCAAATTGAAATGTATGTCAAAGTTATTTACTTGGCCCCTTGGCTTAAGTTTGAAAGATTGAAATAAATTACACAAAATAACTTAATGAAAACCATCTATGTTCATTTCAAGCCCAAAACCCAAATGTTCAAGATTTAGCCTAATTCATTTTTAAACAACAAAATGAAGTGTTCAAGACTTAGGCATTCATTTTAAGCACCAAAAATGAAGTGTTAAAAAAATTAGCAATCCTAATTCCTTTTAAGAAAGAAAGATCAAATGTTTAACATTTAACAAGTTCATTTTATCACCAAAATTAAATGTGAATGACTTAGCTAATTATTTTTATGTGCCCAAAATTAAATATTAAAACCATTTAAACTTGTAAATTTGTGTTCTAGTCATGCCTTAGACCTACAAAGGTTAGATAATCTCCTTCTACTTAGAATCACTTTCAATGATGAGAAAATGATATTTCAAAACATAACTCTTAGGTTTTTATTTTAAAAATATAATGACCATCTTCAATCAAAACTAACCGATTACAGTTATAACATGACTGGTATTAGTCGATCTCATAGAGAATTGATGGCAATGGTAAATGACCGATACTGGTCAACTAAAATCGATGTTGGTCACCTATGAACTTGAAATCAAAACCAACATAACCTGAAAATGTTAGGTTATTCAATGGTTATCCAAAAACTTCTCAAAACCTATAAGGAGATGATTAGGTAGAGAGTATAAAAGCTAATGAAACCAAGAAATCACAAGGAAGAATGCTATAAAGATTTAAAATGCAAGTTTTGTAAACTATCTTTTTCCCTATAGACTTATTGATTATGGTCACATAGAAGTAAGTTTGGTTAGGAAAAATTGATGCTAGTTATGCCTGACCAATGTTGGTCTTTGTGTAGATCCAAGTTAATTCAATGACTAAAAATAAAGCAGAAACAAAGACAAAATTACAATTTTGATGATATTCAAGCATTATTTTGTCAATTTATGATTTTCATCTTAGTTTCCTTGGTACGTGGGGTGCTCAATGCCCTACTAGGCATGATATTTGTGTTTAAGGAATCCAAAAAGGTTGGTTAGATCATGTGTTAGAACAACTAAGAAAACTTGAATAAAAAACACCCTAACATGTATAACAATTATTTGCCTAGATCATAGCAAGAACTTAGTGAACAAATAACAAATGACAAAGCTCAAGTAAAATGCAAAAAAATTAAAAAAATCCTTACCTTCCTTGAATGCTCTAAATTATGTGTTTGTTAGGCTTGCTCAGCTTGTGTTCAAAGAGTCTTTGGCAAATGGACTTGTGTGGATCCTTCTCTCCTTGGCACCATTGTTAGATTATGCTTGTTTGATGTAGCTTGATATCTCATTCTTGTGATTTTAGAATTATAACACTATAGCTTTTAATCATGCAATAAATCCTAAATTATAAATTTACTATGCTTAATATCTCTAAATAAAGAAGCAAATGCTTTTATTTATGGCTCTATGTGATAGCGTAGTGGACAAAAATGAAGCGGTAAAAATGTATTGATAAAAACATAGTATGACAAAAAAGTCACAAAGATAAAACATAATTAGTAAAAATGTAGTGGTACTGGTAATGTCAAAAAAATGTTGCAAAGAGCATAATTAGGACATTTTAGTGATTATCACATTATTTATTTGTTTTCTAGTTCATTTTGGTGATAGTAGTTAACATTTCATGGTCAAAAAGTAATGCACCAAATTTACAAGTAAAATAAGAGAAGAAAATATGATTTCTTAAATTTGGACCTTTAGTTGAAATTTATGTCATCTTCTGCATGAGTGCATCCTTTACTATGTTTTTTTCATGCGATGTTTTATCCTCGCTACATTTTTCCTTTTTATGTTTTATCCTCACTAGTTTTTCATGCTATGTTTTTAACCGCTATGTTTTTGTCCACTACTTTATTGATGGATGTCTATATTTATAGGTTTAGGAACTAACCCTAACTCAAGGTGAGTTAGAGTGTAGTTATATCTTGAAATGGGATAAAACCTAACCTTTATGAGTTTATTAACCCCAATAGAGTTAAAAGGTGTCAAATGGTCATGATTAATAATGAATAGGCATGTTGAGATATTTTAGGATATTTGACAACTCACAAAAAGGTAATTATGAATTCCTAAGATATTCTTGATTTTTTAATTTCTTTTTTTTATAATTCGTTAAGTGCTCATGGATAATTCAATTAGGCATTTAATTTGGTTTAGCATTTTAATTAATTTTGTTTAGGCATATTAGCATTTTTGAGATTTGAATTAATTATATGTGTGTATTTTCCCCATTTAATTGGTCTATAGGCCAAATTGAATGTTATGAAGCCAAATTTGAGATTTTTAGTAATTATTAGTCTTAATTTTCAAATTTTGGTAAGAATTGGTCTAAATTCTAATATGAAGCCATTGGTGGCCAGTTTTAGGTGTCTACACCATATTCCCATGAAAACTTATTCCTTGAGGTCATTTTCCAATCCTTTGGTTTATGACCAAACCTATGACACATAAAATAATGACCATGAATTGAACTTCCATACCTTATAGCATTTGGTTATACAATAGATCTTTTGAGATTCTTGTCTTCATTAATATGATATGCCTTCTTCTCATCTTTCTTTGTTGCAGCTGTCTCTTTGCCTTTCTCAACCTGGCTCATCTTATCTATGAGTTGATAATGCACAAACTTCAAGGAACTTAGCTCAGTCTTAAATTTAGTATATTATTCCTATTTTGAATTCAGATTTGACTTTACATTCTTTAGTTGACTCTTGAGAGATTTGATGATCTTCCTATCTTCTTTGACCACTTCAACAATTTCCTCAAACTTAATTTTGAAGATGACTCATTTTTCCTTCACATTCCATGAATAACATGGCCTATTATTTAATATTATTAAGGATCATCTCATGTTCATCACCTTTATAATTATATTTACTCTTCCTTGTCTCAAAAATTTGAATCTTCTCTTTAATACCTTTGACCATTTATCTCAATTCTTGATTCTCTTTCCTTAGCTTCTTAGCCATCTTGTTATTCTAAGATCACATTCAAGCTATCAAACCTCCTTCAAAAGACCTGATATAATACATTTTTAGAATAAAAACCACTGAGAGGGGGGATTAATTAGTGTGAAAATTTTTCATTCAATTCCATTCATCAATTTTTAACCATTCAAACTAGCATCGAGATATAGTAATGCATAAATAAGCAATCACATAAGCTTGAAAGAATATATCAACACATGAACACCAAATATATATGGGAAACCCTCATGGGGAATAAAAACAACTATCACACCACTTTTAATACTATCTTATAATAAATTAAACAACATTTAGTGAGGCACCAACCCCACAAGGAGCTCCAACCCCAACCTAGTCAAGCACCCACTCAACTAGTCTTTATCAAGCACCAATTTGAAAGGAGGATAAAACTTACTGAGTGAATTAGAACCACCCAAAAAAATTCAAGGAAAATTATTCAAGATACATCCTATAATTCATATCCAATTCCCTTCTTAACTAAGCACCAACCCAACCAAGACAAGATTGATCACCTCAAGAAACCTTGTTGCTCTCTCAACTGATGGTGACTTCTTCTTCAGATCTCTCTCACTCTCTTATATATATGAGTTCTTATCTATATCATATACATATAAAACTTATATTATTAGGCTATTTATGGTATCTCACCTCATCTATCTCACTTTAACCTTATACCTCTCTCAAACAGCCTTCTAGGCTCATTCTCTCAACATGCCTCTTCTAGGCTCATTATGTCAATTGACCTTATCATCCAGCTATAAAATACTTGTTATCTAATAATCATGGTTTTTATATTCCTATTATGTTCATAAATTACCTATTACTTCTCCTTAAATATATATTTCATCTTCTTGTATCACAACACTCTAACAAACTCAAATAGGCCATTAGGCCTTACTTATATACTCAACACTTGATCTTACCCATCTTGGTTTGCCAAACATATTTATATAATTGTATTTTTATTTAAATATGTCCTAATATAATTTTCACACAATAAAAAATAACTCCATAGGTTTTTTATAACTCTTAAGGGCTAAAACCTTGATTAGGCCTAAAGGAGACATAATGTAATTAAGTCTATCTTAAGCACACATTACCACTCTAACCTCTTGGACCACCTTGAGTATATATAAATGATTTAAAAACATAAAATATACCTTATATATACCCTTTATAAAATCCTCATATGTCCATTCCACCTATTAGTCTAACTCATCACTTGAACCATTCTAATAGGCTTACTCGCCATTAGCCCTTCATACACCCAGAAAGTCTATTTACACAACTAAAGTAAAAAAATTATGTTTCCACATAATAAAATGAATAAATAATATTTATAAATAATTAATTACCTCATGGTAATCACCATATCTATTTTAATTCACTAAATAAGCCAAAAGGCCTCAAACCAACTCTTGCAACATGACCACTCAAAATTGCTTGTAGCTCCAAAAATATAGTCATGTAGAAGTTTGTATTTGACACTTGAAATATCACTTAAATGAATTATAATTAAGATTAATATTTTATTTGAGACTTATATATCATTCCCAAATTTATATATATATATATATATATATATTAATCTCTAGTGATAATCATTGGTCTTAGAGACTAATTTGTCAAGCTACTTTTTCACAATCCTCACATAATCTGATAAGCCATTTTAGATTCCACATATAAAAACATTAAATTTGTCTCTATAGATTATATAAAGATTTTATATATCATTTAGGTCTTACAAAAAACAATATTTCATTAGATGCATTAATTTTTGTTATAGAGATTCAAGCACTTCACTTCTCTTAGCACACTTAAAACAATCATTCTAGATTAAGAACCAGTCATGGTGAAGATGAATCCTAAAACCTATTATGACACTTATTTTAAATTTAAAATCATTAAAATTATCCTATAATATCATTATATCTACCTCCAATATCTAGATCATAGGCTCAAAGGACAATATTAGCCTTAAAGACTAATCTCACTATCATGGGTTTCATCGTCACATCTTCTTTATATAGGCCATATTATGAACACCATTTTAAAAATTTTAAATGAAATCCAAAGAATATAATAAAAATTTAAAATATCAATATTTTTCTAAAAAAAATTCAATCAATTATATCCTTCCCTAATCTTTTATAACTAATCCCTAATCTCTCTCACTTTGACTAGTTTTTCTCACTATTTTGTCTCTTTGTCAGTTTAGTGATAGGTCAACTTGGATGAGAAAATTATTTAATACAAAGGATATAAATTTTCCAAATAACACCATGTATATAAATAAAAATTCTTAACCTTGAACCTCTATCCACTTGCATGCATTTACTTGGTCAACCCTACATGTAGCATCAATTCATTATAAATAAGCATATTTCAATAGTTTATACTCACTACCCTGACAAACCATTGCCACCTAGAGATGCCTAATGAATTAATATACAACATATAATCATCAAAAAATACTTACCAATCATTTTGGGCCATTTCTAGTAATATTTCTCCAATCAGGTCACTGTGAGGGTTTTGAGAGGGTTTTAGACTTGTTTACCTTCTTAACATTTGTTCATATGACTATGTCCTTAAAACCACCTCTTATTTCTTGTAAATAATTCTTAGGATCCTTTTCCATCTCCCAAAAGTCTTATGACACCATGAAAATTTTACACATGCTAATGAGCATTAAAAGATCTTGTTTGAGCTCTCATTTCTTCATTTTCCATGCACAAGAGAACTTAAAACTTATTTTCTTAATTTTACGTTCAATCCATGACCTAAAACTTGGTAAAAACCCTTAACACACCATTTAAAACATCAATATATTCTTACATGTGATTAAACACCTTGTAAACTCATCTTGACCCTTCATTTGGCCACACTGGGTCTTTATGCACGTTAGGTCTTTGAACTACTAGTTATGCTTTATCCTTGAAAATACTTGAAAACGTTTTATACTGATCTCAAAACATGATTCACATGTCATATGATATCATAATATTACAACCTTTCTTATACAATTCTCACACTACTTTTCATAACACGTTACTATTGACCAAATTTTGGCCCTTTAGGCCAAAATTGGGCACCCCTTTTTTGCAAAAAACATATGAGTCTATACCTTTTTCCAAGTCTAGTATATAGGTTTCATTTGTAAGTGTCCTTATACGAAGTTAAAGCCTTCTACATATAAAAAACTCAAGTTTTTTTCCTTTTAAAGCTTTGTTCTTTAGTCTTTTGGCTAAGTCCTTTGCAATGAATTATTTTGAAAAGTTTGTTTTGGTCTTTTGCTAAGTGTTATTTCTCAAAGTTTTCATTCAGTGAAATTCTTTCAAGAAAATTGTCTGAGGGAAATTTTTTAAGATGAAGTCTAATTCCTTCAAGAAAATTGTCCATTCAACTTTCCTGAAGGGTATGTTGTAACTTTCTTAAAGGGTACTTTCTCACAAGAAATGGCCTAGATAAGTCTTTTAAAGGGTATGTTTCCTTTCAAAAGGGGCACTTTAACTTTTCCAAAGTGCATTTTGGCTTGGTTCAACGTTCCCAAAGGGTATTTTTCCTTTCAAAAAGGTCATTTGCAAAATACCCAAAAGGGCCATTGTAGAGTTCTAAAGGGTAATTTATCATTTCTCTAAAAGATATCTTCAAGCCAAAATGGACCCTTGCAACTTTTTTGAAGGGTATGTTTGTAACTTTTTTGAATGTCATTTTCATCTTTCCAAAGGGTATCTTTTATCTATAAAAGGTCCACTTTAGTTTTTTTGAAGGATCATTTGCAACTTTCCTGAAGGGTATTTTCTTTGGAAAGTGGTCACTTTCATTTTTCTAAAGGGCCACTTGAATTTTCAAAGCATCATTTCATTTCTCCCAAAGGACCATTTCCAAAATCCTGAAGGGCCATTTCCAAAAGATGAAGGACCATTACAACTTCTCTTAAGGTAATTTCAACTTCTTTGAAGGGACCAACCAAAAAGCCATAGGAAATGATGAGGAGAAGTGACTAAAGAGAAACCCCAAAAGAATTCCTTTGGACATTTTGTTTGAAGGAAATAAATAGGAAGAATTCTTTTGGACTTTTTTTTTGAAGGAAATGAACAAGTAATGATCCTGAAGGAAGAGAATCAATAAAAAGTTTGAGTAAATAAATAGAAATAAATAGTTTTGGATAATTTTTTTGAAGAAAATGTCCAAAAATAAATGTTTGAAAGAAATACCTAAAAACTGATGGCTCATAACACATTAATTTTAGACTATAGATACTAGCCATTAGAGTTTAAAAGAAAGGCTCAATTGGAAGTGGAAGGAAAAGATAAAGGTGACAAATGGTAGGATCTTGAGCTTCTAGTGCATATCAGGCATAAATAGGTAAGTCAATGGTTCAAGTTGTTTCACTATTACATAGCTTGATGAGATAGTAAAGAGAATCTAACATCAAAACATAATTCTAATAAATGGACTCATCTATAGTAAAATATAGTTTGAAATATCTTGATTTTGTTCATGTAATCATGGGAAAAACATCTTATAGAATGTAATGTAACTATTTATTTTCTCAGGGTGACACATGTCCAAGTGACCCTTGAACTCCCTTAGCTTGACCTCTCTCTCAAAGGCTATATATGTGCATTCTCTTGGCTCATTTTTTAGCCTCTACTAGTTATTGGAAAAACTCTAACCAGATTTGTACTTGTAGAACTCTTGAAGAAATATACAAGTGATTTGGTCATTCACACATTGTATTATTGAGTATAGGTTTGAATCTTGTTGATAATGACTGGTGAAAAGTTACTTTTCTAGCATGTCAATCCATGGTCACTTACCAATGCGTAAAAGGGATGTTTTTTCAAGTTTTTATTAGTATTATTTACTAAGTGTATACGAGTATTAGAAGAGGTATATATTTATTCCCTTTGTGGAATCATTTGTCACCCTCTTAAGTGTCAAATACCTTCTTGAATCTAACTTATGAAATACTAATGCAGCAATGTCTTTTTATTGTGAATTTGTGTGAAACATCCTTGTTTACCTTTAAGTAGTGGATTTTTAGTCAAATATGAGGATAATACATATTGGTGCATCACCATTTTGTTTCCTTAGCTATTTTTCTTAACCCTTTTCATGTATACATGATAGATTAGAGAGATTTTTAAAGGTGCATCAAGGGGAACTAGCCCCTAATCTAGAGATTCATCTTAATGAAATTATCACCCACATTAAGTGAGATGATTCCATTTTGCCACTTGGATGAGGAGAATTGAGAATCTCTTCAAGGGTTCAAATCCAAGTGTCAACAATTTTTAGCACACCTGGTGGAACTCTAAGTTATAGAATATTGTTCAAGATTGGTGATGATTTTCACATGGTTGTAATTAAATAAGCTTTTACATTCAGTACCTAGTGACTCCATTAAATAATTCACGTCTTTAGTTTATGATCAGTCCTTCTTTCCATGCCAATGGTGACCACTAGGTCTATTGTTAAAGGTGTACCATTCGAGTTTGTGAAATTACTTCCATATTCCACCAAAAGGTTTAATTTTTGCAATACTCATCCTTACAAAAGAAGTTTTGTGTTTAAAGATTCCAAGTTTGTGATACATTCCATTCCTAATATCCATAGTGTTCATTCCAAAATGGATATAAGACAACCTTTTGTGCCTTTGAGGGCATCTCCCTTGCATCTTGCCCAATATGATCAAATTTAAGGAGCTGCTCTCAAAAGTGTCCCATATTTTAGTGGGGATGGTCCTATTACTTCCATTGAGCACATTTAAAATATAGAAAATTTTTGTAATATCCATAATATTACCCAATAAAATGTATCTATTAGGTTGTTGGCCTTTTCTTTCAAAGGAAAAATTTTAGACTGGTATGGGACCCTACCTATAAATTCTATTGACTCATGAGATGAGTTGGGGACCCTATTGACTGATAGGTTTGGGGAAAAGAGTGATCAATTGTATCTAGCTGATCAATTGACCAAAATAAAAAGTTCACCACATGAATTCATGCAATATTTTAATACTAGGTTCCAAAAAACTTGGGATAAAATCCCAATTCTTGTGAGGCCAATCGCAAACTATGCATTTTTGTACTACTTGAAAGTGTTGAATAGTGACATTTCCATGATGATTCAATATATGGGTGGAAATACATTGTTTGATACCTAATTAATATCCATAAATTCTAATAATTATCTTGTCCAAGTGGGAAAGATATCTCCTAGACCTCTAATACCAATATTCCCTGATTTGCATTCTCCTAGTCAAAGTGCATTGCCCACTTTAACTCCTTTGCCTAGTTATGAAAAATCTACCATTGCCCCTACCATTGAAATGAATGAAGTCAAAATCCTATTTAAAAGGGTTACTAATGAATTTTTTTCTCTCAAAGGGCAACAATCCCAAAGCAATAGGCCATATCAGTCCTACAACCAGTTTAGATAAACAAACAGACCTCCTTTTTAAGGCAATAATCAGGGACAAGGCCAAATCACCCAAGTCAAGCCTTATCAAATTTATAATCCAAATACTCCCTCATCCACCAAATTCCTTTTTCCCACTCAAAAAAATTTGGTCCAGGAATATCCCAACTATCCTTTTTTTAGCAAGGTCAAGAACAGGGTTCTTATGCCAACGAGATGCAAAATCAAGGCATTACTACACAAGGTGATCAAACATCTTAATTTTCAAATTTTGAGATGAAAAAATTATTTATAATGTAGATTAGATAGGTTCAATCTGATTCCACTCTCATGAATCATTTGGAGGGTGAGTTTTATGCCTTTCATTATGTGGGGAATACAAGTAATCAGAATGCTAGTGTGGTTGCCAACACTAGATCAAAGAAAAGGGTTATTGAAGAAGTTTAAGGAACCAATAAAGGACTTATTTTTACTCCTAAATCAGCTTCTATGGGAGGAGGGCCTAATTCATATCCTAAAATAATAAAATTAGAGGATTCCAAATTTTAGTATAGCTGCTACAACCTTGCCTCCATAAGATACATCATAAGGTACAAATGTTCATAAAGAGAACCCCAAGGTAAGTAATCCTCCCATTAATTTTGTGCACTAGATGAATAATATTAATATTAATATCTCATTATGGGATTCTCTATCATTACCAAGGTATAAATATATACTCCAAAAGGAATTTCATGGAATGGGTAAACAAGTTAGCTCATCTATAAGTGTCAATGTGGTTTTGGTCAATAGAACTCAATCTATAGATGGTCAAGTGAAGAAAGATAAGAAGACTCATCCTTCATACCTATATATAATTATTGGTGATTTTTTGGTTCATAATTACATCATAGACAATGGAGAAAACACATCAGTTATGCCAAAATGCATAGCATATAAGCTAGGCATCAAATACAAGATAATGACTAAAGGAGTTTTACAATTAGATGGATCACCAACCAAGACATTAGGGGTTATGAAAGGTTTTAACTTGATCCTTCATGATTTTCTTACCTTTTAAATTCCTCATGATGTGGTGGTAGTAGATTTACATCCCTATTTTTCTCTTTGCTTGTCAAGATACTTTCCATCCAAGATAGGTGGATACTTGGTAGCTAATTGGTCCCACATGGTGTTTAGAACAAAATATGGCACTAAAGTGAATATTGATTCAGAACCTATTCATAGATATCACTTGTAAAAATATTCACCTAAGGTAGCAAATGTTAACTATGCTAACATTGATGAAGAGGAGTTTCACATTGATCAATCCCCATTATCTTCCTTTAAAAGAGTTTCTAATTTATTCCTAGATGAGTAGGGAGATGACAACTATGTGTATGATCCTTACAACTTTATTGAGGAATCTGGTCTTGGAGTATATTATATACATGAGAAGTATTATTTCATGCCTAATCTGATGAAATCAAGTGAGGATGTGAATGGCTTATGGTAGCTCTTCTTTGATGGGTCTAGAAGCAAGATTGGGGTAGGTGGTGGAGCTATGTTGGTTTCACCTTCAAAGGAAAGGTATTTTTTAACTTTAATATTTTAGTTCTCTTGAAATTTTAATGTATCCAAATATGAATCCCTCATTCATGTCCTAGAGTGGGCTAGGAAAACAGGTGTTAAAGAATTATAAGTGTTTGGTAATAATGAACTTGTTGTCAATCAAGTTAGAGGGCAGAATTTGAACAAGAACTCCTTACTCAAGTCCTACGAGCATAGATTATGGGACCTTATAGAAGACTTCATGGCATTAATTATTACTTATATTTCAAGGGAAGATAATAAGCATTATGATAGGTTGGCATTTATTGGTGCTCAATTTGATGTTCCAAAAGGTATAAGAGAAGACAAAAACTAACCCCATTTAAAGGTGATTACAAGACCATCCATACCAAATAATGTCACCAATTGGTAGGTCTTTGATAGTGACCAGAAAATAGAAATTTTTATACAAGAAGAGGCTAAGTTTTCTTCCAATAATTAGTCTAAGTTTTAGCAATAATATGGAGGGCAGATTGTCTAATTGAAGTCCAACAAGCTTCCTAAAGGCTTAGTGACTCTTGAAAGCATATTCAATCAAGATGACCAGATCAAAAAGGAGAAGGTAAGAATGTCAACTAATAAAGATAACTATGAAAGGTTATAAATCTTTAAAGATAAGCTAATTTCACTTGGGAAGGTATGCACTAGTCAAGAGAGGCATGATTTCATTAAACAATGCAAGGAGTTTGGTGATATTTTTGCATGGGAGTATAAAGATTTGAAGGGTTTTGATCCAAGCTTGCTTCAACATACCATAGATTTAGATGAAAATTACAAACCCATCAAGTAAATATAAATGCCAATCAATCCCAAGATTGAACCACTCATGAAGAAAGAGCTCACTAAGTGTATTGAATCCAGAATCATTTTTCTTATCAAACATTCTTCTTGGTTGGCCAATTTAGTCCCTATTAGGAAAAAAATGGAGAGATCATGTTGTGTGTATACTTTAGGGACCTTAATAAAGTGTATTTGAAGGATCATTACCCACTCCCTTCTATGGAGCAAATTTTGCAAGTGGTGGTAGGTAGTGAGAGGATTTCTCTCTTAGATGGTTATCCTGGGTACAATCAAATTTTGGTGAAAGAAAGTGACCAATAAAAAATGGCCTTCACCACCAAATGGGGCACATATGACTCTAAGAATATGCCATTTATATTTTCAATTTATATATCTAATTTCCAACGTGTAATGGATATGGCTTTCCAAGGACTAATCAATGACATTGTATTGGTTTATCTTGATGATGTGATAGTTTTCTCCAAGGATGCAAATGATCTTTTGAAATACCTGAGGTAGATTTTTGAGAGGTGTAGAGAGTTTGGGATCTCTCTAAACCCAAATAAGTCTATGTTTTATATTCATGAAGCAAACTCTTAGTCCACATTGTTTCTAAGAAAGGTTTATCCATTTATCCAAAAAGGGTAAGTACCATCTTGGCATTGTCTTTACCTAACATAAGAAGGGTCTAAAAAGCTTATTTGGTAAGATAAATTTCATTAAGAGGTTCATTCCTAATTTTTATAATATTTTCAAGCCCTTAACATCTTTTCTAGTGAAGGATGATACATTCACTTGGATAGGATGGAGAAAAGAAAGTTTTGAAGAGATCAAGCAAGCCATTACCCAGGCCCCTACTCTTGTAAGTCCTAAAGTCTCCAAGGGTTTTAACCTATATAATTTTGGTAATGAAGAGGTAATCTCTACCATGCTTACTTAAGCTAATGATGAAAATTTGGAACAACATATTGCCTTTTTTAGTCAAGGTTTGGAAGGCTATGAGACAAGATACACATATGTTGAGAAACAAGTGCTTTCAGTCATAAGGAGTTTGAAGAAGTTTAGGCATATGTTTTCAAGAAACAAGATTCACATTTTTTTTCCTCATATTATTGTAAAATACTTTCTATTAAGCAGATATTTGAATGAGAAAAGGGTAGGTTAGATCACCAAAGTGATGGAATATGATGTGAAAATCAAAATAACCAAGTTAGTGAAAGGAAAAGGACTGTGTGAGCATCTTACTTCAAGTTTGAAAGAGTAAAAGGAGGTTGATTTGGAACTTCATGATGATACTATAGTAGTTGTATCTTTAGCCACAAGGAGTTAGACATAAGACAGGATTCATTTCCTTCAAATTGGTGAGTGTCCATAAGGTCTTGACAGAGCTAGAACAAGGTATTTTAGGTTATAATTCATTCCTTATGTACTTGTTAATGGATTGATTTTTAGAAAGGAATTTTTAGGTGTGATTTTGAGGTGCATTAATTCAAATCAAATTAACAAAGTATTGCATGAATTACAGGATGGACCAATTGGTGGTCACTTTGCTCCAAGAACCATAGCTACTAAGATTATTAGGGTTGGTTACTTTTGGCTTAGCTTGTTTAAGTAAACTCATGCTTGTATAAGGAAATGCCAAAAGTATGCTCATTTTTATGGAAAAAAAAGATAGCTACCTTGCCTCTTCATCCAATCTAGGTTGAACAACCCTTTATGTAATGGGGTTTGGATTTCATAGGTCTAATCAATCCTCCTTCTAATGCTAGTCACACATGGGTGTTGATAGCCACTGATTATTTTATAAGATGGGTGGAAGCTATAGCCAGTGAAGAGGCAAATGAAAACTCAGTCTTATACTTATATGAAGGTATAGTAACTAGATTTGGAGCTCCTTTAACAATCATTTTAGATAATACACTAGCCTTATTAGGAACAAGGATAAGTGAATGGGCTTTGAGGCATGACATCTATCTTAGCATCTCCTCTAACTACTATCCCCAAGGAAATAGACTAGCTGAGTCCATAAACAAGAATTTGATCAAGATCATCAAGAGAACTATGGAGGAGAATCAAAGTACTTGGCACACCAAGTGGAAGATAGCCCTTTGGGCTAATAGGATCACTCCAAAGAGAGAAATTAGGAACTCGCCATACACAATTATGTATGGAAGGGAGGTTAGGCTTCTTATCTCACTTGTGTTACCAGCTTTAAACCTCATATATGAGTTACAATTAATGGATAATGATAGCATGAAGGTTAGATTATATGAGTTGATGGAGTTTAAGGAGATAAGATATCAAGTTGTACACACCATGACTACTCACCAACAACAAATAAAAAAGTATTTTGACAAGAAGTCCATATCAAGAAGATTTAAGGAAGGAGACACTATCCTAAAATAGGATGAAGATAGGGCCAAACCTAGAAGACACACAAAGTTTTATGCTTTTTGAAATGGCCCATATGTGATCACACAATGTAAACAACACAATTATTTCTAACTCTCAAAGTTGGATGGAGAGGATCTATATATCCTAGTCAATGGGATATATCTAAAGCATTGTTATTGATGGTTCTCTTATTTTTATTGTACATAGTTTCTTATTTTCCTTGTGTTCCCTAAGTGCTTATACACATGTGTGAGTTTGTCCTTGTCTAGTTTTGTATTGTCTTTGCTTGGTCTTGATGTTGTTTTATGGTGTGTTTCCTTGTATTTTATTTTGGAAAAATCCTTGTTAGTCATCTTCAAGAATCCATTGACTTAATTGGCCCTGAGTTTGATAAGGCTACTTGTCTAGTCAATATAGCATGCATGCTACCCCTATGAGTCACCAATTTATTGACCAAATTTTGGCCCTTTAGGCTAAAATTGGGCACCCTTTTTTGCAAAAAACATCTGAGTCTATACCTTTATCCAAGTCTAGTATGCAAGTTATATTCAGAAGAAATGTTCTTATATAAAGCTAAAGTCTTTCACATATAAAAAACTTTAAGTTTTTCCTTTTCAAAGCTTTGTTGTTTAGTCTTTTGGCTAAGTCCTTTACAATGAATTCTTTCAAAAAGTTTATTTTGGTCTTTTTCTAAGTGTTATTTCTTGACATTTTCATTCAGTGGAATTCTTTCAAAAAAATTGTATGAGGGAACTTTTCTAAGATGAAGTATAATTCCTTCAAGAAAATTATCCATTCAACTTTCTTGAAGAATATGTTACAACTTTCATGAAGGGTGATTTCTCTCAAGAAATGGCCTAGACAAGTCTTCCAAAGGGCATGTTTCCTTTCAAAATGGGCACTTTAACTTTTTTGAAGGGCATTTTGGGTCATTTCAAAGTTCCCAAAGGGTATTTTTCCTTTTGAAAAGGTCATTTGTAAAATATCTGAAAGGGCCATTCCAGAGTTTTGAAGGGTACTTTACAACTTCTTCAAAAGATATCTTTAAGCCAAAAGGGACCCTTAAAACTTTTTGGAAGGGTATGTTTGTAACTTTTCCAAAGGGCAGTTTTATTTTTCTAAAGGGTATCTTTTGTTAGAAAAAGGTAAACTTCAATTTTTTTGAAGGATCATTTGTAATTTATCAAAGGCTATTTTCTTTGGAAAGTGGTCGCTTTCATTTTTCTAAAGGGGCACTTTCATTTTCAAAGGATCATTTTATTTCTCCCGAAGGACCATTTCCAAAATTTGAAAGACCAATACAACTTCTTTGAAGGGAATTTCAACTTCTTTGAAGGGACCAATCAAAAATCCATAGGTAAGGATGAGGAGAAGTGACTAGAGAGAAACCCTAAAATAATTCCTTTAGACTTTTTGTTTGAAGGAAATAAATAGGAAGAATTCCTTTAGACTTTATATCTAAAGGAAATGAACAAGCAATGAGCTCGAAGGAAAAGACTCGACAAAAATTTTAAAGAAATAAATAAAAACAAATAGCTATAGATAATTTGTTTGAATAAAAGGTCGAAAAACAAATGTCTAAAATAAATGCTTGAGGAGTGATGGCATGCAAAACATCAATTTTAGACTACAAAAACTAGCCATTGGAGTTTAAAATAAAGGCTTGATTAGAACCAAAAGGAAAAGATAAAGGTGAAAAATGGAAAGATCCTAAGCATCTAGTACATATCAGGTATAAATACACAGGTTGATGGTTCAAGTCGTTGCACCGTTACATAGCTTGATAAACTAGTAAAGAGTAGCTAACATTGAAATAGAATTCCAATAGATGGACTCATATATGGAAAAATGTAGTTCAAAATATATTAATTTCATTGATTTAACCATGGGAAAATCATCTTATAGGATATAATGTAACTATTTATTTTCTTAGGGTAACACATGTCCAAGTGACCCTTGAACTCCCTTGGCTCGACCTCTCTCTCAAAGGCTATATATATGCATTCTCTTGGCTCATTTTGTAGCCTCTACTAGTTATTGGAAAAAATATAGCTATATTTGTACTTGTAAAACTCTTGAAGAAATATACAAGTGATTTTTCCATGCACACATTGTACTATTGAATATAGGTTTGAATCTTGTTGATAATGACTAGTGAAAAGTTATTTTTCTAGCCTGTCAATCCATGGTCACTTACCAATGTCCAAAAGGTATGTTGTTGTAGGTCTCTATTAGTATTATTTACTAAGTGTATAAGAGTCTTAGAAGAGGTATATGTTTATATCCTTTGTGGAATCATTCATTACCCTCCTAAGTGTCAAATACCTTCCTAAATCTAACTTACAAAATACTAATGCAGCAATGTCTTTTTGTTGTGAATTTTTGTGTAAAAACCTTGTCTACCTTTAAGTAGTGGATTTTTAATCAAATATGAGGATAATACATATTGGTACATTACCATTTTGTTTCCTTATCTATTTTTCTTAACCCTTTTCATATACACTTGATAGATGAGAGAGTTTTAAAGGTGCATCAAGGGAACTAGCCCCTAATCTATAGATTCATCTCAATAAAATTATCACCCATAACAAGAGATATGATTCTATTTTGCCACTTGGATGAGAATAACTAAGCATCTCTACAAGGGTGTAAATCCAAGCATCAATAGTTACCAAACATGTTCCATCACACTAGGTCTCTCATGTAAGAGTTAATCCTCAATACCTGGCCTAAGAGATCTTATGAAAGCTTCTTTGACTTATACACATGTAACACATTATCTAACATCCTCTCAAATTATCTACCAATTATTTTCACACATTCTAAATAGGTTCAACATCTTTTTACACCCCAACACTTTTTCCATACTTCATATAGAACTCAAAAATATACTAGGCCATGCTTGAGCCATCATGAATACTTATCATGCCACTTCACATGATCACCTCTAGGACATCATTGACCTTCATCTACCTTTAACATCAATGATAATGCATAGACACATGACATCAATGAAAACTTATAACACCATAGGCCTAGGTAATCACATCCTTATATATCATTAATAACCTTCATAATTATTCCAATTTATGATTCATCCAATCAGGATCCACATTAACTATCTACAAAAATTTTCTAAGATCAAGGTTAATGAGTCAATAATTTTGATCCTCAAACTTGGGTATTTTTATTTATAATGTGGTGTCTAAATCATAAAATTTTATTTCTAATGAGATCATCCCCTTTGGGATATAGTTACCATGAATATTCAGGATTCCATCTTTATCTAGCTCATTCTCAAGGTTGTCTCTATCTTTCTCATCTATAACTTAGGCCTCAATTATTCCCTTATTACTAAAGAATTGGATGATATATTGGTCATCCTTGAAGTCCTAAAAAATTTTCATATTGTTTGGGATAGAGGTACATGGGAAGAGTTCCATAGAGAACTCTTGTAACTTAGTGTCATCCAAGGGAGTTAGGTTTGCTACCACAAATGCTAGTAAGTCAGCTACTTGGTTTTTCTCCCAGGGGATAGGGATGATATTAAATGTGTTAAATAACTTGATTAGGTCCCAATACCTATGCTTATACCTATTGATTTATGATAGCATGCATTTAAATTTAGTCTTGATTTGGTTGACCACCAACTTAGAATTATTAAATACTCTCAGTTCATTTTCTTTATTTATTAACGCAAAATTCAATCCTAGGATTAAAGTTTCATACTCCACCAAGTTATTTATGTAAGGAAACTACAACCTATATGATGCTATATGTTTTATCCCTAGGGGATATAGGCATAACACTAGCCCCAATACCTTATTTGAAATGAGATTTATCTATATAAAGAGACCACAGGCCCAACAGGTCTGGGCTATGACTATTTTGATTTTTGGGAGATTATATTCTTAATGTGTAGATGCCTAGGTCTAACGAAACTAGGTTTAACTTTTCATTACTGGAATTGTACTTAGTTATCATATGTTTCATATAGGGTTCTTCATATACTCTTATTTTCCTAGCTACTCCTCTCCACATTAACCACATATGGGAGAAATTTATGGCCATATACCCATTCAAGGATTTTGACCAATCTCTGTTAAGGAACATGCCATATGCTTTAAGGATTTCCACTACTTTAATGTCTGTGAAATTTTAAATCCTATGTTTAAACTCCAACTATATTTTGACATTTATTATCTCACCTATCACTTTTACTTCTAACTTGTCTCACTAGACCACTACCTTATTCGACTTTATGGGGGCCAACCAAAGTTTCTCACATATCCCTATTGGCATCACATTGGTCAAGGATATATAATCTACTAAAAATTTATGTAGGTTATTTCCAAATAATTTGATGGTTAATAGGAAATGGGGCACCTCCATCTTATTTTTATGAATGATCACATTGGTGTGTGTTGCTCTTAGTTTTGGATGGGTCTGTGGGGTTGGCTTTTGAGTTAAATATTTTAGAAGGAGATCCCATTGATTTGTTATTTGATCAAGATAATGAAGGGTAATGTTGGCCTTGATATTTTTCATATCTCACACTATGTTATAGCCTCCTTTACTTTGTGCTATTGTGGTTTTCATAGGTACATTAGGTTCTTGAGGTCTAAGAGGTGGAAGATTATTCCTAGCATTTTAGTCAAGTGGGGTCACACCATTATTTATGGGGGTTAAGATAGTAAGGGGATATTATTATTCCCTACTATTGAGGGTGTAGTTTCTCCTTTGGAATTGTTGAAATTCTTGCACCTCATTAATACCCTCCTTTGGCTCATTTTCTTCTTGGATAGGGAAATCCATGGTCTCTAATACCATAGTAGTACTAGGGGATTTACTTGAGTTATAATATTTAGGATGATTGGGGATCACCTCATATTCTTCCATATCCTTCTATAATATTTAAAAATCATAATTGAACTCTTTACAATCCAAATCCCTATGTGTTGTCATTTTAAGTGCTAGACACTAGTTAGCTAAGGCCATCTCAAAGATATTGATTTCAAGTATCCTATTGGGTGAAGGTTCTAAGGGTTGTGAAGGATGGTTATAGTTATTATTTGGTCTTTTATATGTGAAACTTTTTTTGAGATTTTTTAATTAGATTTACTCACCTACCTTTGTATCCCTAGGCAATTATTGTTGAGTTTTTATACCATCCATTAAATGGCATCTAATTCAATCTTGGTGGACTCTTGATGTGTGGTTTAGGTATTGTTAGCTATGGCCATAATCACCTAGTGTTGAGTCTGAGGGATCACTTCATAACTCCTTGGGTTAAGGAAACCTAATTATTGATTTCAATTGGGATGACCCAATGGGAGTTAATGTGTTATAGGGAGTGGCTAAAGCATTGGGGAATTTTGATTAATTTTAGGCAAGAAGTTTAATAAAGGCATATATGGTATTACATTGGGAGTTGGGGGGATCATGTGACCTTGAGGTTTTAGCTACCTATATACTTTGATATCTCCTACATAAGCTGAGAATAGGCCTATTATGGCTTCATCCCTCTTTAGGAATATGGTCATCCAAGGGTCTAGTGTATTTTTAAGCATTTCAAGTGATAACGGAGGGTTAGGTTGATAATTCATGTTGACCTAATAATACATCTTCTTAAACCTAGCATTAAAGTTCCTAATAATCTCATTAGGAAACTTTTTGATACAAGCAAACTAATGATATAAGACATTGGGGTCTATTACTTTCTAAAATTAGGTGAGGAAATAGTGTTGAAATGGTCCCAACTCAAGATAGAGTCTTTAGGAAGGTTGAGGAACCAATCATATGTTGAGTTAGTGTGAAGGGGAATAGAATGTATGTGATGTCCTCATGTTCTAAATTTAGAAGCCTCAAGTCAGTGTTATAGGATGTTATGTGCTCTTCCATAGTTTGTCCTACACCTAGGGTGAAATGGGAAAGATAGTTCTTGGCATTCTTAGGTAAATCATGGATGACTCCTATGACGTTAATCACAATGCCATATAACTAGGCCATCTTAAGTTGTAAATTTAGGAGAGGTTATGGATATGAACTAATGGGAATAATAGTAGGTCTAGATTGGTTAATATTGGGTTTCTATAGAAAATTAGGGGAAATTATTAATTAGATATGGTGGGAGCTAGCCCTAGTAATATGGAAACTAGTCTATAGGATGATTCATAATCAAATAGTGTTTACCACATTATTATCAATAAGCACAATATCTACATACTCATAAAATAAAATCAATGACAAGCATGAAGTATTCCATTTAAGCCTTCCTTCTAGTGTTAGTTATTATTTAGTCCAAAATCTTAATTCATGAAATACCCATGAGATTGGGTATTCCCTAAAAAGGAATATGGGGACAAGTAAGGAATTTTTTCCTCTATTTTAAGACCAATTCAAGGTCAACCCAAGGCATGACTATGATTATTTAAATTCATAAATAGAGTCTAAATGAATAGTCTCCAAGAGATACACTATTAACACCAAATTTTGAATATAAATTTCATACACATAGGTCTAATTATCAAATATTATTATGAGAGTTTGAGTATTACACTTTTCTATTTATAAACTCAAGAGTAAAGGATAGTTAAATCTTAGAAAATAAACATGAAAAAAGAGGGAAGAGAAGGGTAGAAAATAGAGTCTCTAGGTCTAGAATGAACTCGATGTGTTGATCATCAAACTAAGTGAGCTTGTTATAGTTGTACCGTTATAGACTGAGTTTCACTAAATTTCTACCTCTAAGAACACATATTGGGAAGAATATAGGGAAATTAGGAGTATGCCTCATATATGATCCCTCACTAAATATAAGTATGAGTTTATAGTAAATTACACATAAACACCCAATGGTAATTTGTATATTAACATACAAATTATCAGTACCATAAAAGAGAAATGGGTGAACTCATAAATTGATTATAATAGCTAAGCACATCAAAACCATAGCACACATAAAGTAGAAAAGTATTAATATAATTAATCTAGCATTGATAAGCATTCAAAAATAGAGATGAAATATAGTTGAGACATAGAACAAACCCTTTACATAAAATAGGAATTGTATTCATTAAAAAAGTGAGTGTTTTTACAACAATTTATCTTGGTGAACTTTATAGTCTAGAGAGATGATGGAAAAAGTAGGTAAAATCTTGGCTATAAATTGATAACACTTATGATCAATTTTTTAGTCAACCTTTATATTACAATACAGTTTTTACTTGTAAAGATCAAAATGGGGCTCACCTCTAAATAGCATGAGTATCCCATCCTAGTCCATGATGGCCACTCATGATAGTTACAAATGTAATTCAAAATTAAAAATAAATAAATCCCATAAAACCCACAAAATGTCTATGGGTAACAACTTAACTGATATGCAGATGTGACTGTGAAGGTCTAACTTCTCACTAATTTGATCTGGTATCCCTAGCCTCTAATGTAGTTTCCATGAGGTTGAATTCCATATCTATCTTGGTAAGGATTATTTGGGTATCCCTAAAAATCACCTTAGCTTGAGTCACCAGCCTTTGATAGACTTCAAAGGGTACTTCCATTGACATTTGGACACTAGAGACCTAGTTGATAATTGTTATGGATTAAGGTTTGCTTTGGTAACCTTCGAATTAGTTTGAACTCTCCAAAGATCTAAAATATTTGACATATTTAGGGAATAGATGTTCTAAAACTTTGGTGATGTGTCACCTTCTTATTGGGATGTACTCTCCCAAATTTTTAACCATAAGGTCAAAGGTTCAAGCTCTCCTTCTAGTGCCAGTTGTTATTCGATCCAAACTCTTAATTTATGAAATACCCATGTGATTGGGTATTCCCTAAAAATGAATATGGGAACAACTATGGACTTTCATCATCAATTTTAGGACTAATCTAGGGTCAGCCTAGGGCATAGTTAAGGGCATTTGACTTCACAAATGGAGTCTATGTGAATAGTCTCTAAGAGATACATTATTACCACTGAAAGTTCAATATAAAGTTCATTCACACAAATATAATTATCAAATATTATAATGAGATTTTGAGTATTAAAATTTTATATTTTTAAACAAAATGGGAAAGGGTAGTTCAATCTTAGAAAACAAACACAAAAAAAGAGGGAAGAGTAGGGCAAAAAGGGAGTATCTAGGTCTAGAATGAACTCAATGCATTGATCATCAAACCAAGTGAACTTACCATTGTTGTAACATTATAGATTAAATTTCACTAAATTTATACATCCAAGAACACATACTAGGAAGAGTCTATGTAAATTATTAGTATGCCTCAAATATGAACACTCACTAAATATAAGTACTAGTATTTTATAGCAAACTACACATAAACACCAAGTGGTAATTTGTAGATTAACATGCAAATTATCAGTACTTTAAAATATAAATTATAAAACTCAAAAAGTGATTATAATATCTAAGCACATCATAACCATATCACATGTAAAGTAGAAAATTATTAATCCAATTAATCTACCAGTGGAAGCAATCTCTATTAAGGAGCATGCCATAGGCTTTAGGTATTTGCACTACTTGAATATCTATGAAATGTTGAATCCTAGGCTTTAAATCTAACTAGATGTGGACATTTATCAATTCACCTATCACTTTTACTTTTAACTTATCTAGCTAGACCACTACCTTATCTAACTTTATGGGGGCCAACTTGAGTTTCTCACATATATTTGTTGGCATCACATTGGTCGAGGCTATAAAATATACTAAAAATTTATGTATGTTCTTTCTAAACAACTATATGGTTAATAGTAAATGGGGCACCTCCATCTTATTTTTATGAATAAGCACATTGGTGTGTGTTGCTCTTAGTTTTGGTTGGGCCTATGGGGTCAGCTTATAAGTTAAATATTTCAATAGGATATCTTGTTGCTCTATGATTTGAGCAAGATCATGAAGGGTATGTTGGCCTTGATATTTTTCATATTTTAAAATATGTTATAACCTCCTTTACTTTGCACCGGTGTGGTTTTTAAGGTACCTTAGGTTCTTGAGGTCTTAGAGGTGGGGGATTATTTTTAGCCTTTTAGTCTAGTGGGGTTACACCATTATTCAGAGGGATCGAGGTAGTAAGGGGATATTATTATTGCCTATTTTTGAGGGTGTAGTTTTTCCTTTGGAATTACTAAAATTATTGCACCACATTAATACCATACTTTGGCTCATTTTCTTCCTAGTTAGGGAAATCCATGATATCCAACACCATAGCAGTACTAGGGGATTTAATTGAGTTATAAGATTTAGAATGATTGGGGATCACCTCATATTTTTCCATATTATTATAGAATATCTAAAAATCATAACTAAACTCCATGCAATCCAACTCCCCATGTGTTATCATGTTATGCACTTGACACTAGTTAGGTAAGGCTATCTCAAAGATATTGATTTCAGGTAGTCTATTGGGTGAAGGTCTTGGGGGTTATGAGGATGGTTATAGTTATTATTTGGTCTTTGATATGTGAATTTTTTTTTGGAACTTTTTACATTAGAGTCACTCACCTTCCTCTATAGATTTAGGAAATTATTGTTGAGTTTTTGTACCATTCATTGAATGGCATATAACTCAGTCTTGGTGGACTCTTAAGGTGTGGTTTGGATATTTATAGCTATGGACAACATCACTTGGTTTTGAGTCTAAAGGATCACTTCATGGCTACTTAGTTTAAGGAAACCTAGTTATTGGTTTAAATTTGGATGACCTAGTGGGATTTGATGTGTTATAAGGAGTGGTTGAAGCATTAGGGAATTCTAATTAATGTTAGGAAAGAAGTTTAATGAAGACATATATGGTATTATACTAGGAGTGGGGATCATCATGTGACCTTAAGGGTTAATTTTCCTATCTAATTTTATGTCCCCTACATAATCTAAGGATAGCTCTACTATGGCTTCATCCCTCTTTAGGAACATGGTTTCCCAAGGGTCTAGTGAATTTTTAAACATTTCAAGTGCTAACTAAGGGTTAGGTTGACAAATCATGGTGACCTAATTAAACATCTTCTTAAACCTAGAATAGAAGTTCCTAATAGGATCATTAATATCCATTTTAATATAATAAAACTAATTATATAGGACACTGGGGTCTATTACTTACCCAAATTGGGTGAGGAAAGTAGTGTTAAAATGGTCCCAACTTGAGATAGAGTCTTTAAGAAGGTTGAGGAACCAATCGTATGTTGAGTCCATTATTGTGAAGGGGACTAATGTGTATGTGACATCCTCATGTTCTAAATTTAAAATACTCAAGTTAGTTTTATAGGATGTTATGTGTTCTTCCATAGTCTATCTTATGCTTGGGGTGAAATGGGAAAGATAACTCTTAGGGTTCCTAGGTAAATCATGGATGAATCTTAAGATGTTAATAATAGAGCTAACTAACTAGGCCATATTATGATGTAAATTTGGGAGATTTTATGGATATAAAATAATGGGAATCATAGTAGGTCTAGGTTGGTTGATCCCAGGTTATGTATGGAAAATTATGGGGAAATTATCAATTGGACTTGGTGGGACCTAGCCCTGGTAATAGGCAAACTAGTCTATAAGATGATTAATAATCAAATAGTGGTTAGTATTTTATTATCAATAAGAATAATCTTAACATACTCATAAAAAAAATCAATGATAAGCATGAATTATTCTAATTAAGCCCTCCTTCTAGTGCCAATTATTGTTTAATCTAAACTCTCAATTCATGAAATACCCATGAGATTGGGTATTCCCTAAAAAAAATGATGGGGACAACTAAAAACTTTCTTCCTCTATTTTAAGACTAATATGGGGTCAAACCAGGGCTCATTTTTGAGTATTTGAATTCATAAATGGAGTATACATGAATAGTGTCTAAGAGATACACTATTACCACCAAATTTTGAATATAAAGTTTATACACATAGGTCTAATTATCAAAGATTATTATGAGAGTTTGAGTATTACACTTTTATATTTATAAAAATAAGGGAAAAGGGTAGTTCAATGTTATAAAATAAACACAAAAAAATAAGGAAGAATAGGGTTGAAAAGGGAGTCTCTAGGTCTAGAATGAACTCAATGCGTTGATCATCAAACTAAGTGACCTTGCCATAGTTGTACCACTATAGACTAAGTTTCAGTAAATTTTTACCTCCAAAAACACATAGTGGGAATATTTTATGTAAATTGGAAGTATGCCTTAAATATGAATCCTTTCTAAATATAAGTATGAGTTTATAGTAAACTATACATAAACACCCAATGGTAATTAATAGATTAACACACAAATTATTAGTACTGTAAAAGAGAAATGGGATAACTCACAAAGTGGTTATAATAGATAATCACATCAAAACCATAACACACATAAAGTATTAAATTACTAATATAATAAATCTAGCATTGATATACATTAAAAAATAGAGATGAAAGATAGTTGAGACACAAAACAAACCCTTTATAGAAAATAGGAATTGTATTTATTAAAAAAGTTAGTGTTATTACAAAAATCAATCTTGGAAAACTTCATAGTCTAAATAGATGAAATAAAAATCAGGTGAAATCATGGCTATAATTCAAAAACACTTTCAATCAAATTTTTAGTCAACCCTTATATTACAATACAGATTTTACTTATATAGATGAGGATGGAACTCACCTATAAATAGAATGAGGATCCCATCTTGGGCCTTGATGGAAATTCATGATAGTTATAACCATAATTCAAAATAAACAAATCCCATAAAACCCATAAAACATATATGAGGGACCATTTAACTAATATGAAAATATAGATGTGAAGGTCTAGCTCCCAACTACTTTGATCTAGCATCCCTAACCTCCAATGTAGTTACCATGAGGTTAAGTTCCTTATCTATCTTGAAAATTTCCATTGGAGGCTCTATGGATATCACCTTGGCTTAATTCACTAGCCTTTGATAGAATTTGAAGGGTGCTTCCATGAACATAGAACACTAGAGACCTAGTTGATGCTCATCATAGATTGAGTTGATATTTCTAGCACCACCCAAATTCTACTTGGTTTGTTTTGGCAACCTTATAATTAGTTTGGGATTTCCCAGGATCTAACATCTATAATATATTTTAGGACTAGATACCCTAACAATTTCATGGTGTGGCACCTTTTGATTGGGTTGGGATCTCCTAGGCTGTTAATCATAAGGTCAGAGGTTCAAGCTCTCCTTCTAGTGAGAATTTTTGTTTGATCCAAACTCCCAATTCATGAAGTACCTAAGATATTGGTTATTCCCTAAAAATGAATATGGGGACAACTATGGAATTTCATCCTCATTTTTAGGACTGATATAGGGTTAACCTAGGGCACAGTTATAGGCATTTGACTTCGCAAATCGAGTCTACATGAATAGTTTCTAAGAGATACATTATTACCATTGAAAGTTCAATATAAAGTTCAAGCACACAAGTCTAATTATCAAATATCATTTTGAGAGTTTTAGTATTACACTTTTATATTTCTAAACACAAGGGGAAAGGGTAGTTCAATCTTAGAAAACAAACATAAAAAATTAGAAGAGTAGGGTAGAAAAGGGAGTCTCTAGGTCTAGAATGAACTCAATGCATTGATCATCAAACTAGGTGACCTTTCCATAGTTGTACCATTGTAGATTAAGTTTCAATAATTTTATACCTCCAATAACACATACTGGGAAGAGTCTATGTAAATTGTGAGTATGCCTCAAATATAATCCCTCACTAAATATAAGTACTAGGAAATTTATAGTAAATTGCACATAAACACCCAATGGTATTTATAGATTAACATGTAAATTATCAGTATTATAAAAGATAAATGAGAGAACCCAAAAATTTATTATAATATCTATAAGCACATCATAACCATACCACTTATAAAATATCAAAGTATCAATCCTATTAATCTAGCATTAGAATCAATCTCTATTGAGTAGCATGTCATAGGCTTTGGGGATCTCCACTAATTGAATGTCTATGAAATGTTGAATCCTAGGCTTGGAATCCAACTAGATGTGGATATTTATCAGGTCACCTATCACTTTTACTTCTAACTTATCTCACTAGACCACTACCTTGTTTAACTTTATGGGGGCTAACTCGAGTTTCCCATATATGCATGTTGGCATCATATTGGTCGAGGCTATAGAATATACTAATAAGTTATGTAGGTTATTTCTCAAAAATTATATGGTTAATAGGAAATGGGGAACCTCCATATTAATTTTCTTGAATGAGCACATTGGTGTGTGTTACTCTTAGTTTTGGCTAGGCCCATGGGATCAACTTTTGAGTTAAATATTTTAGTAAGAGATTTTGTTTCTCTATGATTTAAGAAAGCTCATGAAGGGTAATGTTGTATTTGATAATATGTCTTACACTAGGTTATAAACTCTTTTAATTTTACTAGTGTGATTTTCATAAGTACCTTAGGTTCTTGAGGTCTCAGAGGTGGGGGATTGTTCCAATCATTTTAGTCAGGTGGGGTCACACCATTATTTAGGGGGCTCAAGGTAGTAAGGGTCTATTATTATTGCATATTCTTGAGGGTGTATATTATCTTTTAGAATTAATAAAATTATTTCACCTCACTAATACCCTCAATTAGATCATTTTCTTCCTAGATAGAGAAATCCATGGTCTCCAACACCATATCAGTATAAGGGGATTTACCCAAGTTATAGTATTTAGGATGATAAGGGATCACCTCATATTATTCCATATCATTTTACAGTATCTAAAAATCAAAACTAAACTTCATGTAATCCAACTCCCCATGTTTTTTCATGTTATGCACTCGACACTAGTTAGGTAAGGCTATCTCAAAGACATTGATTTTGGGTTGCCTATTAGGTGAAGATTTTGGGGGTTGTGAGGATGGTTATAGTTCTTATTTGGTATTTGATATGTGATTTTTTTATTATAACTTTATGCATTATAGTTACTCACCTTCCTCTGTATCCCTAGGAAATTATTGCTAAGTTTTTGTACCATCTATTGAATGGCATCTAACTCAATCTTGGTGGACTCTTGAGGTGTGGTTTAGGTATTGTTAGTTATGGCTAACATCACCTAGTGTTGAGTTTAAGGGATAATTTCATGGATCCTTGGGTTAAGGAAACCTAGTTTTTGGTTTGAATTAGGATGAACCAGTGGGGGTTGATGTGTTACATGGGGTGGTTGAAGCATTGGGGCATTCTGATTAATGTTGGGTAAGAATTTTAATGTAGGCATATATGGTAGTACACTAGGAGTTGGTGTCATCATATAACCTTGAGGGTTAATTTTCATATCTACTTTTATGTCCCTTACATAAGCTAAGGATAGGTTTGTTATGGCTTCATCCCTCTTTAGGAACATAATTATATAAGGTTCTAGTGCATTCTTAAACATTTCAAGTGCTAAGGGTTAGGTTGATAAATCATGGTGACCCAAGTATATATCTTCTTAAACCTAAAATTAAAGTTTTGAATTATCTTATTAAGCTCCATTTTGATACAATCAAACTGATGATATAGGACACTGGGGTCTATTACTTGCCTAAATTGAGTGAGGAAAGTAGTTTTAAAATGGTCCCAACTTAGATAGAATCTTTAGGAAGGTTGAAGAACCAATCATATGTTGATTCTATTAGAATTAAGGGGAATATCATGTATGTGACATCCTCATGTTCTAAATTTAGAAGCCTCATTTATACTATGAGTATTTGACTTCACAAATGGAGTCTACATTAATAGTCTCCAAGAGATACACTATTATCACCAAAATTTCATGATAAGTTTCATGTACATTATTCTAATTATCAAATATTATTATGAGAATTTGAGTATTACACTTTTCTATTTCTAAACACAAAGGAAAAGGGTAGTTAAATCTTAGAAAATAAACACAAAAAAGAGGGAAGAGTAGGGTAGCAAAGTGAGTCTCTAGGTCTATAATGAACTCAATCTGTTTATCATCAAACTAAGTGACCTTGCCATAGTTGTACCATTGTAGATTGAGTTTCACTAAATTTATACCTCTAAGAATACATAGTGGGAACAGTCTAAGGAAACTAGAAGTATGCCTCAAATATGATCCCTCACTGAATATAAGTATGAGTTTATAGTAAACTACACATAAACACCCAATGGTAATTTATAGATTAACACATGAATTATCAGTACTATAAAAGAGAAATGGGAGAACTCACAAAGTGATTATAATAGCTATGCGCATAAAAACCATAGCACACAAAGTAAAAAATTATTAATCTAATTAACCTAGAATTGATAAGCACTAAAAAATAGAGATGAAATATAGTTGAGACACAAAATGAACCCTTTACAAAAAATAGGAAATATATTCATTAAAAAGTGATTTCTATTATAATAATTGATCTAGGAAAATTTCATAGTCTAGAGAGATGAAGGAAAAATCAAGTGAAATCATGGTTATAATTCAGCAACACTTTTGATCAAATTTTTAGTTAACCCTTATATTACATTATAGTTTTTCTTTATATAGATGAGGATGGGGCTCACCTCTAAATAGTGTGAGGATACCATCCTGGGTCATGATGGCCACTCACGACAGTTATGACTATAATTTAAAATTAAAAATAAAAAAATTCCCTAAAACTCATCAAATATATGCATGGTACCACTTAACTAATATATGGATGTGACTGTGTAGGTCTAGTTCCCAACTACTTTGATCTGGCATCCATAGCCTCCAATGTGGCTACCATGAGGTTGAATTTGTTTTCTATCTTGGCAAGGTTCATTGGGGACTCCTTGAATATCACCTTTGATTGAGTCACTATCCTTTGATATACTTTAAAGGGTGCTTCCATTGACACTTGGACACTAGATATCTAGTTGATGATCATCATAGATTGAGTTGATATCTCTAGCACCACTCAATCCCATTCTTGGTTCACTTTAGTGACCTTCTGATTAGTCTAGGCTCTCTTAGGATCTGACATATCTAACTAATTTGGGGACTAGATACTCTAACACTTTGGTGATGTGGCACATTTTGATTGGGCTAGGCTCTCCTATGTTGTTAACCATAAGGTCATAGGTTCAATCCCCCCTTCTAGTGCCAATTTTTGTTTGATCTAAACTCTTAATTCATGAAATACCCATGAGATTGTGTATTCCCTAAAAAATAAGATGGGGATAACTATGAAATTTCATCCTCATTTTTAGGACTGATATGGAGTCAGCCTAGGGCAAAGTTGTGAACATTTTACTTCACAAATGGAGTCTACATGAATAGTCTCCAAGAGATACATTATTACCAATGAAAGCTCAATATAAAGTTCATGCACACAAGTCTAATTATCAAAGATTATTATGAGAGTTTGAGTATTACACTTTTCTATTTATAAATACAAGGGGGAAGGGTAGTTCAATCTTATAAAAAATACACACACAAAAGAGGGAAGAGAAGGGAAAAAAATGGAGTCTCCAAGTCTAGAATGAACTCAATGCATTGATCATCGAACCAAGTGACCTTGCCATAGTTGTACCATTGTAGATTAAGTTTCACTAAAGTTATACCTAAGAAAAAATAGTGGGAAGATTTTATGTAAATTGGGAGTATGCCTCAAATATAAGCCCTCACTAAATATAAGTATTAGGATTTTATAGTAAACTACATATAAACACCCAATGGTAATTTGTAGATTAACATACAAACTATTAGTACCGTAAAATAGAAATGAGAAAAATCACAGAGTGATTATAATATCTAAGCACATCATAACCATAGCATGTATAAATTATAAAATTATTAATATAATTAATCTAGCATTCATAAATAGAGATGAAAAATAGTTGGGACATAAAACAAACCCGTTACAAAAAATAGTAATTATATTCATTAAAAAAGTGAGTGTTATTATATCAATCAATCTTAGCCAACTACATGGTCTAGAGAGATGAAGGATAAGGCAAGTGACATCTTGGCTATAATCCCACAACACTTTTGATCAAATTTTAAGTCAACCCTCATATTAAAATATGAATTTTTCTTATATATATGAAGATAGGGAACATGTCTAAATAGCATGAGGATCCCATCATGAGCCATGATGGCCACTGATGATAGTTACAATCATAATTCAAAATTCAAAACAAAAAAATCCATTAAAACCCACAAAATATATGTGAGGGACCACTTAGTTGATATGTGGAGTTACATGTGAAGGTATAGCTCCTACCTACTTTGATTTGGCATCCCTATCCTCCAATGTAGATGCCACAAGGTTTAATTCCTTATGTAAATTAACAAGTTTCATTGGGGGCTCCCTGAATATCTCTTTATCTTGAGTCTACAACCATTTTTACACTTGCAAGGGTGGTTCCATTGAAAGTTGGACCCCAAAAACCTAGTTGATGTTTGTCATGTATTGATTTGATAGCTCCAACATTGCTCAATCCCCTTCTTGTTAGGTTGTGGAGCTAAAAGCTTCACTGATGCAAACAGAGGAGGAGGTTGCAGAGAGTTTGTTGAGTTTCACAGACACCTGCATCGGTCAGGCCAACTGACATCGATAGGATTAGATAGAAGAGCAACTGACATCAGTCAAGGATCGGCTGGCATCAGTCACCTCCAGGCAGACAAAGACTGACATCAGTCACCTGTGCAGTTCAAAACTGCAAGTTTTACAGGTAGTTAGTTAACAAACCAAGTGTTTGCATGTCAAGATCCAAATTTAGACTAGAAGCTATAGATCTAATTATTGTAATTAGGTGTCTAATTATTGTTTGCATGAGATCTATTTAAGAGACTCATAGGCTATATTGTAAAGTGTTCTAGTTTGAGTTGAGCAAAGTTAGCTCCTTTTGTGTGTGAGGTGAGCAAGGGTGTTCCTCCTAGTTCCATAGCATTACCAAGGTGGGTGCTGGTTTTGGAGAATCAGTAAGATTCTTCAAGTGTGTAGGATCTTGGTCAGCAGGTGTGCATGGCTTCTTTAGGAAATCTACATGGTAAGTAAGATCATTGATCTGTAGTGGTATGTGTGTGCATGATCCAAGTTTGTAGGTGTGTAGAACTAGATTGATTTGTAGGTGTGCAAGATTAGGGAGGATAGCAACACAACAGGGAGTAGGATCAGGTGGGATCTACTTGGAGTATAGTGTGTACTCAAAAAGAGAGCAAAGAGGAAGGCAAGGTAGTTCCTTCCATAAGTAAGGTCTATTGGGTTACAGGTTGTTGCAGTTTAAGGGAGATCTACTTGAAGTACGATTGTGTACTTGTGGAGTGCGTGGAGCACTTGTGGAGTGCATGGAGCACTGGAGTATTGGCAGTAGTGGATACTGACTGGTTGGAGGTGAACACCAACTCTGTGTTTGAGTTGTGTGTTGGGACCGTAAGAGAGAGAGCTTTGAGGAGAGAATTACTGTACACTTGAGGTGTGGGAAGCCTCTGTAACGTGGAAGAGAGTGGCATCTCTTTATTGTATTCTTTTTTGGTTGACTATTAATACAAGTTGTGTATTGTCTCTCATATTCTGTGTTATTTCTAAATTCTAGTTACTTGTTGATTCTGATTAATTTCCACATGTTAAGTTGCTTGGTAATCAATTGTGTGCTTTCATTATTTCCCAACAAGTGGTATTAGAGCTAAGGTTGCAGGGAGCAGGTTTTGTGTTTGATTATAGGTCACTCTCAGGGGTTTCTAATTTAGTGGGAGTAGAGCAATGGCAGAAGAAAGTAAGCTAAGAATGGAGGAATTGAAAAGCATAGATGGTAACTTACGGTCCTATGGAAAGAAAGAGCAGGAAAAAGAATATTGTTGGTTGGTAGCAGATCAGCGTGAAGAAACTAAAGACGTAGACGTTGTAGCTGTTGTTGCATAGGATGCTCAGGGAGGTTTCTTGGATAAAGTTGAATCTTGGTTAATAGATTCTATTGCCTCTTTCCATGCAGTCCCAAGGAGAGGAGCTGGTGAGCCTTGTCAAAGAATTGGCAAAGGGGAAGTGAAGCTAAAATTGTAGGCAGCCAACACATGGGTGTTGAAGGAGGTCATGCAGGTCCCAGGCTTGGAGATGTGGCTAATTTCTTCAGGGAAGTTGGGTGATGAGAGATGCACAAGAACTCTCACAGTGGATGCACTTGAATTAGTTGGTGGTAAGAAAGCAGGTACTCTTTATCTACTTGCTTATATTATTGATTCTTCTGTTGTTATAGAGACGTGGCTTTATAGGCTTGGTCACATGAGCAAGAAGGAGATGCATGTTCTTAAGTAGAAGATAGATGTGTTTGATAGACTTAAGAACTAGAAAGCCTTGGTGTTCTTGGAGGAGATGACAGATAGAGTTCAGTGGATGGGGTTAGATACTTCTGAGCAGGGCAATTTGGACATGGGTTTTGATTCAAAGGAGCTCACAGGTAAAAATTCATCACTCACAGGTGAACACAGGTATCGACGTTGATCAGGGGGAACTGACATCAAATAGACAGGTGCCAATGTTGGTCATGTGCAGATCGAAGCTGGTGATGTCAAGCAGGGTAAGACCAATGTCAATCAGGAGGATCGACATCGACAATAGGTAAGACCAACGTCGGTTAGGAGGACTGACATCGGCAATAGGAGACATCGATGTCGGTAGAGTTGGTAGTCAGGACAGGCACAAGGAAATTGATGTCAGTCAGATGTAAACTATGTAGTGACTGAGGTCGGTCACTGTAACAAATTTTGGGTGGACAAGCTATCAAGGAGTCTCAAATGCCCATATGGAGGACTAAAGGTGGTAAGTAAGCCTCAAATTCATTTTTCCTCTTCTTTATACTAGTTACTAATTGCAGAGTAAGAAGGATCTAGGAAATAGTGGGAGCATGGCAGGAATATGATGCAGAACCAAATAGGAGATTTGGTAGGGTTGTCAGCTGGTATGAAAGCATAGAGATGAATGGATACCTTAGTTAAAGAGTAGATAAAATAGACACATGATACAGAAGACCAGGTCATAGGTCTTGAGGAAACTGTAGGATAGTGGTATAGGACTAACAAGTGGTACCAGGTGGATGACAAAGCAGGACTTTAGTCAATGTTAGTAGAACTATTGTGTTTGTCTTACCAGGTGGATGATGGTCACAACATTATCTTGTTACTGTATGTGGAGGATGAGCTTGGTGTAGGTTCAGACATATAGGGTTTTGTTGAGCTAAGGGTAAGGTTAGTTCAGTGGCATGTCATGAGGAATTTGGAGCAAAAAAATTCTTTGGCATGGGAGACATGAAAGATCACAGGTTGATTTTGTCTCTAGTGGGAGCTGATGTGAATCAAGTGTTGGTGAGGTTCACTACACAGGATGCAAAATTAGAGCACACTAAGGGCTGGATAGTTCAATGTCCAAAATCACATGATATTTGGTATAGACCTGAGTTTTCCCAAGCAGTGGGAGCTGTCAGAGAGTTAGGAGCCAATTTGGGGAAGTGGGTTCTCAGGGATTTGAGAGGGACTAGCAGTAGAGATTCATACAATGCCAGGATAGGACTTCACTACATGGGTTTGTAGGTTTGGATGTGGTAGGTTACTCGGATGATAGGAGGTGCACCACAGGTTGTGTGGTGGATGGTCTTCAGGATTGATCTTGAAGAGGGATATAAGCCAAGAAACAGATTAGATGGGGTACAAGTACAGGTATAGTGCAACTGTTTATCTCAAAGTGGGAGATTGTTAGGTTATGGAGCTAAAAGCTTCACTAATGCAAATAGAGGAGGAGGTTATAGAGAGTTTGTTGAGTGTCACAAACACCGGCATCGGTCAGGCCAATCGACATTGACAGGATTAGATAGAAGAGCAACCGATGTCGGTCAAGATCGATCAGCGTCAGTCACCTCTAGGTAGACAGGGACCAACGTTGGTCGCCTATGTGGTTTAGAACTACAAGTTTTATGGGTAGTTAGTTAATGAACCAAGTGTTTGCATGTCAAGAGCCAAATTTAGACTAGAATTTGTGGATCTAATTATTGTAATTAGGTGTCTAATTATTGTTTGCATGAGATCTATTTAAGAGACTCAGGCTGTATTGTAAAGTGTTCTAGTTTGAGTTGAGCAAAGTTAGCTCCTTCTATGTGTGAGGTGAGCAAGGGTGTTCCTCCTAGTTCCACAATAGTACCAAGCTGGGTGATGGTTTTGGAGAATCAACAGGATTATTCAAGTGTGTAGGATCTTGGTAAGTAAGTGTTCATGGCTTCTTTAGGAGATCTACATGGTAAGTAAGATCATTGATCTATAGTGGTATGTGTGTGCATGATCCAGCTTTGTAGGTGTTCAGAACCAGATTGATTTTTAGGTGTGCAAGATTAGGGAGGACAGCAACACAACAGGGAGCAGGATCAGGTGGGATTTACTTGGAGTACAATGTGTACTCATAAAGAGAGCAAAGAGGAAGGCAAGGTATTTCCTTCCATAAGTAAGGTCTGTTGGGTTTTAGGTTGTTGCAGTTTAGGGGAGATCTACTTGAAGTATGATTGTGTACTTATGGAGTGCATGGAGCACTTGTGGAGTGCATGGAGCACTGGAGTACTGGTAGTAGTGGATACTGACTGGTTGGAGGTGAACACCAACTCTGTGTTTGAGTTGTGTGTTGGGACCATAAGAGAGAGCTTTGAGGAGAGAATTATTGTACACTTGAGGTGTGGGAAGCCTCTGTAAGGTGGAAGAGAGTGTCATCTCTTTATTGTATTCTTTTTTGGATGAGTATTAATACAAGTTGTGTATTGTCTCTCATATTCTGTGTTATTTTTGAATTCTAGTTACTTGTTGATTCTGGTTAATTTATGCATGTTAAGTTGCTTGGTAATCAATTGTGTGTTTCCATTATTTCCCAACACTTCTTGGTTTGCTTTTCCAACCTTTTGATTAAGACATGATCTCTTAGTTTCTAACATCTCTGATAGGTCCAAGGAATAGACACTCTGACACTTTGGTGATGTGGTACCTTCTTATTAGGTTAGGCTCTCATAATATTTATTGTCCTTAATAGGTCTAAGGATTGGCCACTCTAACACTTGGTAACATGGTGTGTTTTGATTGGGCCAAGATCTCCTAAGCTCTGACATCTTTGATAAGTCTTGGGACTAGCCACTCTAACACTTAGTGACATGGCACCTTTTGATTAGGTCAAGCTCTCCCAAGATATGACAAGTCCATAGAATGGTTGTTATGACACTTGGTGATGTGGAACCTTATAATTAGGTTAGGATCTCCTTGGCTCTAACATCTCTAATAGGTCTAGCAACTGGCCACCCTAAAACTTTTGTAATGTGGTGCCTTCTAATTGGTTCAGCTCTCCCATGCTCTAACATATTTGATATGTCTAAAGATTGGTTGCTCTATCACTTTAGTGACATGGTGTCTTCTAATTAGGTTATAATTTCCTAGGCTCTAAGATATCTAAAAGGTCTAGGGAATAGCCACTCTAAGACTTATTGACATGTCACCTTTTGATTGGGTTAGGCTCTCCTGAGATCTAACATCTCTGACAGGTTTATGTATAAGACACTCTGACACTTGGTGATGTGGTGTCTTCTAATTAGGTTAGGATCTCTTAGCCTTTGACATCTTTGATAGGTTTGGGGATTGGCCACATTGACACTTGGAAACATGGTGATTTTTTATTAGGTTGGGTTCTCTCAGACTTTCTTATAAAATCCAAAAAAAATTAATAAATGAAAAGGATACATAATACATTTAATACTTAATCATCTATCATTAATATTATGATTTGTCAAGAAGGGTGACATGTTTGTTATTTTTTGAAATGAATGAAACTCTAACAACTTCTATCAGAAGTGGATCTATAATATTAGCACCCTAATTCACAAAAGAACAAGTACACTGTAGTCATAGAAATAAATTTAGATTATTTTTGCTTAGGGAAATTAGGTGACATATTATTCCAAGTGTTTAAGCTCAGGTGAAACTAATACAAAAAATAAAAAGGACCCTAGAGATCTAATTCTTGGGATTTTTAGAGGGGTCCCCTATTTTAAAGAGATGGAGTGTGTTGTCCACAACATAGTGTTGTCATAGATTTTTATACCTTTATATGAAAAACTTATGTAATATAGTTCATGATTGAGTTGTGTATGTTATAGTTCCCATGGTTTTCATTGTGCAAGTTCCAAGAAAGTGGAAGAGACAAACTCATTTTTTTACATCATCACTTTTATTTTTAGCTCTTTACCTTTTGTGCTCTTTCTCCCTTTTCCCATTATAATAGTAGAATAGTTGTAGGTGATTCATTTTGGGAAATAGTCCTATATGGAGTTTCAATCCAACCATAGGTCACCCAAAACCTTGGCGTGATCACATTATATTAGTTTCATGGAGGATCCTTGAAATAAATTCTCCAAGGGGTGAAACTCCAAGTTGATAACAGTTTCTAGCACACCCGATGGGATAGTTTTAGTGGTCCTAAAATCATCCATTAAAGATATTTGGTGTGTTATTTAGTGTATTTTAACATTTAGGGAAATTTCTTCAACACCATGGTGACTCTAAGTATTCATCTACGTGTTTGAGTAGTCCAAATGCTTAAATTATTATTAGCTTATATGTCTTTTCCCCCCATTATATGAAAATGTAGTTTTTATGCCCTCCTACCATCTATACCTTCCTCCTCATAATGTTTACCTCCCTCCCACCCTATTCAACATTATTATAAACCTATTCATGCTTATAATTATCCCTTTTAAATCTATGATGGTCTTAATCATCCCTAAAAAGGCATCAGAGACATTGGCTTAACTTGGAGAATAGATGAGGGGGATTGAAAGAGATCAAGAGTATAGTAAGTAGTAGGAGGAGCTTATTTATCAAGATTATTTCCATCAATAGGAGGTGATTGAATATAAAAATTATGATGAGTAATGTTTAGCTAGACAAATAAAAACTAAAAAAGAGCAAATGTGTCAATTGCTTAAGCATGCACTAGAGATTGAATCCCAAACAATCCCTTCTATTCCCAGTTTCAAGCAAGGTAACCCCTTTGAACTTATAATTAAACTTATTTATTGTAAAATTCTAAGTTATATAGGCCCCCATAATTATAAAGAGCATATACCTATGCAAATACAACCTGTTATCCCTAAAAAATAGCCCTCTCAAAAGCCTCTTCTTCCTCAATAGCCTCAAGTTTATCACCCATGGTAGCCTTCTTAGACCAATCATCCCTATTTTAATATGCCCAAAATTTATGAGACCACTCCTACTCCATTAGTTAAACCCTCTCCCCCCTAACACACTAGCTCCTTTTTCAAAGGAGGTCTCATTTATGGAGAGAAAATGGAGATAATTTAGTTGAAGAGGAGAATACTTCAAGCAAATATGATGAGGTGATGATCACTAGAATCTCTCTTTATACCACTAATCTAAAAAAATCAAATTTGGAATAGTAAGAAGAATATCAATCTAGTTGGCATGGATTTGATCTCAATAAGGAGGAAGTGGTACACGAAGATTAAGAGTTAGAGTCCCTTCATGAGGTATATTTTCAAAATTATAACATGCTTTGGGAACTCTCTCTCTCTATTGAATAAGAATTAAATTCATTTCATCCTACTTCAAGGGAAGAGTTTAAAAAGGATATGGAGGTTAGAGATACCAACTTGTTTGATGAGCTACAACTTTGTGTGAAGGATGAGATTTCAAACATTCATTATCTTCATATTGATGATACCTGATAGGAGTATTTTATAATAATTCAATATTTTGAGGATATAAGCTAATCATCTACTCCTAAGATGTAAATCAAAAATATAAAGGAGGTTGTATGAAGTAAATAGAAGTCTAATATTCCAAAAAACACTCTCTTATATAGCCCCTTGGATCAAAAAGAAGGATTAGATCAGGCATGGTAGCATTACCTTGAAATCATCTAAGAATTTGAGGCATCAATCAAACCAATGGAAATTGAGGAGAAGCTTGAGTATACCCATGATCCTTCAGTTGTCATATCACACTTTGATGAGACCAAGGACACCCTGAAGGATCAAAATTGTCTTATCTCTTTAATGGTGTTTCAATTAAATATGAATGAGCTAAAGGATGATTTTTCCTACATAGGGGTCATTTTTACTTAGATGATCTATTAGAAAGTAGGCCAATGAGATGGGTGATCAAAGAGGAAGTCGACTGGCCATGAGTGTTATCTCTAAAATAGGCTTCCCTCCATTATTTTAAACCATATGAGAGAGATCTTGGAGGTTTATATTTTGATCTAGGTGGGATAGATGTGTGTTTAAGCTTTGTATATAGTAGGTTACATTTTATTAATTCTTCCAAGTTTTGTGAGCACATTATTGTTGTGTGTTTTAGAGGTAGTTTTCAATATTATTCAAGTTGGTCTAATAGAGTGATATTTAGACTAAGTGTCTCTAAGACTCTGTGCCTAATGGATGCATCAAAGCAATTAGTCTAAGTTTTTAGGTAGGCAAACACCCCTAGGAGGTCATCATAATGTTGTCATTATATCCACCCATGGTTCATAGAACATTTGCACATTTAAAAGAAATCTTTTTTGAGAAATAATTTATTTTGTGGAAGGGTAAATGGCACTTCATCAAGAGTGGGACATGATGAAAAAGCGGTGGGCCATGTTTTTCTTGTTCAAGACTCAAAATATTCCATTCTACACCTCACACATATTATGGCTTTGAATATAGTCATGCATGTGTTGAGGGACCCCGCAAAGGTGCCAAGCATGCATGGGAGAGATTGGTGGCCTAATAAATCATTGAATACATGTAATAACATGAAAATGGCATGTAAAACATGCAAGAACATCAGAATGACATGCAAAACATGTAATATATGTAAAGGACATGCAAAAACATGCACTACTCCACCCATTGTGATACACTTCATTGATGGTAGTAATGAAACATTCATGATCTCTTTACTCCCTCTCTTTTCTCATTTTTCTATATATATATATATATATATATAGGTCAAAAAATGACCTTTTCATCTTCTCTTATTTTGGTGATGGTGTAGCACTATCAAAATGTTCATGTACTTACCTTAGAAGTAATGAAGGATTGTTGATACCCTCTCATGGATTGTATTTTATGTATATTCTATAGATTTTTTATTCTCTCCTTGTGGTAAAGTGTTTTCCCTTTTATTGTGTCTAGTTTTACTTCACCTCTATGCAAGTGAGCTTTATTTAGTAGGTCATACTTCATGTATGCCATGGTTTATACAGTGTTAGTTATGGTGATGAATGCTTCCCCCTCTAGTGTTTTCATATATTTTATACCTCTTTATTAAAAAATTATGCAAGAGAGTTCATGAGTGAGTTGTGTATGTTTTAGTTTCCTTGGTTTTCATTGTACATGTTCAAGGCAAGTGGAAGAGACAAACTTATTCTAGTGTATCACCCTTTTTTAGAGATTTTATTTTTGTGTTCTTTCTCCCTTTTCCCATTACAATAGTATAATAGTTGTAGGTGATTCATCAAGGGACCCAACCCATTTTGTAGGTTCACTCTAACCATATTTCACCCACAACCTTGGGGTGATCCCATTATATCAATTAGAGGGAGGAGCCTTGAAATAGCTTCTCTAAGGGGCACAACTCCAAGTTGATAATAGGTACTAAGTTGGCTCATATTTCATCTTACCATCCTTAATATAATGGACAAATAGAGGTAGTCAACAAATGTCTAGAAGGGTATTGTGCACAAAATTTTGAGCTCAAGCAAATATTATCAAAATTCCAATAAAACTCAAAATTTGATGGTGCCAATAGGAAAGGATAGAGAAGATAATTCATAACTAGTAGAACATTCTTACCATGCTCTTTACATTCTCATGCCTCCATTCTAGGATTCAAATGTATGTGATTAGACTTATATTGACAAAGTGATAGCTTGATGTTGGATGCTTGATAATAGATTCTTTGATGATTGCTTATAGATTTTCTATAGGATTTTCTAAAGCTATTTTGGCATGGTTTTGGTGTGAGCTCCATAGATTATTTGAGGGTGGAGGGAGAGTCTAGTTTTATAGGCAAATGGGGGGAAGATCTATTGTCCAAATTCAAATTTGGGCCATTTAGATATATGGTTGAGAAATTTCCATAGAATTTTTAATTCCATCAAAATCTCTAGAATAGAAAAATTCTAGAGGAAGGGGGCTAAATTGGAGAGATTTCTGAAATCCTCCAATTCTAAAAATCTCCCCATAGGTTTTAGGGGTTTAGGGAAAGCTAGTGTAAGGTGGTGGGTGGGTAGTTGGGATTTTCTAGAATTTAAAATTGGCTAGTGGGATTAGGGAGTAGGTTAGTAGGTATTAGGATATATCAAAGGTCTAATGAGGTGATTAATTGGTTTTATGATGGGATAAAGGTTATGAGGGATATAGTAATGGGTTATGGGTAATAGGATATCTTAGCTATGAAATATGGGATTTATGCCTAATTAGTGAGAATTGGTGTAATTATCGATGTGAGCATAAATTAGTGCATATAAGTATCTTCATTTTTTTATTTCTAATCAATAGGAAAAATGGGTTCATTGGCTGCCACTTGAAAAATGATGGTCTAATACTTATGTTCATAGTTCATCCAAAACGTCTCCCTTTGTGGCCTTGTATGGATATCACCCCCCATCCATTACTTCAACCTTGAAGGTCCATCCCAAGGTTTGAGTTGTCGAGGAACACAATCAACATCAATAGGAGGTCCTCACCAATTTGTGAGAAAATTTAGCCATGGATTAGAATCACATGAATAGTAAGTAGATCAACACTATCTTGAACAAAATTTTGACATATGTCCATATAATAATATTTCTTGAATTTGTAAAAAAAGTATAACAAGTCATCCCTTAAGTATTATGGACCTTATCAGAACTTACAAAAAAATTGTAGTGTGGCCTACAATTTAGAATTGACCCAATCCACTTGAATACATATAGTATTCCATGTATCTTTTTGGAATAAGGTAATTGTCCATAGAGTCTCTACTAAAATTGAGTTTCATGAATTGGATGAGGAAGGTTAGGTTATTTTGGAACCTGAATCGATCCTTCAAACATGTACTAAGTAACTACAAACTAGATCAGTTCAGGAGTATTTGATCAAATGTAAGAATTTGCAATGTAAATATGAAACATAAGAGGATGAACCTTTCCTACATCAATACCTAGGATTGATTCAACATTAAGGACAACATTATTTTTAAGGGGAGGGTCATGTTATGTCTTTATCTTATGACATGTCTAGGGATATGTGTGGTCAACTTGTCGCATACATACCTCTTTTATATTTTTGTCACATTTCTATGTGTTCTTATTAGTTTGGCCTATATAATAACCATGGATAAGTAGAATATATATAGGAATTAATATTTATTCTTATAGGATCATATTGGGAATTCTATTTTCATTACATTATTGTGGAGGTTCCCCCCATGAAGTGGCTCAGTCATAATATTAAAGTATTCTACTCTTTTATCAATTTTTGTTGTGAATATACTTATTTTGTTCTTAATTATATGATATATTATTCTATTATTATGAATCATCTAAATAATTTAATTATAATCCCAAACAAAAAGTAGCTAATATGTGGTTAGTTGAGTGCATTATTTAAAAAGACTAGGTTGAAAAATTAATAGTGGTTCCTTACTTTTAATGGTGTAGTAAATCATGAAAATAATAAAGGTATATCTTTAAAATAATGGTATCAGTCTATGATTATGAAAAACCTTAAAAAATTATAAGCCCCAATGCAAATTTTAGGATCCAAAATCAATCCAAAATTAGTTATTTTTTAAAAGAGCAATGGAGGTTGCATGAAGAATTTTAACTGAGTTAAATTGGGAGTAGACCATAGGATAGTTTCAAAAGGATTGAAAATATGAGAGTGAGTGAGTTGGTTTATCTTTTAAGTTAACTCAAGGCAAAAAAATCAATAAATGTGAAGATAACATGTAAAAATGTGTGAAATCTTGATTTATAGAGCTAATTTTAGAAGACAAATAAAGGAGATAGAACTACCCTTTTATAGGGGTGGATATGCAACCTCCAATTCTCATAATGGAATTTCCATTAATATTTAAATAACCACCACCAATTTAAAACACAACCACCTTATTATGATGGAACCACCATGGTGATTTTGAAATATAGGCAGCAGTTATGTAACAGGGAGCAGTGATTACATCACTATGAGTGGCAGTTATGTCATGTATAGAAGATTTTCAAAACTGAGCTATCATAGGCTATAGAGGCCACCAAAAAAATGATAAAAGGGACTCTAATAAATAATAATAATAAAATAATACCAAGTGGTTATAGAGAACCTTTCCTTGAGTATTCATTTAGAGATCACTACATCATCATCATACATCATACTAGACATATCACACCATGTAATTTTTAGGTGCATATAGCTTCATGCAGTCCATTGTCCTTGGTTCATATATCCTTCATTCATCTTCCCCTAAATTTCATCCCCATGTTTCCCTATCTAACTACTCCACCTCAACTAGAATCAACACCATGGCCTTTTTCATAGCTATTATCTTTAATAATACTAAAAGTCACTTTAATAATTGCTTTGTATTCCTCTTATAAATAGATCATGTATAGTCTTAATCTCAACTTACCCCTGACTAAAAAATTCATAAAATAAACATATCCATTAGTGGTACTTATCACCCAATGATCAATCTCACATATCCACTCAATGTCCAAGTTGTGAAACCATTCTAACTTATCTTAATTCCAAACAAAGTATTCTAATTTATGAGGTATAAAGTAGTAATGTTCCAATGTTGATAACCATGCTACTAATAGTTTATGAAACTCACAACAAAAAAATCACATATATTTTTTTATATATAAGTAGAGATGATTTATTAGGTATGCACTCCTAAACTAATAAAATATTATTTTGTAAACTTTCATATCCCCAATTTTAGCCATCTCTCAAGGTGTGTAACAAAACCATTTTTAGTAATAGTTCCTTGATTTCCTCTTCACAACATGCAATTTTTTTAGTCTACAAGCTACAAAAAGACTCATAAGATGTTAAATTTTCACACTTGTTCATTAGGTGATTGCATGTGTTTTAATACTCATTCCTTCCATAAGCTTATTTATAGATCTAATTAAAGAGTAAATTATGCATAGAGTACCATACTCAATGTAGAATCATACTAAAAATAGAAACTTCATAACTCTTAATCATATGAAATTATAGTGAGTGAGATGGAAAGCATATATTAGTTTGAAAAAATGACATATATAAAACTCAAGATAATTGGAATAAAATAGTATAATATATATGTATTAAATTATAATAAATTTTGAGAGCTAACCAATCCATTTACAAATATTGCATATAAATAGATTCAACAAGACTCTAAGATTTTTTATCTCTTTGTTTTCTCTTGTATTCAATTTGAGGCAAATGTTAAAATTTACACTTTTCTATTTAACTTACATGAATGGATAAAATATACAAAGTATACAATAATACTTTTGAAATACCCTTCACATTCTCCTACTAGCATCCTTATCCCTCAAGATCCCACCAAAGCCATCAACCAACTATAAGGATTTGTTACTTTTGTGAAAAGACAAGTGACATGAATAATAGATATGAAGCCTCATATCCCAATTTTATATCCTACCATACTCTAATAGACCTCTTGCTCTACTAAAATTCCAACTTTGGAGTTATAGATCCAACTAGGATATGGAGTGTGACAATGATTCAATCACATATTTTATGTAATTTAACTATCAAATAATAATTTCCTTTTGAATTTGCATTTTTATTTTCTATTTTCTATTTTTTATTTTTTATTTTTTATTTTGGATTTTGCATTATTGGGTTTTATTTATTTTCCTCCTTTTTATGGTTATAATATTGTTCAATGGGTTATTAATATTAAAACACAAGATAGCTTACACCTAGCAGCTAAAAAGAGAACCTATAAACCAATATACTTATATATTCATAAACCTACACTTTAGGAGAGTGTTTGATCTTATCTCTAAACTAAGTCTTCCTTGAGTAAAAAATAAGAGTGATAAAAAATGGAACTATCAGTATTCTATTAAAACTAAGTTGGTACAATAATGGCATGCTAGTAATTGACCATAAGAGGGGAGGCTTTACTAAATAAGTGACAAGGAATAAAGGATTTGGAAGTACATGTGAATATTCATAAAACAACATAATAAATAGTATGAAGATAACCCAAAGAGGGATATTTAAAATGGAGGGAAATATGTAGTAATGTCACTAGATAGATAATTTAAATATGTAGTAGGTCTAGCACAAGCAAAGATAGAGGTAAAACCCAAGATGGAAATGGTTAAAAAATAAATCTATAAAATATCCATGAAGTTGAAATGTTAAAATTAACCCAAGAGGGAGGATGCAATAAAATTAAACTTATCAAAGGACCAAGACGGTGCAGTGGCCAAATAAACCCAAGAAGGAAGGTATAAGAAAAATAAATTACCAAAGGGATAAAAAAGTATAATGGTCAGATAAATACAAGAGGCAAGATATGATAAAATTAAATTACCAAAGGTATGAAAATAGAAATGGTTGGATAAGTCCAATAGGAATGTACAATAAATTAAATAAATATAATAAATGTAAGTGACAAAAAGTCTAATATAGCATTCAATACATCATGAAATATATGATAAATACATGATATCTCATAAATGTTCAAGGATATAATTACACATTTCATTAATAACATCATAAATTTATTGTTATAACTTGTATCTTGTTTTGACCATAGTTACTTCCAATTTCTTTGAGATCCAAGGATGGCCCTATGAATAGCCTTGATGGAGAAAGTATGTAAGGTAGAATCATAAGGATGTTGATCCTCTGGCTTTGAATGGTGTATATAGATAGGGTTTTCCTCCAACCTACTAGGTTGATCTTAGGGAGGATATTCCTTAGACCACTCAAATTATTGCTTTAGGGGAGCTTTTTTAACCATCCTTTCAAATTTTTAGATATGCTTTCGGTATGCATGATGTTTATCAATGGAGTGAGGAGAAATAATGAAATAAATAATAACGCTATCCTTTCTTTGTTCATGAGAGTTTTCTTGGAAGATTTATTTTTTAATAAGAGATAAGGTGATAAAGACTCACTCCATTATGTGTGGAGGGACTCTTGATGTTTTAAATAGGATTGACATTCTAACATAAAGTGTGTGATGGTACCATAAAACTTTCAAAATTACTTTGGCGGAGAAGACGAGTGTGATTATCAACTCTCCATTATAGGGGCTTATGATTGTGGGGTTTATTGTTCAAAATGTTTCTTATGTACTCTAAAGTTTGAACTAAATGTCCATAAGCCTTGTCTCATGTATAGTACTAGGTTGAATGATAGTGTTTTAAGTTATGTATTATTGGTTTTGATCTTGACATGTATGGTTTTGAAGTTGAAAAAAGGTCACAAACAATGAATTCCTTGGTTGGGGATTTAACATCAAGAACCATAGAAATGTTAGAATCATTAGGTACATTACTATGAGGGTTATATGTAGATATTAAATCATTGTCATTAATGTTAAAGTAAGAGGAAATATTTATAATGTTAATAATGTCATTAAATGATGTTTTATTTTGGATGTTTTTAATGGGATTTTGGTAATGTATAATATATTAATTCTTTGTTTGGACATAACCAAATAAATAGAGATCATCTAACATGTATCCATTGTCATGTTTAGTGGTGGTGAGATCAACACTGAGTTATTTGACTAAGATTTTTCTAGGAGAATAATTATCTTTAGGATATTTATTCTTGAAGGGTGTGGTTGCAAGAATTTTTTCAATTTCCCTCTTTTGATATTGTGGTCACAAGATAGGAAGAAATTGAGAAATGATATTTGGGGATAAGTTAAATGTTTTATTTTAATATTCATATCATCAATCTCATCATCACCAAAACCAAGGAGATTTTGTGGGACTCTCTCAATAAGCTCTAGATGACCACCATAACCTCATAAGAAGTTAATGATATAATTGAAGCATTGATATTCCCTAAAGTTGACATTAAGAATCCCTTTGAGGGAAATTAGAATGTACATGTCACATTGTTGGAATTACTCAAAGTTATAAGGGTTGGTGATTTAACTATTTTGGGAATTAATGCAAAACCATAAGTAGATTAAAAAAATTGAGTATGTAAATCAGGGAATAAAATACTACAGTATAAAAAGAAACTAATTTTTACAATAATTTATTTATTTTCTTAGCCTATAAATAGTAATGAATTACAAAAGGTTTACTTAGCTAGAAAATATGATTGATATGAACAATTGGAAGGCTAAAAATCGATATAGGAGTAGGGTAGAGTGTCATTAGTAGAGAATAGATGTCATAACCCTCTTCAAGTAGTATCATGGCCCTCTTTTATAACAACACATTATACTATTGACCCTTTATGCAATGCAATTAACCCTATGTAGATGAAAATTGAAATTTGGGGTAGACCTTCACTCTATTCTATGAATTCTATGCATGTGTGATCGATACCTAGATCATCATTTATTATTGATTTTTATTGATTTCACTATAGACCCCTAAGCCTCCATGCTTTCTAAGTTTTTGATGAACACGAGTATAATAAAAGTGGTGTTAGTAAGGAAGGTTGGATGTGACCTTAACACCCCATGTGTTGAGTGTTGCCTACATACCAATACCTCTAAAGGGTATCAATCCCAATCTAGTTATCCTAATCTAAGTGTTAGTGCAAGTGAGAGTGATGTTATATGCATGAATACGAATGCTAATTTGAAAGCTTTGAGTATGAATTGAAACTATAAATCTAAGTAAAATTGAGTTCTAGGATATTTTAGATGGATGTATGCACAAATAAGGGTAAATAAGGATATTAACCTTAATTTGCACAACTATTTCTAAGATTCTTCATGATAATTTCCATCTAAGGGATAAATTAATGAGAGTGGTATTTATATAGTGTTTTGATGCCTGTCAAGACATGAAATGAGTCTAGGCCGACCCTACAATGCCTCATAGAGTGAAAATATATTTGTTAAGGGTGAAAGAAGCTAAGGGTCAATAACATTTCCCCTTTTACCAATAGCACACTACGCTATAGATCAAAGGGGTCACGTTATTATCTAGGTGGTTGGCACATGTGAAAATTTATTGGGAATGCCTAAGTGATGGATCAATGTGGATTTTGGTGTATCTAGGCATGGGTTAGATGCACATATAAGTTATAAAAGGATCAAAATAGGCCCTAATATATGTCTAGGGCTAAACTAAAGATAAGGTGGTCTCAAGTGACACTCAACACATTAAATGACATTTTATGTGACTACATTTACCCCCCTTTATTATATAAATGTAGCGAAGTGAAATGACTAAGATAAAGGAAAGATAAATGTATATGGACTTCATATGAGGCAAATCTTGTGAACCTAGGTCTGAGTCTACAACTATTATCCATTACATGTCCTAAAAATGCAACATATATTAACTAGTCCATACATAATAAATATCAAAAGTAAATAAAAAATTAAGTAAAGAGATGTGAAATAAAGGAAATAAATGAATACACCTCACTGGGTATGTGAACCAATGTAAAAACTCAGTGACATCATGTGTGTGCATGTCTATGGTGATCAAATGGTGAATATCTTGGACTGGTTAGATAGATTTCCTAATCCCCATGTGTGGGTGGCTCAATAACTCAAGTTATCCTTGACCCCATCATTGTTCACCCCTTTTTGGTGGATCATAACCTATTAATAACTTGGATTAGACTAATGACTTGTCCAACCCTCTTATGTAGGTGGATTAATAACTCAAGTAGACTATGACTCCATTTCTTAACCATGTATAGTAGATAAATCTAAAATTAAAATTATGTAAGATGGCTTTAGGCCACACAAAAACTCTAAAATGTAAAATAGTTTAGTAGCCACTCAGTGACTCAAGAATGTAAAATGGATCTAGGCCACTCAAAAATGTATAACAGATTTGGGCCATTTAGTAATTCTAATTGTTACAGACATGATGAGGCATTAATCTAGTATAATCCTAATGTAAAACTAGTGCATATGGTGTTTTAAGTATACAACATGGAGAATGACATGGAGTTGTCATTCCATATGAGAGAACTAGTGTAAAACTAAGACTATGGAAATAATGTGCCACACACATACCCCCAATTATGATATCTATGCATATGGATTCTAGATTGAGTCATAGTAATTTATGTTTGTGGATATTTGAAACTAAAAAATGAGTGATCATGTTGCGCATGATACCCCTAATTTAAGAAAACCTATTTTGTGTAAAAATTGAGTGTATACTAAGCATATCTAAAAATATGTGACTAAGATTGTGTAAATATTAATTGTACCTAATGTATCTTTATGACAATTTTGGCATTTTTTTGTGCTTGAGGCTATTGGTCAATATCATGATGGGTGGACTATAATGCACTATGGTATTATCAAAAAGTGTTATTTCTAAGGGAAACTGAGATTGATCTATGTGTGACTAAGTTTAATTATATCTTCCTGAGTCTAAGCTCTATAATTTGTGTCTGTGTATAGAAAATTATGTTTTTGGGTACACTAGGATGGCCTAATCTCTATGACAAACCCCTATGAATGCCCCATATTTTAAGGTGAGTTATTAAACCTCTAAAATAATTATCCTCAAATAAAATCTATGAATCATGTGTGTTAGACTAAAAATATATGATATATGTGTGATAAACCAATATAATATGTATACATGACATCAAAATGTAAAATATTTTGAGCATAAGTTGGCAATGTATGATTTATGTTAGATTTAGCAATCAAAATATTGTCAAGATAGATATAAAAATTTACACGTATATGAATAGAAAATCTAAATATAACCTAATAAAACTAATTGGGGGGATGGGGAATGATCTCCATCAAGGCACCCAAGGAGGAAGGGGAGATGCATGAGGTCCCTTATGGCATCACAAATAGGATGTGAAAGTAATAAGAAAAATATAAGTGTCATGCCAATGATGCATACATGAAATCATACATACAAACACATGAAGAGCACAAATTAGTAAAATGGGTCATAATACAAGGGACATGTGCACATTTCACTAAATATTATAAAAGTAACACAAACAAGGACATGTTCAAATGTCTATATTCATAAAAGAGCATGCAAGTTTGGCTTAGAGCCATATATAGTGACAAGTTCAAATGTCCACATACATAATCAATAAGAACACACAAGGACATGGGAATATTCTCAATGCATTCACATAATGAAATTAATTATCTTAGATTCATATAAAAATTTCTTATTCAAATGCCCTCGAGGAGATGTAGAAGCAAAGAGACACAATCAAATCTAAACTAGTAAAGCTAGAAATGAAAGTATGCATAAACTTGTGGTACAAATCCATATAAGATCAAATATGTACATAAGTTAATTATATAATAGTAGTATTTATCAAAAAAATTATGTATTATAGGATGATCAATATCAAGATATAATCAGTGCTAAATTTTTGATATGGAGTATAGAAAGATATAACCTGGCAAATTGAAAGTTGTGTGTATGATGCCCCCAATGGGTAGATAGTAGAAAATATGGATCTGTGTAAAAGATCAGAGTCTTGTAGTAATATAAAAACACTCAAATGGAATAATTGAATCATTTTTGTATGTTAAAATTGACTACACTAACATAGATAGCATGTGTACCTAAGAAATAAAAGGAATGTAAACATGGAAATGCATACAATCTAAAATTTATATTTTTTTTGTAAATATTTGAATGTCTTTGTATTTTTAAACATATTATATATTTTTTTTTATAAGTATAATATATGTACAAAAAACATTAAAATGAAACCATATACAAAGATCAAAATAAAGGAAACTATGTACAAGTAATAGGAGAATATACTAATAGATGAGTCTTACAAGAGACTCACTATCAAGGTGACATGTATCAATTAAAGAAAGAGTGATTACACATGGTTTATGAGGAATTATATAATATATAATAAATATATTTAATTAATAATATATATCTAAATCTAAATTTTAAGTGTGGCTATAAATTTATGGAGCTAATTGAACTGGCCTATGAACTATGGGTCTCTTGGGGACCCATATGGTGGAAAAAGTTATAACCTACATGGATGCTTTATGTTGAGTGATTTAGGGACTTAGTAACATTGATATGTGTGGGTATGGGTTAGAGAGAGGTTATCTAAAATCCATAACATGTCTCTGATGTAGGGGTATCTCTAATAAATGTAGTTATGGTAAAGTGTGTATATGTGGTAATGTTGTAGAAGTAGACCTCACATGCACTAGTGGCTCAATTGATATCTAAGGTATGGTAATGGATGGATCTATTATTGGTCACCATTTTTTAGTTATCTATGGTGTAGGTAAATGATACTCATATGGAAGGCCCTCAACTATAATAACCCTATTAGCATGTATATGCTTAATACATCTATGTATAGTGGAGGGAATGGCTTGAAGCTATTATATCCAAATCCTACCCAATACCATATCAAACATTTTAGCACTAGGTAAAACTATGAATTTAGTTTCCACATGTGAAATACTGACCTATAATGTAATTAATATCTCCCCAATGGAGCTCTAGGCATGGCCATTGAATCTATGAATAACTATTTCTATTAGAGAAACACCCTAATCTGAATAGCCCAAGTGATGTAGAAGTGTAATAGTAAACATATTAATGTTTGACCCATTATCAACCATGACACTCTAAATATGATGATGATAAATGTAAGCCCATACAAAAAGTGCATATAAATTTGATTCATTGTCAATGATCTCCTATTCTAATAAAATAACAAGAATCTTAGATAGCATTGTAGTATGATACACGCCAATGATATTATGTAGAGTGTGTGTGTCCATTGTATGAGTATAATAGGATTTTGGTGGTGGATGTGCCTAATTATTATAATGAACACATGAAATTTTTGTTATCTCATTATCTACATGTTCTAGAAATGGATTAGAAAAACAATTCATTACTTTTTCTTCAATTAGTTACGTTTTGGGTGTTTTTGTAGGGGTGCTCACATCAATGATATTAGCCTCTATCAAATATTGGATCTTATGTCATAAGCTGATGCATATGTTCATAGTATGGCTGGAGGACCTATGATAATTGTAAAATATATTGGAACCATAATTCTTTGGAAGAGGACTAGTTGTATCAACCTCTTTGATGGGAGGTAAAGATATGACATTGCATTCTAAAATTCATTAGATAAAGCCAGTTGATCATTCAAGAAGATTCTTAAAATGTCTCCTTGGAGGAGATAATAAAACTAGACAAGGAGGTGTCTCTAAGGCTACATTGACTATCATCTTTTTCTCATTCTTATTGTCATTGGGCCTCATCTTATATGAGAGCTTATATAAACTCTTATTAGTGGAATCTAATATGGGTGTGTACTTTAACTTGCCCATGGAGAGAAGTTTGACTTCCCATTCCTTCACGATATGGCATAGATTTTTAAATCATGGAAACATTTTGAATAATATAGATTCAAGTAATGCTAGTAATAAAATTTTCTTGAATATGTCCTAGAGTTCTCTATCTACCATGGGGCTAGTCATATTTTCTACTATTGTTTTATATCACAAGTTATATTAAGCTAATGGCTCATTAGATTTTTATTTTATTTAAGAAACTTGAGCATTTGATGTTGATCAAAATTTGTGCAAAAAACATATCTAGAAGTGGATTAAATATTTTAATGGAATAACTAAGGAGATCATAGAATAATTGTAATGCATAGTCCTTTAAATTATGAGGGAACAACTTGGTCAGGAACCAATCATTAGACACATAATCCAAACATGATGTGTGAAAAAAATGTAGATGATGTTCTAGGTCACCCTTACCATCATACAAAGTAAGCTTGGGTGCCATAAATCTAGATGGCAAAGGAGTTGCCACTACGTGTTGTGTCAATGGTGTATGTAGGATAACATGAGAGTCTAAGGCATGGGATGGTCTATTGGAACCCTACTCAAGATGTAACACTTTGTCCTATAGATAATCAATCTCGTTCCTAAGGTATTTTACATTTGGAGAGGATGGATGTGTACTATCCATAGAAGTGTTACCATTGGTGACAGTGGTCTTCTTATAACATGTTGTTGTAGAATTTGAGTCACCCCCGTAATAGGTGTAACAATATTAGCATATGTGGGGTTAGAGGATTGACCTATAGTGGACTTCCTAATTTCTTCTTAAATAATATGAATAAGTCCATCTTACATATCTGAATGCCTAGAAATGAAATTTTATCGTTATCTCTTATCAATCTCATCAAATTGGTTATCGAATTCTACCATTGTAGGTTGGAAAGTAAGAAAACCAAAAGTTATATATTGTGAACCTTTTAAGAAATTAAATCTATGAAATATTATAGAAATAAAATAATGAATCGGATCTAATATTTTGAAATTAATTACTAAGCATAGAAAATGGAAAGATACAAACCATAAGAGCATCTAAAGCTAGGATTTAGGCACTATTCAAAGTAGGTGGGGTTCACCAAATGATTTAATTATTTTAGAAATTAATATAAAAAATTGAGTAGATAAAATAGATGAGTGTGTAAATTAGGGAATAAAATACTATAGTGTCAATATCAATTGATTTGTACAATAATTGATTTGTTTACTTAGCCTATAAAAATAATAGTGACTTTAAAAAGGTGTACTTAGCTAGAAAATATTATAAAGATAGATAAGTGGGAGGCTGGGAAGTGATGTAGGAGTAGGGTAGAGTGTTTTAGAAGAGAATAGGTGTTAGAACCCTCTTTAGATAGTAGCATGACCCTCTATCCCAATATCACACTGTGTTATTGACCTTTTGTGTAGCACAATTAACCCTTTGTAGATGAAGTAGTGAAATTTTGGATAGACCTTAAATATATTGTGGGAAGTCTATACATATGTGACTATGACTTATATCATTATTTTTTCTTCATTTTTATTGATTTCACTATGTAACCCTAAGCCTCAATGCTAGATAGGGTTTTGATAAAAACAAGTGTAATAAGAGTGGCTTTAGTACGGTAGGTTGGATGTGATTTCAACACCCCATGTGTTGAGAATTTACTACATACCAATACCATGAAAAGGTATCAATATTGATGTATTTATCCCAATCTAAGTGCTAGTGCAAGTGAGAGTGATGCTAGTATGCCTTAATATCAAAGCCAATTTGAATGTTTTGAGTGTTATTTAAAATTGGAAATCTAAGTAAAACTGAGCTTCATGTTTTATATATGGATGTATGCATAAGTAAGGGTAATAAGGATCAATAACCTTAATTTTCATAACTATTTTTGAGCTTATTCAGGATAATTTCAATCTAAGGGATAAATGAATGAGAGTGGTCTTTATATAGTGTTTTGATGCTTGTTGAGACATGAAATGAGTCTAGTTCAACCCAAAGATTCTTCAGGGAGTGTAAATATATTCATTAGGGGTGAAATAAGTTAAGGTTTAATATATCTACCCCCTTTTACAATAGCACACTACACTATATACCAAAGGGAATACGTTATTATCCAGGTGGACGGCACATGTGAAAAATTATTGGGGATGCCTATGTAATGGCTCATTATGGATTTTGGTGTATCTAGGAATGAGCTAGATGAACATATAAACTATAAAAGGATCAAAATATTCTCTAAGATATGTCTAGGTCTACGTTAAGGATAGGGAGGTCTCAAGTGACAATCATCACATTAAATGACATTTTATGTGATTACAGTTCGTATCACCTTGGACCATGTATATAGATCTTAAGTAGGATAATTTTATGTATTAATAAGAAAATTAACTTATGACCCTCCTTTGATGAGTCCAAGGGTACCCAAACAATATAATATAGTAAATAATAAAATTAAAGATCATAACTTTCACTCTGACTATTCTAGGAGGAACTATGATAGGAATATAAATATACCCCATGGGATATATTTATCTTTAATCGATATCCCTGGCACATGCTCAGGGTGAACGTAAGGTTTTATGTTGATGTATGCACTAATTTATTCTCACCCCACTAATTACACTAATTCTCACTAATTTGGCCTAAATCCCATATTTCCTAGCTAAAATAACTAATATCCTATTGCCCATACCCCATTCCTATATCCCCCATAACCTATATCCCATCCTAAAACTAATTAATCACCTCATTACACCTCTAATATATCCCAATACCTACTAACCTACTCCCTAATCCCACTAGCAAATTTTAAATTTAAGAAAATCCCAACTACCTTCCCACCACCCTACATTAGCCTTCCCTAAACCACTAAATCCTATGGGGAGATTTCTAGAATTGGAAGATTCTATAAATCTCTCTAATTTAGCCCTCTTCCTCTAGAATTTTCCTATTCTAGAAATTTTCATAGAATTAAAAGTTCCATGTAAATTTCTCAGCCATAGATCTAAATGGCCCAAATTTGAATTTGGACCATAGATCTTCCCCCCATTTTCTGATAGAACTAATTTCTCCCTCTACCCTCAAACAATCTATGGATCTCATACCAAAACCATGCCAAAATGGTTCTAGAAAATCTATAAGCAATCATCAAAGAATCTATTATCAAGCATCTAACATCAAGCTATCACTTTGTCAATCTAAGTCTAATCACATGCATTTGAATCTTGTAATGGAGGCATGAAAAGGTAAAGAGTGTGATAAGAATATTCTAATAGTTTTGATTTATCTTCTCTATCCTTTCCTATTGGTGACATCAAGTTTTGAGTTTTATTGTCATTTTGATTATATTTGTTTGAGCTTGAAATTTGGTGCACATTTTGGTGACCATGATGGGACACTTACTCCATTTAATAATTTTTATTTGTTGGTGTTGTTTTGACTATCTTGTAGGTCTAATTGGGTGAAGAAAATCTTGAAATTTTGAAATTTTTGAATATGCAAGTCTTAATCATGGTATTATACTATTAGTCATGACATTACAGTGGTGAGATTGTCAAATATAGTAGTGGTATTATGACTTAACCATTAGTGGTTAGGCTTTTATCAATGATTTTGATAAACCCATGACTATTTGAGTCATGGGATTGTCCAATAAATAGCAGTGTCATCATTTTGAGTAGTAATATTGTCAAAACTATAGTTGGTCTTAGATTTGAACTCATTTTGTGTTAACCCTCTACTGTTGTAGATGTCTTGTGTGCTTTCCTTGATTATATGTGTAGGTCAAACAGAGAATCCCCTCAAAAATCAACTATCCACATGATCTTGACAAACCCACTACTCTTCTAGTCATAGTATTGCCCTGGTAATAGCAAGATTGCAGTTATCAATCATGGTATTATATTTTCATCATTAGTTTTGTAAAGCACTACCCTTGTCCTCTTTTAATCATCATTTAAATACTATAAGATCTATTAAGAGGGTGTTAATAGGTATTTAAGTGGAAAACTAGAGGTTTTGTCTCATTATAGAAAATTTTAACATACCTCTATATCAACATTTCACCCTCCATGTCTAAAAATTACTATTAACAAGGGGTGTTTTGTCCTACAAGGTGTTCATGAAACACAGGATCAAAAGGATTGGTTGGAGATTCATCTTATAGGCTATCTTATCACCTTCTGATAATATTGTTACTCCTTTAGTCATGGGGTTGCCCTATAACTAACGAGATTGTCATTCTGAATCATGACATTATAGTTTAGATTAGTTTAAAATTAGTGATAGGATTTTATAGAATATTTTATCATAAAATAATTGTATTAAAATTGAATCCTTGTATTTACTTTAATATTCTTTTTTTTTAGATATATATAGACTATTTTTCTTAAAGCACTACAATACCACTATTTGTGTTTTCATAGTTAGTCACAAGTTTGTTGATCTAAGTCAAAATTTTGTGGTTTACAATAAAACCATTACTATCAATTTGCTCCTAATCATGAGATTATTATTCCAATTCATGGGGTTATTATACTACCATTATTTTATGGATAACTATCAAAGTTAGCTAACATCTACAATCTTGCAACTCTCCTAGTCATAGGTTTATTTACAAGTCACGGTTTTGCACTATGTAGTCATGGGTTTATATCTATTTTTGCTTTTAAATTTGGTCCTTTTTAAGATCATTTTTTAAGTCAATTTTTTTGAATTTAGAGTCACTCTAATCCTCCCAAAAATCCCAAATTACCTTTAGCAGCAAGGGGCTCCACCCGCTCTATCCCTCGACCCTACCTTATACTACAATAGGGAGCACACTAGGGGCACTACCCTTGGACCTCATAAGGGGAATTACCCCTTGACCCCATAAGAGGTGATACCCCTTAACACCACTAGGGGCTACCACCCTCAAACCCCTGCATCATCTCACACTCACCCCAAAGAAGTTATAGATCCAAACCACAATTTTTTAGGGTGTTTTATTAAGGCATATTTGACTAACATCTTCTTTCTTGCATTGGTCATCTTTGTTAAACATCATCTTGTAGGTCATATTTTGTCTCTAACATCTTATTTTTTAAGTTACCTCTCTTGAGTGCCATATCTAACTACTAACCCATGTGCTCGTAGACTGCTAGTCAAAAACCCCATTTTGGCATTTTTTCACATAATTTTTGTATTATTTATATCATTTTTAATCATCTTTTTTTGTGTATATCTTTATTTTATATACATGTGTGTGTGTGTGTGTGCCAATTTGTAAATAATTTGTTGTATCATGTTCATCATACATAGGTAATTAGTTGGTTAATTAATTATATCATGTGTTTTCCTATTTGTTAAGCCCTCCCCTAGGATAACATGTCATGTGGAATTGACACCCATGTATGGGCTTAGTCTATAGGGGTTAGTGTTTTGGATTACATCACCACACACTAACCAAACTCCATGGTATGCTGGAGTATAATAATTAGATAAAGTTGTCATTAGGCTAAGTGGTTGACCCTATATAGGTCATCTATGAAGGGGAAGAGTTAATTCTCTGAACTAGGCATTAGATAGCACCCTATACAGATATGGGCCCCAACGTAACTTCATGTATCTCAAGGATTCCCCTAGAGAGCCTATTCAACCTAGTATAGGACCTTTTGGTCATAACAAGTGTTCCACTGTAGGCATCAATAACAGTGCCAAAGTGACCATTAAGTGTAAGCAAGGTTGAGAGGGTTTGGTCAATTTTGTAATGAATCATTAGCCTAAAACCTTACTTGTGTATTTTTTAGATGGTGTGGGTATCATGCTATACTCCCATATATTTTAATAATTAGGGTTATACTTGTGCATGATTATTTGTGTGTCGTGATGAGACCCATTTTGTTTGATAGCTGAGTCAACCACACCCATACTTTTTGTGTGCATACCTTAGAAAATCTATAGAATCACTTCCATTATCCCATCATTATTTCTTCATCTCATTCCTTCATCTCATCATCATCTCATCTTGACTATCCATATTACTTCATCTCTCTTTTTCACTCCATAATGTTTACCTTAGTCCACATTCTTTTCATTTCTTATCACTTTCCACAATCATCCTAATATCATCTTTCTTTAATAATTTGTATATTTTGTCTAATATTTTGACCATCATATACCCATCCTATAATACTTATCATTCACTACATTTTTTCATATCCCTTTTGACCATCACACTTCCCCATATCCTTCTATCCATATCATTTTAACTTTCTTATCCTACCTACACCTCATAGGGTCCATCTCACTTATCATCATCTTTTCACATCCTTCCTTGTGTATTTTAATTAAATCCTTATCATAATTCCATCCATCTTACAAGCATTCTCTCATCTACATCCATTCCATTTAATATCCACTTCTATTTTATATCATTGTATATTTGATCACAACTTATTCACTCCATAAGACATTCCTTCCCTAATTTCCTTATATTATCAATCCTATTTATATCTCATAGCATCTCACATATAGTGTTTATACACTTTATATCCATTCTTTTTTTCATATATTTCCTTTACATTTTCATCTCATATCTATATCCACCTCACTATCCACACACATCATATTACTCATAGTATTTACCTCCATCCATAGCCTCATATAGTTATCATCTTTCCTATTTTTGTAGAATAGTTTAAAACATCCCCCTTTACATCATATCCACCTTCCATCACATCTTGTTGTAATTATGTTATGCCGATAATCCATCTTTTACACCAATCATCCACTTATGTACCCACCTTATACTTATATCATCTCATCCCCTCACTTGTTTTATCCTCATAGTCCATTTATCACATATATTATCCATAAATCTACCCATTGTATCCTTATATCATCATATTTCATTATAATTCATGTATCCATATAGTCCATTTCTCACATATATTATTCATCCTTCCATCCATATTATCCTTATATCATCCTATCTCCACACAATCCATTATTTACATTTATTATATCTATATAAGTCCATCCTTCACATCTATCATTCATTTTTTATCCACATAATCCATATTTCATTACAATCATCCATTCATCCACCTGTCTTATCCTCATATTGACTCATCCCATTGCGCACATGCATGCACGCACGCACACACACACACACACACACACACGCGCGCGCGCGCACGCGCGCACGCACACACGCACACATGCACGTACACACACACACACACACACACACACACACACACACACACACACACACACACACACACACACACATATCATCTTTTTGTACATATTTTTACATATCCCATACTATCTTGTCTTCATCTCATCCTAGTCATACCCCATCATCTTGTACATCCTTGCATAATCATGATCTTGTATATATTTGTCACCCTTTTTTATATATCATTTTCATTATCCCATTTACTACCTTATATTAGTCACACCTTGTCATAAGACCACCTCATCTATAATCAATAACACCTCACTTTTAACCTTGACTTATTCATCAATCACACCATAGTCTTGATCATTCCCATATCATTTTATTGACAACATCCCCTTACATATTTAATCATAACCCATCACATATCCTAATACCATCTTATCTCACCATCCACATTCTATCCTAATTCCACCTCATCCATAGTCCTAATCATCCACATATCATCTTGTATCATTATCCCATCACCTTGTATATCCTTATTTTACCTCTTTATACATAATTTTATCTCTTTTACATCCTTTTAATCACATATTATTACTATACCCATACATAATTATTCATCCCCTAATCACATCCTAATTATACCTCAACATCTGCATCTTATCTTAAATCCATACCTGATCACTTGTCTTGACCTTGCCTTCATCACCCATCTAGTCATCACCTCATCTTATCATAGTTGGCTTCTAGGTCACATACAAGTTTAAGCCATCCACCTTTCATTACCCCTTTATAATTTCATCATCACCTATCATCATACTTATCCTTATTCCATTATCTCAATCACCTTCATCACATAATCACCTACCATCCCATCTTGAGCAAAATTAGTCTAAGGTCTTCAGCTAATCATATCATCCAATCATCCTAATCCCCCAATCATCTTATCACCATCCTATCATAATAATCCACTTTGTCAAATCTCATATCATAATCAATATATTGTTAGCATCTTATCACTTAATCGGTCTCAATCTAGAAAACACATCAACTATCAATCATCACTAGTATAATCATGTTGCCTTATTCATAATTGGCACCCATCATATCATCCTCTTGATAGTTTTGAATTTAGGCACCCATCACATTCTCAATCCTTTTACTAGCTTGACAACTAGGCATTGGTAATAAGTTGTTAGCACCTATATCACTATTAGTCTGACATTTGATCATATTCCTTAATCCATTAGTCTATCTCATCTTCATCATTACCTATCATAATATCTCAGTCCTTTTGATCTATTTTATTTAAGAACCTTATCCAATCCTTATCCTAGCTATATCATCCATCATCTATCAACCATCACCATGTAACTAGACCTCAATTTCATTGACCAAAACATAGCTACCCATAACGATGAGATCTTCTTGAATTTCATTATGATGGGTGTACCACTTCCTAAAGGTGTTGATCCCCTTTTACTCATTGCACCTCCCATCCAAGCCCCATCATGTGAATCCCATACCAATATTCCATCCACCCATTCCCATACTAGTAAAGGGAATAGAATCTTAGCTACCTCAAATCCATCCACCTAGTCATATCCATAACCATCTAATTATAAGTCTAGTGCTTCCACATCTATGTCACAACATGAAGCAGGTCCTTACATTCCCCTTCCTATATCATTGGAAGCCCTTTTCAAACAACTTTTCACCACTAACATGATGATTTATCCACCTATCTAACATTTTGATCTTATTAATCCTATGCCCTCTTGGTATAACATAAACCAATATTGTGCATATCACCAAACTTGGGGGCATACTATTAATTAATGTCAACCTTTTCAAGTCCATGTTTATGACCTCATTGACTATTATGATATAGTAATTAATGATGAAATATATGAGTCTCAATCCCTAAGTGAACAAAAAGAGTAATTCCAAAATACCATTCCTAGTCACGATCAAGCCCTTCCCTCTCCAAGCCAAGGTCAAGACACCACACCCATCCTACATGATCCCCCCATCCTCAAAAAATCCTCCATCACAATTGAGTCTATTCCCATGAGCCTAGTACCCCCATCTCCCATAAATCCCTCCATGATCCTATCACTATTGAACCCATCATTCATCCATCATCTCCCTCTCACCTATCACCTCAAATACCCCTTATCAAGAGGTCAATAGCAAATAATGTATCTAAAAATAGCAGAATTATATCTTATGCATCATAATTAGCTTCAAAGTTGGCAATTGAGGTCTTATATTCTATAGGATCATGTCCAACACCCATATCCAAATCATATTCCTCATCAAAACCATCATCCCTCATTGATTTTGATAATACCTATCTTTTAGAGGATATATATAATCTAGATACCTTTGATTCATTACCAAGAATATATTTTAATCCTATTCATGATGATAATGTCATAAATGAGTTCTTGCAAGCATTATCTATCAAATATTGTTAGAGTGAGTCTGATACTCCTTTAGATGTATCTACTACAGCTAGTCCTAGTGATCCTTTTGTTGATCTTGAGGATATTTTCTTTGATGTTAAAACCAAGTCTCTTAGGAACACCTATGAATACTATGTTTCCCCATCACCATTCATTGACCTCATCATTCCCTCATCACCATCTTCATCCATCTTAGACCCTTATCTGACCATCAATGATCATTTAATAACTTCCCTCCATAATGATGAATATAAGCATGCATCATCAGACCCTTCCTTGAGTAATATAACATGTGCCACAAATCCAATGATCCAAGACAATATTCTAAAATTCATAAATCATAATCAAGTAATCTTTGATCCCCTCAATCAAAATCAAGAAGAATCAAATCACCAGCCTTATCCAAAAATGTCTTCTCCTAGTGAATCTCAATATCTCGCACTAAGAGATTATCAAAGTCAAAATCATCATAATATTCCAAGTCAAATATCAATCTCCTTTGGTGAAACCCAAAATTAGGCACCAGGGTGCAATCAAAATCACATACAGTCAAATGCTCAAAATCATATGGTTGATCCTCTATCAAATAGTTTGATCAAAGATGAACCACAAAGACAAAGTGTCTTAGACCTCCTACAATATTTTGTCACTTGGCACCAATTAAATGAATAATTCTAATACCCCCAATGGTTTATATGACTGATAGTCCTAATCTTCCATCTCCCATTACCCCATCCTATCTTGATCTTATCATTCATTATCCTCCATCATCCATCACATCATAATATCTTGATCCCATCATCCATGTAATTCCTATACATTCCCATCAAGAAATAATCCTCTCTATACTTCACATCATTGACCTAAGTAGCATTGTCTCTCTCAGGGGCAACGATGATCCTTGGTCTAGATATCTAGAGGGGTCACCATCAAGAATCACTAAAGGCCACTAGGACATCTAGGCATCTAACATCCATCATAAAATAAGTGTTGGCTAAATGATCCATTAAGTGTTATCACCTTGCATCTCACTCATCACCAATTAATTGAGATTCCATAAAATAAAAGTCAAAAAGTTAAAAATTCAAAAAAAATCATTTGTCTAATGGTGAAAACTAGTCTTTTAGCACCTTGGACAAGTACCATGATGAAAACTAGTTTTCAACATCATGGTAAAATAATATATTATCTACATTATTATTCAACACTTAGGGGAAAATATATCCATCTCATAACTTCATCCATCCACCCACCTATCACATCCCTTATCCACCTTGTTTATATCCCTCAACCCATCATCCACCATCATATCATGCATATTATCTCTTCTTCCTTCCCATCCTGACCTTCATTAGGAAGTAGAAGGTGTCTTGATAAATGTCCTCAAACCATCTTTTCATATCCTCCAATAGACACTCAGGTAAATAACCTTCTAGTTCCTTCAAGATGTAGTCATTGGCTATCCCTAATCCATTCATTATTGATCACCATCATCATCATCCATTGTCATCCCATCCATCATCCCTCTATCCTTCTCTTAGTTTCTAGGATTGGTATTCCCTTTTATAGTAACCCCATTTGGACAATATATATACATATCCCAATAATCCCTAAAAAATGAAATATGTCTAAAAAAACCTAAAAATCATAAAATTTGAAAAATCCAAAAATGGTCCATTGTGTCTTGTCTTATTCCTAATCCCCTAGTCACATCCATATCCATCCATCTCATATTGTCCCATTTTTTGGATACCACATTTAGTCTTAGAACCAACTTGGAGTGGTCACCCATCTCCCCATATCTTCCTCATCCTATTGGCCAGGTCTTATCAACATACATCACTTTGTTAAGAATTTGATATGGCACCCATCACTTCCCTATCAACACCTTTTCATATCTAGCACCCATATAACTATCATTTTCTAGTATGAAAGTTACTTGATCCCATCACTATTCTTATCATTGTCTATTCATGTCTAACACCCATCTAATCACATTTGCTAGCATGAAAGGTATTTGATCCCATCATCATTTCTTAGTCTCCTTGTTAGATTGGATCCTTGTAGGACCTTATCTATTGGTAATCCTTGGTCATCACTTATCTAATAACCATCTTTGGCCACTTTTTAATCTTATTTTATGACCAAATCAGTATTCAAAGACCTTATCACATCATCCATCCTTATATCCTAAACTAGGGGAAACACCTCAGCTTTATTCTAATCATCATCATCTTATCCAAATCCAAGTCTATCCTTTATCCCTATCACATCATGATTATCCTAATCTAACCCATCATCCAATCACCCATCCTATCATTAGATAGACATTATGACATTACATGTAGATACTTATGTGTGTCTGTGTTACTTGTTTGTTTTATTTGTCTTATTTGTATGTCATGTACCTATCTATTTATCTATTTTTGTTGTGTCTATTTTTATTTATTGGGAAATGAATGAGGATGTTATGAGGACACTAAAAGTGCCCTCAAGAATGCAAAGTTTATCATTTGCCCATGCACTTTGGTAGTATGTCCTCTTGGTCATATCTATATCATGGTGCATCTTGCCAAGTGCCATATTTTATTGGATTCATTAAACTATGATGAGCTTTATGACATTATGATGGCTTGATCACACCCACCCTCATCATTACTCTAATCATCTCATCATCCTTAATCTAATCCTCTTGACTCATCCAACTAACATCCCATCTTTTATCTTTATCATCTTCATATTATCAATCATATCCTTCAATTACTAACAAGTCTAACCATACTCATCCTCATCACTTTCTAATCACTAATAATCATATTGTCATCATCTCCTAGTTATAACTACATCAGCCTGAGGTCTTTTTAGACTATGTAGGTAACACTTGGCCATGTTTTAATGTCCAAGGATAGCTCAGCCATTATCTCTATCATCTATCCTCATCCCACAATCCTTTGGTCACTTGATCATATTGATTCTTCTCTATCATAACCTACATCATATTGATTGATTTAGCTTTGAGTTACACCCATCCTTAACATTAATTCTATCATCATTTTATCATAGTTGATTCCCCCTTGGGATGTGTCAACAACCATAGCACCCATCATCTCTATTCCCTATGCATGTGTCCTTATCAGGGGAATCATTATCAATTTGTAGCTCATTAGTCAATGTCAACCTCATCTTATTCCTATTCTATCCCACATATGACATCCCATCCCCTTATCTACCCATTTCATCCCACCCATCATTTATTATTTTGAGTGGCCATCCAGTTCATTCTTCCTCACATATCCTCTTGAGGGGTCATCATACCTATCCACTAACATTGATCCATGACATGGTTTTTCTTTGAAATACCATTCATCCTTCCACTTTTCTCCACTCGTAATTCCCTTTTAAAAAGGGACAAAATGTATGCATTAATTTATACTCACCCTGATAATTACTATAATTCTCACTAATTTAGCCTAAATCCTATATTTCCTAGCTAAAATAACTAATATCCTATTACCTGTACCACATTTTTATATCTTGCATAACGTTTATCCCATCCTAAAACCAATTAATCACCTCATTAAATCTCTAATAGATCCTAATATCTACTCCCTAATCCCACTAGCCAATTTTAAATTTAAGAAAATCCCAACTACCCACCCACCACCCTACACTAGCCTTCCCTAAACCCCTAAACCCTATGGGGATATTTCTAGAATTGGAGGATTCTATAAATCTCTCAAATTTCAGCCCCTTCTTCTATAATTTTCCTATTCTAGATATTTCCATGGAATTAAAAAATTTCATGGAAATTTCTTAACCGTAGATCTAAATGGCCTAAATTTGAATTTGGACCATAGATCTTCCCACCATTTGCCTATAAAACTAAGCTCTCCCTCCACCCTCAAACAATCTATGGATCTCATACCAAAACCATGCCAAAATGGTTCTAGAAAATCCTATAGAAAATCTATAAGCAATCATCAAAGCATCTATTATCAAGCATCCACAATCAAGCTATCACTTTGTCAATTTGAGTCTAATCACATGCATTTGAATCCTATAATGGAGGCATGAGAAGGTAAAGATTGTGGTAAGAATTTTCTACTAGTTCTAAATTATCTTATCTATCCTTTCCTATTGGTGCCATCAAGTTTTGAGTTTTATTGTCATTTTGATAATGTTTGTTTGAGCTTAAAATTTGGTGCACAGTTGAGTATATGAAATATTTAATCGAGTTAAGTGTTGGATCCTTCATCAATGAGGGTTAATTTTACTTATACATCACAAATTTTGACATTAATAAAGAGTTGGAGATCATCAACATGTAATGGGATTTCATCTAGAATCATTGATTGAATTAGAAATTTATGTGAATGTTTTTTATCAGTCATTTAGTGGATCTAAATTCATAAATATTCACATTATTTCAAGATACTATCATTGGAACCTTATAATGGGGTTTTCTACCCAAAAGCAAGTGATTGAGTAATATACATGTCAAAGATTGATTTCATGAGGTAATTGAAAATGTTTAGAATAAATACACATGAGCTCAAGGAAAGGAATATTGCTTGGAGGATTAGAGAGTTTTGAAATGGGATCTCATTCCTCAAAGCTAGGTTGTTTTGATTTATATTTTAACTAAGGAAAAAAAAGAATGATACCAAATTTAGCCTCAAGAAGGATTGAATTTAGTTTTTTCTTTCTCAACATCATTGATCTAGACAATGGCATAGGTTGATAGAGGTAATATAATCATCTAGTTTTAACATAATAATCATAATCTCCAACATCATTTTCATGGACGATGATGTCAAAATTTGAAAAACCTTCTAATTTTAGTATTTAAAAGGGGTTACATTAGATGTATAATATTTAGCATAGACCTAAACATTTATATGGGTCTTATAGGTGGTTTTAGGATAAAATTGAGCATTTTTCTTTGAATCTATACTTGTAATAATGTGCTTCATGCCATTCATGTGAACTAGGTTTTGCTCATTTGAAATGGAGTTACAATCAAACATGGTTTCTCTAACATTATTAGATGGAGGGTGTTAAGGGTTTTATAAATTAGTATCACCTTGAGGTGTCTAATTTCTAATTTTGGAGTGATCCAATAGTTGATAATTATAAATACCCAAATGGGTTTTCTATGTGATGAATAACATCACATTTGGTGTGATTTTCTTCATGTTTAGAGGCATTAAGGAAATATTTATATCATTATCTATCCATAGTATCATGGTCAAATTCATTTCCAAGTAATAATTTGTATGCCATGATGAAAAGGGAGTGACATTTTTCATGTCAATGACCCTAATTGGCATGAAACCAACAAAAAAATTAATATCATACCATTGAAGTGTTGGTATGTAGGATTTAAATCTTTAGGTTGAGGTATATGTATTCACTTTCTAAGATATTTTATACATAGATGTTGATGAGTGTAGTTTTTTTATTAAAGAGGTGGTTAAAAGGAGCTTCCCAAAACTAGTTTAGAAAGGGCCACCCTTTGAGAACCACTAGGCATAATTACATGAATTTTTATTTTGGATTCAAAACTATGATCATGGGTGTCATAAATATAGTAATTAATAGCATGCTTTTCTTGTTAGGTCTTTTAATCATTCAAGTGTTTTTTTAGATTGAAGATTCTAAAATTATATCACAATATGGTCTTGTATTTTATCTTGTTTGAAGCCTTATTCCAATGTCTTAGGAGAGAAGGACATAAATTTGTTTTGTAACTTTATTTTTAAATTAGTTTTGAATAAATTAAAGAGACTTTCCTCAATCATGTTGTGATTATATTTATGGACCAAGGATTTTCATCCCCTGATGAATCCATGTGGTAGCTCATGATCATATTGCTTACATTTGATTAAGTTTCCCAAGTTTTCCTCATGTAAGTAATTATTAAATAATGTCATAGATCAACTAGATCAAAGGAAGCACTAATGAGAGATATGAGACATGATTTGCATAAAGACAAATATGAGCAAGCACACTAAACTTTAAATTATGAAAATAAGAGAGATAATTAGAATAACATAGAAATGGCTCCAACACAATACATTGTATGCATTACTCACTTATAAAATATGTACATATAGGAGAGTGTAATCTGTAACTCCTCAAATAATATCCATAAAGATCCTAGAATAGGCATGACACTCCTATGATAGAGTAATGAAGAGAAACACCCATTAACCATGATGATGAAGAATAGTAACTCCCTATGCATAACTAAGCAAGCTAACATGAGTGTAGTAATAAACTAATATAGGAAAATAAAATCCCACATAAACACCCCCCCCCCATAATCACAACTTAGGTGGGTAGAAGAAATGGGTCCTAGCAACAAGCCCTAATGAGGTGCCCATGTACAAAAAAATATCATAAATTAGAGAAAAGGAGAAAAATTATAAGAAAAAACTCCCCCTAAAAGAGAGAGAAAAAATATAAGAGGGATTAAAAGCCTCGCTAAAAGCTACAACTATTTGTATCCACCATGTATCTTATGAAAGAACTCTCTAGAGTGACTGTGGATCAATACTAGATGCAGTGAAGAGTGAATCACCCTAGAATAGTGAATGTGTTTTCCAAGTCCCTAAGGGATCTCCAACCAAGGTGTGGTCCCTATACAAATAAATATGCTCCTCATGCATAGAATATGTGACAATTTTTCTATACAATGATCGAATATCTAAAGTAGAGGCAAATAAGGAATTTGGAATGCCCTATAACTAAGTAGAAGACTGTCCAAAGTCTGATGAGTCCAAAATCAAAGTAACTAATCCTTGTAATGTATAAAGTGGACCAAAAGTAGGTGACTCAATAAATAAATCCTCAATATATGGAAGGTGACAATAATATGATGGAGGTGTGTCCCCATCACTACCATAGTTATGTATGATAGATGAAGAGTCCTCAATATCATATATAAGGTTAGGATAATAAATATTATCAAGTCTAGGTGACTCCAAAGAAGAAGAATATGAAGGAGAGTCAAAGACAAATTTTGAGAATGTATATAATTGAGTCTGATGATTGACCAATCCCACTACCAATATAGTATCATTGTGTAACTTTCAATCATACATTGAATATGGACTAAAATCAACTCGCATGACTAAACCAAGGTGAGTAATCTTGTAAAATGATAGGAGATTAGTTGAAAGTGAGGGAATATTGAAAACATAATTGAATGTTCCTCCACTCACTTCAATAGACCCTCTCCTAAAAACTTGGGTATAAGTTTCATCACCCAAGTGAATAGTGGACATGTCACATCATCCTAAGGAAGTGAACTCAATTTGTGAAGAGGACCAGTTATGTCATGCTCTAGAATCAATGACCCATGTAAGAGTTGGAGATACAAATACAACTAAGTCCCTACATTTCACTTTATTCTCACCTTTTTATTTTTTCTTTACGTTACCATTATCATTTGCCTTGAAGGATTATGGGATTAATGAAGATGGTTTGATAGAATCAAGAACACTTATATTGTTATTCTCAAGAAGGCCATTTAAGAGGTCAATTTGTTTCTTCAAACATTTTCTTTTGTCATTATTGCCTATTCAATCCACACTTGATCTTATTTTTCTTAGGCTTAATACTGGAAGAGGAGGTCTCATTGGTTGACTTGGTGGTGGGATGATCCTTCTTGTTCTCATGATCCTTTTTGTTATGTTTCTTCTCTTTTGAAGCATTTTTGATGTCATGTCATGCAAGTAGAGCATGTGTTTTAGTGGAATTTAGTGCACCCATATAAATTATTTTATCTTGTTCTTGATTCAAGTCAGCAACAAACTCATCAAAGGAGGGCATAGTCCATGAAGTACCAAGTGCTCTCTTGGTTGCATGGAAGGTGGAGATGAAAATAGAATAGTCAAGACTAAGTTTTTTAAGGATGAGTTGTGAATCATTTTCATCAATTCCACATTATTTTAGTTTCAATCTCAATGATTTGAACTTGGTAAAGTAGTCCTAAAGTGTGTCAAAACTACTAGGGCTAATAGTAATCAGTTCATTTTTGAGTTCATGCCCTCTCATCTCATCTAATTTCCCAAAAAAACTTCTCTAGGGTATCCCATACTTAGGTGTTTTTTATGATTCAATGTGAAATAAAAGATCTAGTGACATAGAAAAACATATAAAACCAAAGGTTTCATCATGCTTATCAAACCATGTTTCCTTATCTATAGCCAGTTCAGTTTGTAAACCCATAGTTATCCTTTAGAGCTTATTATTTTGTAAAGTGAGTGACATAGAAGCCTTACATTTATGATAGTTGAAGGGTGTGATAAAATTAATTAAATTAAGATCCATTTCAAATAATTTGAGTTTTTTTGCAACAAATTTAAGAAATGCATAAATAAGGAATCATAATAATTTATGCACTCCCCCTAAAATTAAGCTTGACCTCCCATATTTTGGAAATTTATTATTTGGTGTATTTTATAATTAAAATATGTTAAATTAATGGGAAGTTAAAAATCATGAACTTTTTCAAAAGATGATGCTCACTTTTGAGCTACTGATCAAAAGTTATTACAAAATTATTTTCTCGTAAATGAGGCCTAGTTAATAAAAATTACACTAAAACTTCATAAAAGGATTTATGAATAAGGTGGAACTAGACTTACAATGAATCAATAGAATTGGAAAATAATTTATAATTCAATGTTTTAGCTCATGATGGGTAATTGGCCTCCTACCAACTTGGGCCTCACCCTTCATCTTCGATAGGCAAAAATGCAAGGGGGGCTAAACAAATAATTCAACCTTTACACAAACTTTCCCTAAATATACTTATATCCCAAACATGAATAATGTTAATTTCAAATTTAAAAAATCAATTTAAATATAAATATATCATGTTTACCTTGGTAGGCACATGAGGTGAAAAATAGAGGTTGTTTTAGGGTTTCAAAACCCAAGATTTTATTATGTCATTGTTGTTTGGTGTTGTCATGCCCAACCAAAGTGTACCAAGAGAATTTTTAAACAAACCAAAGGTTATATGTGCCACCCAACTCATAAAAACATAGTCTGATAAGGTATATGCATTGCAAAGATGTTTTTATATGACCCATAGGTGTAAAAACACAACCACATGTGTAAAAACATCACTACATGTGTAAAAATGCCTTTCAAGTCATGTAAAAATGTTGAAAAGATGTAAAAATTTGTGTATTAGCCTATAAAATTGCTTTCTAGGGTCTGAAATGCTATGGGATCCTGTAAAATACCTCTCTTTGGTCTGTAATTTTATTTACCAACATAAACCAGATAAAAACCTAGCAAATGCATAATAACTAGCACAAAACTATTATAAACACTAATCACAAATTGAAAAAACTTACAAAAAACACCTGATAATCCTCAATACTAACTCTAATCTAATACCATATCATATAATGCCATGGATCAACTAGATCAAAGGATGCACCGATGAGAGATACGAGATGCAATTTATATGAAGATAAATTTGAGCAAGCACAGTAAACTACAAATAATGAAAACAAGAGAGATAATTTTAATAACATATAAATGGCTCCAACACAATACACTACATGCATTACTTACTTATCAAAGATGTATATATAAGAGAGTATAATTTTTAACTCCTCTAAAAATAGTCATAAAAGGTCGTATACCACTCCTATGATAGAGTAATGAAGAGCAACACCCACTACCCATGATGATGGATAACATTAACTTCATGTGCACAACTAAGCAAGCTAAAATGAGTGTAATAATAAAGTAATAAATGCAAATGAACTCTTACACTAATAGTAATGATATCAAATTATTGAACCAATGCATTAATTAAGAATGAGGTAACCATGAGGTATATAATCTTAGGGTTGTACATGGTAAGTATGCAGTGTAAGTAAATAGCCCATAAATAATAATTTAATAATAAAAATATACTAATCTAAGCACTGATATATATAAACTAACCAATATAATATACCTACCAAAGTACAAAACAAATCTTATAGGGTTAAAATACTTACCTTGGCTTGATTTGTCCTTGTATTAATCTTCCTCTCAACTTGTATCACTTTTTGAGAGATGGTTGTAGGTAAGTCAAGGCAGAAAGAAGAATACCTAAGTAGAACCAAGTTTGTAACTCCCACTGTAATATTTTCATGAATTTGAAACACTTTATGTGTTCGATTTTCATTTTTTTATGATCATTGATGCATGCTTGCATTAGAAATTTTTTCTAGCATAAAGTACATCAAGCCTCTAGTAGCACTAAATCTAGTGAATAAAAAAGCTCTAAATTTAGTGGTTTTTTCTTGGATTAATGTGAATTTTGTCAATTTTAACTTAATTTATGCACATTGTATCAACATTTACATCAAAATCATGCAATTTATATTTTTATCAAATTATATCCATTTTATTTGTTTTTTAATGTCTAGAAAAGGATTTTTAATTATTACATTTGGGTTTATTAAATCAAATATATTTTTTCCATTACAAACTTGATGACATTTCAATTTATATAAGGAAAATAAAGTTTAATAGACTATTAAAAAACCCTTGCATTTGAATTAAACCTAAATTCAAGCTTGCCAACATGTTTGATAAAATAAACCCTGATATTAGCCATTAAAATTTATTTCCACTAAAATAAACTAACATAAACTCTCTTCATTTAAAATTAATAAAAATATTTTAGCAGAGTTCAAAATTTATGTGAAAATAGTCAATTATAATTGACACTAGTTATTTTCACAACCCACAATTATGGAAAGGGAAAGAGAATGGCAAAGCATGAAAATGGAAATGAGTACACTGTGATGGCCTCTATGATATTTTTAAGTCAAAATTATGAAATTAGGATAAAATTAACTAAAGTTAAAAGGAAACATGAGACTTGAAACTTATAAAAAATCCAAAGAAAAAACTCTCTTTTTGACAATTAATTGAAAACATAACACTTGACCACATGAATTGGGGTAGTGGACGCTCAGAAAGAAAAGGTATCAAGTCAAAAATTGTGCAAATCAAATATAAGTAAGAAACTACCGCTTTCTTGATATGCAATATGAATGATAAGCCATAATACTGAAACAAATTCCAACAATAAAATTCTTCATTTGTTTTTGTGCCACTTGTATTAATGGAAATACTTCATGGATATGCAGTATGGCATATTCTTTATTTTTAAATTATTCTTCTTCAAAATCAGTATCATCATCTTCCATAAGATTTTATTTTAAAATTGAAAAATAAAACATACATTCATTGAAAAGGAATCATGTATACCACACAAAACTAAACACAAATGTACAAACATCACAATAATTATAACCATTATGACCATGATGACAATAAATGCATATCACTTTCATTATATAATTAAGAGGGAAACTTGGAAAAAAAATGTATTCAAGGGAAAAAAGGTGCTAAAATGATTAAAATTTCATTATCCTAGAAAATTCTTTAGTTACAAAAATTATGCAAATCCATTATGATTGTTTAAAAAATTAAAATATTTCATATCGCATGCATCATAATGGTCATCATCATTGCATCTTGGTAAATACCCTCTACCAAATATAATCACCCTTGAATACATTCTATGGCAACCAAAATTATATAAGTTTCAAGAGATTGAGAAGTTAAGAATGGTGAATGATATTTTCCTATATAATCGATTCCCAAGATATTATGCAAAATAGAAGCTAATAGTCATCATAGTTATTTATTTTTGATAAGGCTAAAGGTGGATGCACATTATTCTTCCCTCCATTTGCACCTTCTTCTCCATTTTTAGTACCAAAGGAAGTATTGAAAATAACTTATAGAATCATGAGTACTTAAATCAAAAGTAATCAACTAATTATAGCTTAACAATTGCAATAATTCTCTTAACCCAAATTCATTTTCTCCTCTTCTACCTCCTATAAATAGAAGAGATTTAGTTTTAATGCTTGTGTATAATGACACATGAATGCATCCCTAATACTCATAAATATCTATGCAAATCAAATAAATGTGTCAAAAAGAATTTAAATTATGTAGATTGCACAATAAGTGTATTGATGTAATGACTAATCGCTTCTATCAGTATAATATTCATGGGTCTCCAAACAATGTCACTATAATAATTTCATTAATTATGGTTGCATAACCATATTTGTAAAATCTTATAGTACTTTACAAGTTGACTATTCTCAAGTGTAATATTTAAATTGATTATGCTAGTCAATAATGTAATTTGAGGCTCAATTGGCCACAATTTCATCACTACTTGAATCATTTTCTTGATTGGTTCAATCACAAACATAGTTTAGGCCATAATCTGAGCCATGTGAACATAATTGGAAGTGTATCATGTGATTTGGCACTCAATTAGCCCAAATTTTTTCACTAATTAAACCAATCACTCAATTGGTTCAATAAAAAATGTAATTTGGTTCAATTTTATCCCTATGAACTTGATCAAGAATATATGATATGATTTAGGGCTCAATTGGCCAAAATTTCATCCCCGATTGAAAAAATCACTTGATTATCTCAATCACATGTGTCCTTTGGTTCAATATGAGCCCCATGAACCTAAATCAGAGTATACAATGCATTTTGGGGCTTAATTAACCCCAATTTCTTTATATAACCAATCACTTGATTGGTTTGATCACATATGCGCTTTGGGCCAATTCGATCCTTATGAACCTAATTTGGATTATATGATGCTATTTGGGGCTTAATTGGCCTTAATTTCATCACTGATTGAATCGATCATTTGATCAGTTTAATCATGGATGCACTTTGGGTCAATATGAACTCTATAAATTAGGACTATACAGTGCAATTTGGGGCTTAATTGGCCCCAATTTCATCACTAATTGAATAAATCACTCAATTGGTTCAATCACGAACACACTTTGCGTTAATTTAAACCCCATGAACCTAATTGGGATTATATGATACAATTTAGGGCTCAATTAGCCTCAATTACATCAATGACAGAACCAATCACTCAATTGGTTTAGTCGCAAACACACTTTAGGCTAATTTGAGCCATGTTAACATAATTAGGGGTATACTATGTGATTTAGATCTCAATTGGCCTTAGTTACATCACTGATTGAACCAATCACTTGTTTGGTTCAATCATGGATACACTTTGGGCAAATTTGAGCCTTGTGAACCTAATTGAGAGGATACAATATAATTTTGGGCTCAATTGATCCTAATTGTGTCACTTATTGAACCAATCATAGACACACTTTGGGCGAATTTGAGCCACATGAGCCTAATTGGGATTATACAATGTGAGTTGATATTTTCTCAATGTCCACCATCATTTCTTTGATCATACTTAACTAGGGCCTTTTCCACTTGATTGGTTCAATAATGCATACACTTTAGGCCAATGGAGCCTTGTGAACTTAATTGAGAGTATATGATGTAATTTTGGGCTCAATTGGTCCCAATTATATCACTTATTAAACCAATCAAAAACACACTTTGGGCCAATTTGAGCCACATGAGATTAATAGGGATTATATAATGTGAGTTGAGATTTTCTTGATATCCACCATCATTTCTTTTCTCGCACTTAACTGGGGCCTTTTTCAATTGAAATAAGTCTATTAATGACCTAAGGACATGAAATATTAACAAATGGTTATCAATTATATGCACTTCCCCCCAAATCTAGCTCAATTTTATTATTATCTAAATCAACCTCAATTCCCCAACTAATTAAACCAATCAAATAATTGCGTCAATAAGGTGTGTAATTGGTCCCACTAACAATGTTACATTAAATTTTGATAAGTGGATGATATGTTGGCACTGGAAGATTTCAAATAGGTATAATATTTGAGGTTAGGGTTAATATTTGCCTCAATTTGCTTTGTTAACATATGTTATTTTTTAAAAATATGAAAAAATAAAAAATCAACCTAAGCTTGATGCAAACACTAACATAAAAGTTGATTTTTTCCTAACGAAATCAGTTGAATGCACACAATGAAAAAAGATACTCTCATGTTAAAAAAGGGTGGAAGTGAGCCACATGTTATATTATACTTGTGGGAGTGAGAAGACAGTTGGAAAAGTAGTCTCTATCATTTTAAACAATTGACTATGACTTTTTCTATAGATCTTGGTAGCAACTGGGTGGCAAAGAAAATCCAAATGTGGGGAAAGGTAAATAAAAGGAGATCAAGCAGACTGGTACATGAAACATGTCATTTCAATCAGTTCAAAATCTTCTTCCAAGCAAGAGGATAATTAGTAAGTTAACATATAATTTTTAAACATAACTCTTATTCAGTTAGAATTTTTTTATTTTATAATGTTAATCTATTTTATTTTTTTTAGTCTAACAATACAATACTAAGGTACTTGTAAAAAAACCCATAAACCCTGTCTAAGTTACATATAACTCCAGTTGAAAATAGACTAGAGAACATAATGGGTGAGGTTATTATACCATGTGGTTTGGAAAGCATGAGGGAGACCGACATAAAGGGTACCCACATTGATTATGACCAACATGTTCAAACCCCCAACATTCCCTAAGAACCCCACCACACTTTTATGACCTATTAGCATGCCCCCTACTAGTAACATCTTTTATCTATTGGTAAATCAAATATACCCATTTGATTCAATGAGAAAAGTGTAATTTGGAAAGACATAAATGGGGATTTATTTAAAGAGCATCTTCACAGATGATCAAATACCTTGCTAACATGAAATCCCTCACCCACCTTGACTAGCCTCAATTCCCTATTGAATACCAAAAAAGCATGCATTTAACATTTTGACAAATGAATATGAGGCAATCTCATCAAGATGAGGAGCCATTTTACTTGGGGGATGCATTGAGAAGGGCAAAGAATTCAGCTTATAAAATAATTAATAATAAACCCAATCTTAGTGGGAAAAAATGTACACCACCAATTATACTAAAGAGGGGTGGAAAATATTGCTCAAAAAATATAAGGAAAATGAAAAAGGGTTGTAGACAAAGAAAAAATGTGGTGATTTGAAGGCCATAGAAAAGAGGTTTAATAATAACCTTGTTACTCATCACACAACCCAAAAAGGCATTAAAGGAGTGTTTGCTAAAGTTGTAAGTTGTTATCCTTTATTTTTATTTTGCATAGTCTGATTTGAATTTATTATGTATTTATTTTTTAATAACTAATGTATTTTGCTTTTAATGCCTTCCCAGCATAAGGTATATGAATGCAACTAAACTAAAAAGAGTGTTCAATACCTCAAGAAAAATAACTTACGATAATGTCATCATGACATATGTAATTTAATTAATATCATATAGTTCTTATACATGTTACTTTATTTTTATTATTTTTTATTTAATTCTAAATGTGATATTAATTACTTTGATTCTATTATATAGCCAATTTATATACCCTACCCCCTAATGATCACATACATGGGGTAATGGAAGAACGATGCACAACACTCCTAAATAGCATCAATATCACGGAAGGCATCCAAATATAAATTAATTATGTTTCAAAATTGTTGATTAAATTTTAAGTTAAAATTCTAAGATTTAAATTTAACAATATTTAACTTGGGTTTAAAATTTTAGAATTAGGTTTAAATTTTTTAAATAATAATACAATTATTTACATTTTTTGTTATGGAGGGTACATGGGTAAATCCTAAAAATTATTATATTTGAATTATTATTTTTAAATTTAAAACATGATTATAATATGACATTTATTATGTAGTCAATGAGATATTCACTGCATGAGGTGGATGGTGATCATGATGATGGTGGTTGTGTTGGTGTTTCAGGTAGAGAAGAGGAGGATGTTGATTATTATTATTATTATTATTATTATTATTATTATTATTATTATTAAAAAATAATAATTTATGTGATAGGTTGTATGCCCTTAAAATATTTTATAAACTATTGTTTGATAATTTATTTATTTATTATGACGATCATTGTGTGCATATTTTAAGTATAATGAAGGATTATTTAACATTCATGGTTGATAAGATTTTGAAATTTCTTGACTAGTTTAAATAAATATTTTATTTTTTCCTAAATTAATTTCAATATGTCACATGTTGATATAAAATTTAAATTTATATAGTTTAAATATATTTAGATTTATATATCAAATTTAGGCATTTAAATATATTGTAGTATTTTTTTAATAAATAATCATAACTCAACTACATCAAAAGAGAAATTTTTGAATTCTTGACATAAAAAATTCTATAGCAAACCCTGACATAAATTATTATCACCCAAAAAAGAAATTGTACACATGTATCAATATTTAAAACCCTGATTTAAAAATGGTTGATGCAAAGAGATTTAAGCAAAAACACGTCCAAATTTTCCTCTAAAAATATCACTAAACCTAAAAACACTACTTATGGTTTTATGCAACCCTATCTAACACAAAATGCATCAATTTTTTTTAGTGTTAAATGTCCCCTGATTTTGTCATAAAAAACTACAAAAACATGATTATCTACTAGTGTCCAAAGACTCAATGTACCTCATTGGTTCCACTTCTCTCCTTGGTATATTTAAGTCCTTATGCTAACTTTAAATCCCTTGTCATAATATCCTTAGCCCTAATTTCTCTTCTTCTTCCTAGGATGGGTTTGTGTGCACAAGTAGAGCAATTTGGATGTTGATATTCTGAGAAAAGACAAAAAAGAAACTTATAAATATGGATCCAAAGGTTGAAATTCAAAACTAAAATTTAGATGACATCATTAACCTAACTAATGACATAATAAATAATAGAGACACTACAAGATGTCATCAATTGGGATGATTACATCAAGTAAAGGTGCACAAACTTAAAAAAAATAGAGGTGAGATTGTGTTTTAACTATATAAGACTTAGTACATGTAAATCCTAGGTTGTTAAAGGGTTGATTATAATAAATTAGGGCATATAATATACAATTAATGCAACCATTGATTTGTGCAAGAATTGACCTAATCTGATGTTTCTAAAAATAACAATGAATAGCATAAGTACTTAGCTAGAAACTACCCAAGATGAAGGATCTAAAAGCTAAAAATTGGTATAAGAGCTAGTCTAAGTGTTGTAAATAGGATCTAGGTGTCAAAAAATTCCCTAAACAATACCACCATACCCTGGACAGTAGTGTTGTGGAACTAGTGTCCACTTTTGGTGCTAATGTTCTTTGTGTAAGGATTCATTTATACTTTTGAGAGTAGTTGTGCCTGAGTCTACCAAGCCTATTTATGTGCAGACAAACCCTACTTCTTTGTTTATGCCTTGTTTTAATTGATTCTCATCCAAAACTTAATAAACACCTGCACACACAAAACAACAATAAGATCAAATGGAAAAAGAAGGAAAAAACTAGGTTTTGGGATATTACTATTGCGTGTGATAAAACCCCTATTATCTTGGTTGTTACCTATATTAACCCCAATGATAGGGGTCTCAAATCACATGTAATTGTCCCTTCGAGTATGTGCATAATCAATATGCATGGTATGCTAGAATGACTTTCTCTTAGGCCCTTATTTGAGCAAGCATGTATATCTAGGTGTGATAGCTAAGTAGTATGTAGTATGGTGAGTTATACTATTGAATAGTGTTATGTAATTATGTGCCAAGATAGTAAGGGCTAGATGTAAAATGCCTTGTGAGGTCCTTTATACATAAGTAAATTTAATTTGAATGTAATAACCTTGTTCGCTAGTTGATAAGATGCAAAAGAGATAAAATCATAAGAGAAGGTTCAATAAAGGGTTAGGGTCCAAAACATGGTGATAAAATGATTGTTGGACACCAGCATTGTGGTGCTCATCTCTAGTTATGGTGATAATGTCCTGAGATCATAAAATTGAGTAAACACTAGGCAGAACATGTTAGGGGGTTGCTATGACTGGGAGGGGATGACATAGGACCACTATAGGTGTAGTAAACAAGAAAATAAGATATAATAAATACCAAAAGACCCAACATAATTATGAGAACAAGAGTCACATCCATCACTAAGACCTTCCTGTGAAAAAGTAACAAAATACATAATACTTGTGGTTGCTTGACCACATTAGGGTGTATACATTTTTCCCCTTTTTATTCTAGTAATACAATGAAATAAAAGTACTAGATCAAAATAAAATATGCCCATTCCTCTTCACATACATTATAAAATAAAAGTACTAGATCATAATTCCAATTATAAAATAAAAGTACTAGATCATAATTCCAGTCACTACTCAGATTTAGTATAGGGGGAAACCACATTGTGGATTTCCTCTTCACATACATCATTACAACTCTTGTCCAATTATCTAACCAAAAAGTGGGATACTTGTACTTCCTTATGTAGATGTGATCTAAAACTAGCCCACTTTTTGGTTAGATAATTGGACAAGAGTTGTAATGATGTATGTGAAGAGGAAATCCACAATGTGGTTTCCCCAAATACTAAATCTGAGTAGTGAATGAAATTATGAGGAGCAAAACCATGTTTTCCCCCACCCTAATATCTAAACTAACTCTAATAATATAATCTATAAATGTGGGAAAACAAAGCCCACTTACCCCCACTCTGATATCTAGACTAAATCTAAGGATGTAATTTATAAAAGTGGGGAAACAAGACCTACTGGCCCCCACTTTGATATCTGGACTGAACTGAGTGTGTAATATATAACTATGAATAAATAAGGCATGCTTTTCCCCACTCTAGTATCTGGGCTAAATCTCATAGTGTAATCTATAACTGGAGGTCAAAATTATTGCTCATCCTATATAATTTAGATCTAGTGAAAAACTATGGATCAACCACTGCAAACAGCCATGTGACCCAAACTGGTGAAATCTTGGTGACATCTTAGTGGCAATGTGAGTGTAATCTGATAATCTAAACATCAGTAATGGTATAAATTATCATTCCATCTATAAAATATGGTGGAACCCTATGGGATCGAGGACATGTGCCCTACATCATGCCCCCAAACTTGATATCTAAGTAATAAAATTATGTATATGAACCAATATTTGATAGGATCATGGAACCCTAAAAAAATTAGTCAAGCTATGTATTTAAATATCTAAGCCTATCTATATATCTCAGCCTATATGTATATCTGAGATAATATATACACTTGTGTAAATATATATTTGAACCAATCTATGTGTTTGTGTAAATTTATATCTGAACCAATCTGTATGTTTATGTAAATTTATATCTGAACCAATCTATATCTATGTGAATTTGTATCTAAACTAGCATGTGTGTCTATGTGAATCTATATAGTATGCCCCCCTTTTGGTGAGAGAGATAAGATTGTGGTAAGGGTGTCAAACTAAAATTGATGTTGATAAGCATGTTAGTGATTTTTAGGGTTGGTAATGTCATTTTAGGTTTGATTAATTTGTTGATTATAAAGAAGTTATTTTTAAATTGGGAGTAGGATAGACCTTTGGTATATATTGAGTTTATTAGGTAAATATAGGTTTTGTCATTTTATGGAGTCAATTTGATCAGGATAGTAGTATAGCTAGTATAGGATGAGGGATATCGTGATCAAGACCCATGCATAAGAAACATACCATAAATCAGAACTACAGTTCCCAAGATATCATGCTTGGAAAATTTTGGTATTAGTTGGTGAAATTGGTGTGAAAATTCAACCTTAGGTAGGTGGTATTTGTAAAACATGGATTAAATAGCTTGGTTGATTGGTTTGACAAATAATTTGAACCATTTGAGTTGATAGAGATTGTTTGATCTAAGATTAAAAACATGTTGAAGAGATGAGGAGCGAGTGTGACCTAGTATGAGGAGGTGGAGGCACTTATACATGTTGGGGAGGAGGTTAGCCTAGTAAATAATTTGTCATTTTCCCTATTTTTGATATATTCATTATGTTTCTTATCATTTTTTTGAAAAATTCATAGTTAAGGGGCCTATTTTGAAATATGGCACTAGTGTCTTGAGTATGGCATTAGTATCCTAGGCATGGTGCTACTGTCCTGCGCATATGGTGCTACTATCTTGGGCATGGTGCTATTGTCCAAGATGCAATGTTAATATCCAGTAAGATAAAATTTTTGGTTTTACTTTTGATTTTTTCTTAATGATTGTTACTACATATTTATCTGGTATTCTTGGATGCTAATGCTATAATTGATAGTATGTTATAGGTGGATGTGTATACAAAAATTAGCTAGATGATGGAGTGTTTATAGAGATTTCCATGGACAAATCTTGAGATGACAATGGTCGATAGAGCAGGTTTGGGCCATGTATCTCATTGGCTCTAATGCCCTAGGATAGGCATATGATGATAGCATTGTGCAAAAGATGGAATTTTGATCCCTGTACATTTTGGTTTCCCACTAGGGAGATTATTATGATGCTAGAGGATGTGTATATGATCTTGAGATTAGCCATTACTAGTTAGAGGTAATGTTACATTTTGGTTTCCCACTAGGGAGATTATTATGATACTAGAGGATGTGTATATGATCTTGAGATTACCCATTACTAGTCAGAGGTAATGTTACATTTTGGTTTCCCACTAGGGAGATTATTATGATGCTAGAGGATGTGTATATCATCTTGAGATTACCCATTACTAGTCAGAGGTAATGTTACAAGAGGCCATTGGAGACCGAGTTATAGAGTGGGTCATAAGGTACTTTGTAGTGATGCCCATAAGGACTCATCGGGTAAGGAGTAGTGATGTATTATTGTATTTAATTATTATGTCTAATTTTTTATGGTTGCAAAAAAATTTGGTAGTGCTACCAACTTCTTTCATTATTGTGGATGGGAGTGGGGTGTTTATCTCCTATAAGATGCATGGTATAGTGTAGGATATAGAGGAGCACAGGACTATATACTCATAGGGTCACACTATACTAGCCCACTTGTATAAATATTTATAACATTTCACTCAGGAGTTATGCATGGGTGTATTAGATCTTTGACATTATTGTGATGTTGGGATTATGAGCATATTGTAGTGGCTATACCAGAGGGGTTTTCATGAGGTGATTGGGCTCACCCACATATGTTTGTATAGAGATTAACTGGTATGGTTTTCATGCCCAAGAGGAGCATGATGTGTTATCGATAGGTATCAGATAGGTTGACAGTTGGAGATGTTATTTGGAAAACCTATAAGGGATTTGAGGGGTAGCCTAAGGAAGGTGTTTAGTTGAGAAAGGTTTGAGTGAATTATAAGTTTCAATGACCATTAAGTCAATGTGTTTGAAAGGTTTCAATATGAGTGAGTGACATGGTGGTTTGGTGTGGCTTAGGATGTTCCACCAATACCATGGGTTTGGGTCAGGTGTTTTTGGGATCTAGTGAGGGAAGGGAGCAGGCCCAAACCATTAATGATGGAACTAACTCTAATTTGTTTGATAGAGCAAGATCTAGTGATGGATATATCAAACGTGGATGATGTAGGAGTGATTGATGCATACATAGCATGGTGGGTGCAACACAGATGGGCACCATTCTTTCTAAGAGGTGGGATTATCATGGAGGATGTGGTGGATGTTGAGCTTATTAAGGAAGTTGAGGGTAGGTTGTTATCGTATCTTTTTACGTCATTATTTATTTATTTAGGTGGGTATCTAATGTATTGTGTTAGTATGATCAGGTCCAGGTGATGATGAGTATTGGGATACTACTATTAAGTTTGCATTATAAGTACAAACATGACATATCCTTGATGATATCATGGATGATAGACTAGTGGAAAGGGCCATAGATGTTATCGATATTCATGCCCACATATTTGATTGAGTATCCATTATTACTATGGCATATAGATGAGTAATTGTTGATAGGGATGAGGCATGTGCATAACTATAGAGACAAGTTATGCCTACACCTAATGTTTTAGGTCAAGTAGGTAGAATAATATTGGATGACTATATATGTCTATAATGGGAGCAAGGAGAGTTGTTCGTTAAGGTAGTGGTGTTATAGGATAGAGTGCAGAGACATCAATCTTAGGCTAGATCTAGGGGGATGGTGGAGCATCTAGCTCCAGTATGGATGTATCAGAGAGTGAGAATGAGGGGTTCAGTCCTGGTGACCAAACTCCAATTATTAAGTGACTTGTATCATTATACTGAAACTATGTATCGAATTAGATATATATGTATTTTTTTGTTACATAGGTATCGTGTACATTGGCATCTTAATTTGTGGCATCATATATTTGCATATGTGTTTGTTTATATTCATTATTTAGATGTGGATATGGGAATATGTTATTTATCTAATGATAATTAGGTATTTATCTATTTATAAATGTTTAAGGAGAAATGTATATTAGATTAGCGATGTCAGTTATTAGTATAGGTGTTATAGGAGTATTGTAGGATGTCTGAGTGTGGATCATGTAACTATGACATGCACTATTTGAACCCGGATGACATGGTAAACAAGTGATCATACTACTCATGTTGTGTCAGTATTATAATTGATACTGCTTGTGGTACACTGCTAACATATAGATGTGTAGACTCTATGGTAAATAGCCTAATCAATTATCATACTAAAATTGTGCTCTAATCTTTGTGATCTCTACCAATTATCTTAATCAATTTTTGAAATGTGTTATGATCTATGTGATCTCTAACAAATATATTAATCGATTATTGAATTCTGATTTGATTTCTATGGTCTCTATCAAATATCTTGATCAGTTGTTGAATTTTGCTCTGATTTCTATGATCTTTACCAAATATCTTGATCATTTTTTGAATTGTGCTTTAATTTCTATGATCACTACCAAATATCTTAATCAATTTTTGAACTATAGCTAGTGATCTATTTAATTTCCATTTTTATACCATGTTGTTGTAATTAGGTGGATATTTATGAAATGGTTGCCATCTCTATTGGTTATGTGGTGCATGAAATATCTCATAAGTAGGTGTCCTAGAAACAACATGGCTCATATGATGAGTAACCAATGGATCCTTAAAAGGAACATCTTGGGATAACTTAGAGTGTGATCTAGGAGAGTTTAGAAATTGACATCTCGATGCCCCCTATGTAAATGTTATAATGTCTTTGTTGACATACTAGTCAATATGATCTTAGAGTATATAATAGTTATTATCCAAATATCCATTTATCTAATGAAAATTATAATATGGTTTATTTTGTATCCTTTGTAAATGATGTGTTAGATGGTGATAAGTAGAAGGAAGTGCGATCATCTCTTTATCTAATAATCTAAGTAAGATATCATGAGGCCTATCTCTATCTAAAAACTGTATAGCCTCTTTGTCGGTATCATGTGCTCTACTCACTATAGGAGATGCTCTTTGAAGTGGTTATTTTCTCTTATTAAGTATTTTGATTGTTTTTTCTGTTCAACTTGTTTCTTAATCATAGGTTGAGTAGGTGCCTGTACCATATTAGATTATTGTGGCTCTAGGAAATTTACATCCAAATCTATCTCTAGATGTGTTTCAACTAGTCCCAACTCTTTCTCTAATGCCATAGCTGTGTTACAAAGATGTCAAAATGATGTGGATGTCTCATATACTAATTTATCTTTAAGAGGAAAAATGAGGCCTCTATCAAATATGTATTATACCTCTAAATCTATCAGTTGGTAAATCAATTGATGCATACATGATTTGAATCTTAGAATGTACTCAATTATTGTTTGTCTCACCCTAGTGTAGTGAAGGCAACCTCTCATATGTGACTTGAGGTCCCTTATTTTGTATGTAGTCCCTGAGAAATACTACTTCTAAATCATCATATGTATGTAGTGAGCCACTAGGGAATGCATGATGAAACCAATTTAATGTCTCACCCTTTAGATATTTTGGAAATAAATGTTGTATATTCAAACTACTAGTGACATGTCCCATGTCTTTTCCATAAGCTCTAAGGTGAAAATATGGGTTTACATGCCCATCAAGTTTTAGTAACACTAGTATCTAAAAGTTGGGTGGTAACTTTGTAGTGAAGATTCTATGCAGAATAGGATTGCCATGAATGGCATTGGAATCATCTCAAGAGTGGTATGTTTTACTTTTTAATGTGAGATGGTATACTTGTTATTGTAAAGCACCCATAACATGCATCAAGTATATTACCACTTGTAAAGTTATATTATCATCAAAAGTTTTATTTAACTCTTGAAACTTATTATTAATCTTAGCCATTGGTACACTACATCAGGGACCTTTTTCAGGGAGGATTGGTTTGATCTTTGTAACCTTTGGAGGGGTGATAGCTTGGACCTAGTGAGAGGGAAATGGACTATCACCCTTATGGAGGTTAAGATGAGAAATGGATTCTACCGTAATAATGGGGTTGAGGGGGATTCATTGGTATCTTTTTTTTTTTTAATTTTTAAAGAAGTATCACATGCTAATAGGCTAGAAGATACATTATTATCATGTGAATGTAAATTATATAAATTATGAACAAAAGAATAAGAGTGTGTGTTTTTTAGTGTTTGAACTAGCATTTGATAATCAATCAATTTGAATACAAGGAATGGGAGAATTAAGGAGAGAGCTAGTAATAGACTAACAATCTTCTTCACTAACATCATAATAATCATTGTTATTCCATGGTTCATCAAAATCAGATTTTAATTCACTAGTATAGGTAGGGGTAGAAGAATTTTCAGTCGCATGTTCCCTAAGAGAGAGAGTAGAAGAAGATTTTAACTTTTTACTAATAAGCAATATATCATCATGTGTAGGTATAATGAAATGCATGTTTTCACTAGCTATGAATGGAATGCAGGTATGATCCTTATTTTCAATATTCGAGTCAAGGGTAGAATAAGTAGAAATTGTGTTTTCATTTGGCATATTATGATATATAGAATAAGAGTTGGATATATTTTAATTATCAACATTTTGCAAAGAATTTGTTAGAATAAATTTATCATAGTAATATTGTTATGTAAAAGTGAGGTTATTTATACAATAACTCATGTAGTTTTAAGTTAGTTTGTTAGTTGTTAAACTATGTTAGTCGAATAAATTTTATTATCAACCTATTTCATAATTTATAATATTACATATTGTTTATAGGTTATTGATTGTCCTATTTTATAGGACTATTATGAGCATATGTATGGTTATTTATATGGCTTTGTAATTCGTATTCTATAAGCCCAATAAATCATACTAAATTGATGCTCAAATTTGGTATCATAGTGGATCATTTGCAGAGAAAGACCCTATTAACATTTATATTGTGAAAGTTAGATTGCACTTGAAAAGATTGTGGTGTGATTGGTAGCTTAGAAGTCAAAAAATTCAAGTTGATTGTATAAGTTTTCTTCCAATATAAATTGTACACACTCCATAGACAATGAATTGTAACTAAAAGAGATTATATGATATACTTTTTACCATTTTAAATTTATTTGGTTCATTCTAGAGCAGGTAGTACAATATTTTTGGCCATTAAAGTCTATTTGGTTTAGTTTTGCTCTTTTAACCTATAGCAGATCAATTTTTGGTCATATATGACCGTACGAGCAGTTTCAGACTCTAAAATTTTTATAATACTTGTGTTATTACAATGTGCACCCTATGCTAATAGGTCATACAATTTTAAATTAATTTGTACAATTATTTATATGCCTGCAATCTATTCTTCATCATTTTCTACCTGTAGACTAGTTTTTCTCTATTTTAAACCATATGGAGTGAATTTTTTAATCTGATTTTTAGATATTATTTATTGATCAAACCACCATCCTCCCACACTTGGTTGTATAATTTTCAATTTTTATAGCATTTTGGGAGCCGTTAACTTGCAACATGCATTTGGCATGGTAGATTGAGATGTAGACAAATTTTATGCCTGTAAAAGTCATACAGTCAATATTTTTTAAATATAATTTTTGTATACTACTATTTATTTTATGATGGAACATTCCAACCTACATATTACACTTATATTTGTATCCGTACATAAATTGGAAAGACTTCAAGGTGATGCAGTCATTTGAATCATCAATTTAACTAGAAGATCAATTTTTATTCATAAATTTCTGTACAGACCTATTTTTCTAGAATTGATTGTTGGATATTGTTTTGTGTTGTATATATTTCCACTTGAAAGCCTTTTGTACACATGGAAATCCTATTTTACACTTTTTTGGTTATTTTGAAGTGGCATTCCATTCACAGCGTACCAATTGGAGTAAAAATAGATGTTTACTTTGATTTCCTTCTACCAACTAAGCCTTCTAATGTGGTTTTCATTTCATGGAGGTATGACTTACATCTAAAATGCCATCTTATTTAGCTTCAAATATAAATTTCTCCTTTCAAAGTATTGAATTGATACATAGAGGAGCTAGTAGATTTGTTTCTTGTTAAAATCTAGCCATAAGAGGTTTAGAGTTCAAATCATAAACAAATGCAAAAGACAAAATTAGAAAAAGATTTTTTTTTTAAAAGACAAAATTGGAGGGATTATTTTGATTATTTTCCTTTACGGAATTTTATTTTCCATTTTATGTACTTACGTATTGTAAATTGTAAATATTTGTAAAAGTTTTTTATTTTCATCAAATCGAATCAGTGAAAAAACAACGAGATTGTAAAAATCTCATTCATAATGTTTGGTATCAATGACACCTCTAGTTCATTTTTATGGGTAATACCATTTTGATTAGAACTATTACATTTATAACATAACATAGTCGCAACAATAATATCTAGGCATCGACCCTTTAAATCATTAGGAAGTAATAAGGTTTAGGATATTCATAAACTATCCCTTTGTTACCCATTCGTTATTGTCGATAGGTGTAAATCTTGACAATTAGAATTTCTAAGTATATAGGGAAATTACTCCCACATATGTGTAATTATTTCCAAGTAGGTGTTGATGATAGAACAAATTTATTTTACGTACTGTCTAGGTACCCAGTACTATTTTGATGTCACGTGTGTTAAAGTCTCTTTCAAGTACCGACAGGTATATAGGAAGGTGCACATATAGAGAGGTCTGGTATATCAATCTGATAGTATATAAAAAGGAGAACCTTTTGGAATTATAAAGCACCAATCCTTCTCCTTTCTATTGATTAGATTTACACACATGAGCATAAATGGACCATGTTTTGTTCTACCAAACACTTAACTTCTTTGAGGTGACAACTATGTAACATGGGAAACTAAGGTTAAAACCTTTTTGGAATTTGAGGACATATGGATAGTTGTTGATGGCACCTAGTCCCAACATGTTACTGACATTGATCAACAATAAAAATATGACAAAACCAATCAAAAGGCTAAGCTCATAATCATGTTTGGAGTCTCAGATGAGATAAAACCTCATATATGTAATACCACTACAGTTCAGGATACTTGGGATAAGCTTCAAATAGTCTTTGAGGTAAAGAATCAGAACTAGATTTTTTATCTGCAAATCCAACTCCATAGTTTGAAGTTGAAATCCGAAGAAAAATTTGAGTCTTTTATTAATAGAGTTACAACTTTGTGGGCTTCGCTTGAAGCATTGGGTGAACAAGTGAAAGACGACTCTTTGGTTCCTATTTTCCTAAGAGCTCTACCCCCCGCATATAAAATTTTTGTGACCACATTGAATGTCACATCTCAAAAACCAACCTTTGCCTCATAGGTTAACATGTTGCAACATGAAGAAGCCATGCAAAATACAGAGGAACCTAATGAAGAACATGTACTTGCCTCATCTCAGAATGGGAAGAAGCCCATGAGGACTTCTAAACAGAACCCTAAGCAGAATAATTGACAACACCAATAGGGGAACAAATCCCATTCATAGATGGTTTGTTTTATTTGTAGAAAGACAATACATTACCTCAAACATTGTTGGTATAATGGATTCACATAGAGCTCATCTAGTAAAAATCCCACTTCACAAAATCCACCTCAGTCACTGAAGCCTAAACCCCATTCTAAAAAGCATTGGAGGAAAAAACAATAGCATGGGAATGTTGTTGAGGATGATCATTCTTCAGAAGATGATCACATATTTACTACATAGACACATGAGGAACTTTGTTCTTAAAAATTCATTTGGTATGTTGATTATGGTGCCACAAGGCACATGACAGTACAGAAATAATGGTTTTTCACTTTACATCAATCAGGATCTTGGGGTAATGTTTCTCTTGGTGATGACTCATCATACACTATCCAGAGTAGAGGTGATGTTTTTTTACATTTTTGTAAACACACTACCACAATCATGGTTGAGGATGCACACTTGTCTCGTTCATATTTTACATAAGTGTGTCTCAGAGTGGTATATCTGTTAAACAGGTCACCCACCAAAACTCTTGATGGAATTACACCACATGAAGCATGGACTAATACGAAGCTGAAAGTCTCGTCTTTGAGTTTTTGGTTGTAAGGCATACATGCATGTCCCTAAGAGGAAAAGAAATAAATTGGATAAGAAAACTAGGAATACATTTTTGGGGATACAATAACGAGTCGAAATCATATCGAATCATTGATACAAAGATTATGAAGATACTTATTAGAAGGGATGTATTTGATGAGAAAGGTGAAATCAGTTCATCTTCCACATAAATATTAATACAAACATCAGACATGTAAACTTTCTAAATAAAAATAGTGGTGACGGTCAATCAAAAGCTTCAGCACCACCAACTACTACTCAACATATGACTAAATGGTATATGAGTACAATTCAAGATGTAAAACCGGATGGACCTTTAAACACTTCATCTACAAGATCGAGGACTTGTAGTATGGCTCGTGTAGAGGTAAATTTGGTCTTAATGAGCATAGTTGAAAAAATATTTGATCCCTCTATAATTCATCAAACCCTAGAGTCCAAACCTTGAAAGATGCCATGGATGCAAAATATCAATCTCTAATGAAGAATGACACATGGAAACTTGTTGATCTTCCACCAAGGAAGAAACTTATTGGATGCAAATGGGTCTTTAAGACCAAATACAAAGCAGGTGGTAGTATAAACAAGCACAAGGCAAGACTCGTAGCAAAGGGATATGCACAAAAAGAAGGTATAAACTATAAGGAAAATTTTGCTCCTATAACTAAGATAAAGATAATCAAAATGATCTTTGCAATGGCTGCATAGTTTGGGTGAAACATTCATCAAATGGACATTAAAAGTGCATTCTTAAATGGAGATCTATAAGAAGAGGTCTATATGACTCAACCAAAAGGTTGTGTCACACCATGGCAAGAGAAAAAGGTGTACAAACTCAAAAAATATTTGTATGGTTTCAAACAGGCTCCTAGAGCCTATTATATAAAAACTGATGAGCATCATGAAGCATGGATTTCAGAGGAATCCATACAATCCCAATCTCTACCTCAAAAAAAATAGGGGGGAGATTATTATTATTATTATTATTATTATTATTATTATTATTATTATTATTTATGTTGATAATCTAGTCATCACTGGTAACTCAGTGAAAATATTTGATGCAACAAAAAAATATCTCAATCGATCATTTGACATGACAGATCTCAGACTATTGCACTATTGTCTTGAATTAGAAGTATGGCTAAAAGACTACCAAATATTCGTGTCTCAGATGAAGTATACCAAGACATTGCTCGAGAGGTTTCGGATGATAGATTACAAACCAATGGCTACACTTATGGAGACAAGGCTTTAGCTATCTCACTCAGATCCATCACTGCCAGTAGATGCCACTCTTTATATTTAGTTGATTAGAAGTCTCATCTACCTCACATACACTAGGTCGAATATCAGTTATGATGTCAGCGATCTTTCTCGTTTCATTTAAGAGCCAAAGGTAAGTTACTAGAAAGCAGCTAAATGGGTATTACGATATATTCAAAGAACAATGGAATATGGCCTAGCATACAAGAATAATGATAAGTTCTTCTTGACAGGATACACAAACGCATATCATGCAGGTTTAATTGATGACATAAAATCCACTTTTGGGTTTGTATTTTTTTTAAAATTTGGTCTAATCTCATGAGGGAAGAAGAAGCAGAACTTTGTTTCTCATTCTTCTACTAAGGTAGAATATCGCATTGTAGGAAGACTTGTCTATGAGATAATATGGCTAAGTCGCATACTAGTAGGATTGGGAGTTCCACAGAGTCAATAAATAATTTTGAACTACGATAATCAAGATGTTCTTAAACTTTTTCATAATCCAATTTTTCATAAATGCACTAAGCACATTGAAATTCAAATCCATTTCATACATGATCATGTTCAACAACACAATACACAGCTCCAATATTACCTCACTCAAAATAGTGTGCAGATATCTTCACAAAGTCACTTGCATGTGATAAGTTTGAGGCATTCAGAAGTTCTCTCTTGTACTCTCCAAGCTATGATAAATTAAGAGGAAGGAATGTTAGAATAAATTTATCATAGTAATATTGTTATGTAAAAGTGAGGTTGTTATCTGTAAAACAACTCACTTAGTTTTTAGTTAGTTTGTTAGTTGTTAAACTATGTTAGTTGAATAAAGTCTATTGTGTACCTATTTCGTAATGTAGAAGATTACAAATTATTTATAGGTTATTGTTCATCCTATTTTGTAGGACTATTATGAACATATGTAAGGTTATTTATATGGCTTTGTAATTTGTATTTTGTAAGTTCAATAAATCATATTAGACTTATGCTTAGAGAATCATTGTGTTGAGCTTAAAATGTAAAAGGTGATAAAATAATTTTGTCTACTTTAGTTTGTGCATTAGTAAAAGGTGTAATATCATTTGTACATGCTTTTTCAAATTTAACTGAGAAGGGTAAAGATGATGCATTGCTTTTTTCTATAGTATTTGAATAATGTGAAAGTAGATTTTATTTATTGCACTTATGTTGTTTTAATTTGAATAAGGGGGTAGCAAAAGTGGTTGAAACGCTAGGGTTACATTGGAATAAAACACTACCAACAAGATATTCTTTCACCATTATATTGTTAGTTTTATTTTAAGTAGGAGAAGAGGGAGAAGAAAGAGAAGAAGATGCATCTAGACTATCCTCATCAACACTTTTATTGTCATGCTCATAGTAATCATCATATCCATCATTACAACAATAATCATCATCATTATAAATGAAATCATTATCATGTGTTAATGCGCAATCTTGAAAATTCGTCCATTCATTCTTATAATTATGAGAAGATGTGAGAAATTTAGCCATTATATTGTTAGTTTCATCTTGAATAAGTAGGAGAAAAGGGAGAAGAAAGAGAAGAAGATGCATCTAGACTATCCTCATCAACACTTTCATTGTCGTGTTCATAGTAATCATCATATCCATCATTACAATAATAATAATAATCATCATCATTATAAATGAAATCATTATCATGTGCTAATGTGTAATCTTGAAAGTTTGTCCATTCATTCTTATAATTTATGAGAAAATGTGAGAAATCAATCAACTAGGTGAGGGGCAAAAGGCTCCCTGAATGTCATTTTAAACTTGCCAAAGAAGATAATATAAACAATGAATAATAAGCACACAATAGGTAAAATGTAATCTAACATAGTTGTGTAAATATGAAAAATATTTAGTCCAATGTATAAGAAAAAAAATCAGAATTTTATTTGAAACCCTAAAGGCTAATGTTTGGATGTATAAGGACCTAGTATGTGGATCTAGAGTTTTGGAGGGTTTGTTGGCAAAAATTTAAAATTGTATTAAATTAATGAAAACCTAATATAACACTGATTTGAATCAGTTAAGTTGTGAAAAAATCAAAATTTTATAACCATAATTTAGTGCATAAGAATGTAAAGGACAAATCTTAGGATAAAACTAGGGTTTTAAGCAATATTCGAAGTAAGTCAAGTTCACCAAATGTTTTAATTGTTTGGGACTTAGTACATGTAAATTCTAAGTTGTTAAAGCACTGAGTATAATAAATCAAAGGTATGGAATTTGCAATGAATACACCCGTTGATTTATACAAGAATTGACTTAATTTGATATTTTCAAAAATAGAAATGAATGACAAATACTTAGCTGGAAACTGCCTGACGAAGGAACTTAAAGCTAAAAACTTGTACAGGAGCTTGTCTGTCATAAATAGGGTCTAGGTGTCAAAACCCCTCCCAAACAATAGGACCATACCCTGGGCAATAGCGTTGTGACGCTAGTGCCCACTTTTGGTGCTAATGTCCTTTGTGCAAGGATTGATTTGTACTTCTGAAAGCAATTGTGCTTGAGTCTACCAACCCTGTTCTTGCACGGACAAACCTTGCTTTTCAGTTGTGACATATTTTGACTATTTTTTGACTAATTCTTCTCCAAAACCTAATGAACACATGCACACACAAAACAACAAGATTAAATTCAAAAGGAAGAAAAAAACTAAGTTGTAGGATATTATGATCGCGCAGGACAAAACCCTTGTTGTCCTGGTCATTGTCTACATTAACCCCAATGCTAGGGATCTCATAATAAATGTAGTTCTCCCTTAAAGAATATGCATAATCAACACACATGATATATTAGAATGACTTTTGCTTAAGCCCTTTGATCAAACATGTAGATCTAGGTGTGATATCTAAGTAATATGCAGTATGCTACGTACTATTAACTGATTTTATGTAATTATGTGCCAAGATAGTAAGTGTTAAATGTAAAATGTCAGTGAGGCCCTTTATATAGAAGGAACTTTGATTTGAATGTAAGACCCTTGTTCGTTGCCCGACAAGACACAAAAGAGAGATAAAATCATAAGAGAAGGCTCAAGGAAGGGTTAGGGTACAAACACGGTGAGAAAATGACCACTGGACACTAGCGCCAAAGTTGGACACTAGCGCCAAAGTTGGACACTAGCATTGTGGCACACAACGCTAGTGTCCACTTACGGGGCTAATGTCCTGAGGTCACAAAACTAAGTAAAGATTGGGTAGAGCAAGTTATGTGGGCCCTGTGATTGGAAGGGGATGACATAGAACCACTAGGGGTGCAGCAAACTAGGAAAATAAGACATAAGAAAGACTAAAAGACCCAACATGACCACACGAACAAGAGTCACATTCATCACTAAGACCATGTGAAAGAGCAACAAAAGATAGTTCTTGTGGTTGCTTAACCAAATTGGGGTGTGTACCGATTGTGAACCTTGAAGGACAAGAAAAGTTGATGTCATAGTGGTAATAAGAACGGATAAGCATGACAAAATCTCCCACAAACAGCCACAAATTGGGCCAATCTGACCCAAGTGTACTTCTTCTAAGAGATTAATGCACTACCAAGTCCTACAAAAGAAAGTGTCAATATGCGAAATTAAGATGTATATACAACCTACTTCTACTCAACTTCTCTCAACTCAACAAGGCAATGTTTTGACTTGTGATACCATAACTAATGTCGTTGTCAAGGGTCAAATGAACAACTATCAATCAACCAATCAGTCAAGTCAATGTTCAAACATAATACAAAAGCAAAAATTTGCACAAGAATTATCCTCTTTATTGAATATGCAAAAAAAGTACACAAACTATTATTTGAGAGAATACCTTCTTGAATTTGATTAATATTAATAATTTTATTACATCAACCATTTGGAAAAATATATCAACAACGTACACTTCTATTTTCTATTCTCAACCTAAATTACAAACACGCTTTCTACAAATATCAAGTCTTCTAAAATGCCTTGCAATCTCTCTTCTAACGTGTGCTTGCTACTTTGCAAGCTTTCTACTTGTCAACGTAACTCTTCCCAATTCCAAAACAACCTTTGTAATTTAGAGTAGACATTTAATTTGTACGACTCTTGTTCGTTATTGGAGGAAAGAATAAGTGAAGGGAAAGATCAATCAATTCAGCAACAAATCATTACAAGATCACAAACATTTAACTAAATCCCAAGCTTTACAAATATAGATGTATGTGCTTAACTGCATGTCCAATTTGATATCGAAATGTGTATCCAAACATCAACATCTGGCACATGGTATCTCTATGGTTGGAAATTAACTTTGAATTGTACATGAAATGCCTCCTAAGGGTCAACAAAAAATGATATATGGCATGGTTATTGTATTGAAGCATTGATCTTCTCACTTAAAAACTCAACATGGTATTGCAGGGGACTGACCACAAAATCAGCTACATCATGGTGTTGCGGGTGAGTGACCACACAATCAGATACAACATGATGTTAAGCAAGTGACCTCAGAATTAGCTTCACCATGGTATTTGTGCAGAAGACAACATACCATGGTGATTTTTTAATGAAATAATTGCTTTCCTCTTGAAAAGTCAGGCAATTTCGAAAAAAGAACCACCCAATTACGAGTTTGCATAACAAAGTTATGATCTCTACTAGTCTTAGTTCTATAAAATGGAATCGCACTGCAAGACTTAAAAAATAATCTCTAAACTGATCATCATAAGAAGATTTCCAACATGGTCCCCCTCTCAAATTTCAACAAAATTGTCTTCAACATGGAGTGTCATGAACATAAGGCCTCAAAAATGATTGTGAACATGAAGGGATCAAATTGTTTTGCCATGATTGCAACTACAATTCACTAAGACATTTCTGTAAGGCACAAGTACCATGTGCCCTCTGTCCAATTAGCCAGCCAGATTAACAAAATGTATGAATATCAAGGTCTCTACACCCTTCAAGGTTTTAACCTAGGTCTTTTACCATGCAAAAATTGCTATCTCAACCACTTCATCATAGACGGATCAACATTATAGCAAGAAGATTAATGGATTTTAGTCTTAAAAAAATTTCTAGAACCTGAAAGTAAACCAAATAGAAAATGGGTCATCCGATGGCAGGGGCTGCATTTGCATGTCTTTTGCCATGCAAAAATTGCTATCTCAACCACTTCATCATATACAGATCGACATTATAACTATTAGCAGTTAGCTCTAAAGAAAGGCTTGGAGGGCCAAATGGTTCTGGGCCAGATGCTTTCCGTTAAGCGAGTAAGCAAGTGCAAAGAACCAGCTTTTCGAAATAAAAGAGAAAATAATGAAGCTTGGTTTTAAACTTTCACATCATATATTCAACATAATTAACTGGAAACAGATAAACCCCAGTACGAAGTAATGAAGATACTCTAACTATAAGATTTGCTTTCATAATGCATGATGTTGTAACGGCTCTTAAACAATAGATCAAATTTATTTTATTCACTGGTCCAACAAAATATCTAGTCATGAGAACAATGGGACTTAATCCAGACATCAAGAGAAAACAGTTATCTTTCATGGGAAGTTAGATTAGTACGCAACAGGTACAGAACAAGCACCAAGGCCACACTAATACTTGAATTTCAATGTTTGCAAATAGAGTTCTCTGACATGGGATGCAAAATATGTTGCAAATCAGCAAACATAATAATCAGCTCTATAGAAATGGAGTTAATACCCAAAAACCAAGAAGGAATAATTAACCAATCTAGTAGTTGAAAATAACTCTAGTATAAAATCTGGTCAATTCAATACATAGGACCCCAAGAATAGAGCTCCGCATGTGCATAAGACATTCGTTGACCATCAACCATCTTTCAGCGCCCCAAACCACCCTCAAACAATCAAAAAGTCTTCCTTGTTGAAAGGATGATCAACAATAAAAACTCTCAAAATCAGCACTCTCCCACTTGATCACAATAAGACATCCTGACAATATTGCAATTTGACTTCTTGCTTCATTGCAGTTGCTAGAAGAAATATTTACAAGGGCTTGATGCCCAAAATCACCAGGCATGAAGGAAGAATAAAAGGGTAATAGTACAATGGCCATTGCCATATAATTGGATAACTATTGGTCACAAAGTACTTACAAAGGATGGCATGTCATTGCGAGGCCCTGCCACAGAACGATAAGCATAGAGTTTCTCCACAAGAGAGTCGTCGTTTCCAATCTCCCTGATTATTTCCACATTGAGCGAAGGCATCCTTTTTGCTAGTTCCATACAACCCTGCACACTGACCTTGCAAGCAGACATCCACAAAAATCGCATGTTTTCATAATGATGTAAACCAGACAAAAGGGCAGCATCTCCAAAAGGGCTATCCCTTATCTCAAGCTTCCTAAGACGTGTGCATCCATCAAGAACATATTTCATACTCAAGTCATTCTCCCCGGCAAAGGCCACTGACAAGGTCTCAAGTGATTTTCCATAAGTTCCGATGTCCTCAAATGTTTTATTGGTGAGTAGACCAGACACTGCCAACCTTGTCAGGTTTTTGCAGTTCATTACAATGGCACCAAATCCTTCATCCATCGGTTTCCCAGTTACATGGTCAGGTTTGTGCCGACCCATAATACAGAGCCGAAAGCTGGTAAGTTTTGGACAGTTCTTTGACATGGTCACAACTGCTGCATTTGTCATCCGCTGACAAAAGTAAAGTATCGACTGGAGATTTGGGCATCCCTCTGAAATGGCAACCAATCCCTCATCAGATACAGAACCCTGACCATCCTCTCGAGCATCAACAGGAAAAACTCGGAGATCTCTTAAGTCTTTACATGTTGCAGCAGCAGCCCATAGACCTGCATCTTCTACTGAGTCCAAAACCTGCATTAAAAAAAAACGTTTTCATATATAAGGAAACATATCATGAGATGAACAATGATTAAGGTAAACTAGCAGAAGAAAGCAACTTTCCATAACTAGAAGAATGATAGCCATAAGGGCATCAATATAACACCATTCAGTATATTTAGGAAAACCTTAAGAACAGTTGATGGAAAATAGTTGGTTCCAGATACATTATGATTAAGAAGAGTTGTTTCGAATAAACAATAAAAACTGAACGCTTACAAATCAAAAAAATCCAAATAGATTTTGAATGGAAAAAATCTGTCAGCATTTCTTGTTCAACTTACATATTCTTTTGTCACCTGTGTTAATGATATGGGACCCTACGAAACTTTGGTGAAGGCCACTTTAATCTAAGTATAGAATTTTTTGCATCTTGTAAGTTTGAAAGCTGAAGAAAAATTCATAGAAACGTTTCCATTAACAGGTAACAATGGATGGCAAAGGATCTTTGAAGCAACTCTGAATGAAGGTTGACTTCATTTGCCATTCAGTGGAATCAGTTACCATATAAAATGAACAAGTTGGAAGGCAGAAAGTAACTTGAATTTCTAATGTGAAGTGACAAATGTAAATCCATACACGTCTCTTTTTCAGGCATTAGGAAAGATGTAATATCAAACTTCACCTTCTAAGGTAATGGGAAAGGGAAGATGACAAACCCAAAGACGCTGCAGTTTTGGACAATTGCATACGATCTGCTCCAACTCTCCGCTACCAATAACAGCATAGCTGAAATTCAGGTCAATTAAGTTGTTGCAAACCGAATAGATTGTTGGCAGATACTCCAGAACAACTTCCTGAAATCCTGACAGACTTTGAAGTGACTTGCAATTGTTGAAGGCAACTTGAAGGACTGTTGCTTGCTCTGGTATGAAATCATAAGAGAAACAGCCCGTTCCTAAATGTGTCAGCTGTGGAGCTCTCAACATAAGTCGATACAGCTGCACAATAGAAACGGATGCATTCAACCTTAGCTCTTTAAGAGAAGGGGATCGTGCCACTAATCTTTCTAGTGCATCAAAATTTATCGAGGCCTCCAAACAATCAAAACCAAGGCATATTAATGTGGTAGTTGTCTCTGGAAAACAGTTCAACCAATCAACTCCATTATCAATGATTTCATCTTCATTCAAATCAAATCGCTGTAATTGTCTGCAAGAAGAAGCTTTGTTAATTAGTAATCACTAATCCTGTGCTTGCAACACTGTCAATGAAATAGTACGTGAAAGAAAGGTTACTTGACCAAAGAATCCACTCCAAAACAAGTTTTGTTTTAGACTTCTTTTTTTGTATAGATTTTATGTTTTCACAGTCCATGAAATATAACAGAAGGCTTTTGGATATAAACTTAGTTTTACTCAGTCAACAGTGAAAAGTAGAGTAGTAATTATTCTTGTCTAGGTTGTAGTTCAATGCATCACAGTTTGATGACAGAGAAGTCTATACCATATCCAAAGCTTATGAAAAGGAAACATGGTCAGCACGAAAGAGAATCACAAAAAAAATTGCTCCTCCAATTAAAGATAACCCAGATTTTACAACGACAAAATTCTATTTGAGACAATATAGCAGTCTCCAAATGGTAAAGCAGCAGCAATAAATAGGCAAAAATCAGTTCAACAAGAGTCCAAATCACTTTATTGGCTTGAACTACCACAATATTAACTTGCTTGAAAGGAAGGTTACTTAACCAAAGAATTAACTCCAAAATAAGATTTCTTTTACACAATCTGATGTGAAAGGTAAAGGCAGCCGTCAGATCAGTGGCACTAGTTCTAGTCTAGATTAAAGATCAATGTATAACATTCTGATACCAAACGGAATTCTATACCACATTCAAAGCTTATCAAAGCAAATCATGTATAAAACTAAGAATTAAAAAAATTGCTGCCATAATTAAATAAAACCCAGGTGTTACTATATCAGAAATTTCTACTCGAGACTGCATCGAGTGTCCAAACATAAAAGCACTGAATAGGAAATAGTCAATTTCTCCAAAAAGAGTCCAAAACTCTCTAACGAATTGCACTACCACAATATTTACTTTTCATGAGTATATATTATAGTTACAGGAGTGCACACACCTGGCCTCTATGTAGAGGCACTGTGTAGGTATCTGTACACATGCACCCTACAATTATTCTAGTTTTCTGATGTTTTCTAATATATTTTTTTTGTGTAACAAAAAACAAAACCTATATTCTGCACACCCAAGTTTTGGGGGGTTGCACCAGGTGTTGCACACCCGTACCCTGCACACTCTCAAACCCAAGTCATGTTGGTAATAGAAAATTTTCACGACAAAATGAATGAGCACTGATCCAAATGTACCTTTAACTTCCATCTTCGCTGAATTATATGTGCAATAAGAAGAATTAAAAACTTGCAGAGATGCCAGAAGCAGTAAATACCAAATAAGAGACAACGGAGCATACAAAAGGTCATGCAAAATTACATGGAACCATGGAATTCCTGTACATGCATGATGTATCATATCCATGGCAACGTTTTAAGAATGGCACCAACATGGGAACCTCAATCCCAAAGAAAAATACAAAAACCAATTAGAGAAAGGATTTCAGAACTTCATTTGCATGCTTATGTGCTATTCTAGAAGACATTGCAAAGTAACAGGAAACTATGGTACTTGAAATTCCTTTCACAATGTCAATTTTGTACTTCATAAGTTATAGCATATAACACTCCATGATGCCATTAACCTCCAAACCGTGCTGACAACTTATCCCTGTTCATATTGAGAAATTAAGTCACAAGATTCTTGTTTGTATTTGTGATCGGCAAGGACAAATTTGAAACAAGTTCTCCAGCTGATAAAATTCGGAAAAAAAAGTAGTGATTAAGTTCGAATAATATAAATCTGCATTTTTTATTACTTTTATTTTCAAAATAAAAAATAAATGCACAACAATGTCAAAAATAAAATAGATAAATATTACTAAATAGCTTCAAAAACTATGTAAGAAGATGTGAAAACATATAAATCGTAGATTAAAATACAGTAATCAACAATTGCTCATCAGCCCAAACAAAATTTTGACTTGTATTCGGGACTCGGAAGTTTTTCAGCAATTATTCAACATTACTCGACGACTTTATCACTACTTTAAAAAACATATAAATTCATAAAATAAACTTAAATAAAATGTAAAACATTGTTAAATGACATGAGAAATGAATGTACAAAATGCATAATTATATTTTCTATTAATTTTCAACCCAAAAAGAGTATAGAGTATAGAGTATAGAGTTACAAACTACAATGCTCAGAGTCAAATGAAATGTCAATATATACATATTAGATTTCATATCTAACACCTAGTATAAACATGTTGGGGCTGCCTCGTGGAAGTGGAAGATAATGATTCCTCCTCTGCAACATCATCTGCAAAGATATCATTTGAATCCTCACCAACCCCTCTTGGTGCCTCCGTTGCCCTTGATGTTATTGCTTCTTTTGTTTCCCTCTCATTTGTGATCTCTTCCACGATAAACATGGGCTCCAAATCATCAGCAATTCAGTTGGCATATGGATCAAGGTCATCAAGTCAATTGCCTCATAACTCTCTTCCCCCTCTACTGGTCTCACACAAAGACGAAGATTGAATCACATAAAAACAAGAGCGTAAAGGCATTGTGTTGTGAACATGTTGCACTTCTTTGTGTGTATAGCTACAAACATGCTCCAATTATGTTCACACCCAAACGAGCTACACAACTAGCACAAAATGCATATGGCTAACCTTTGAAGATTTGGTGTTTTCACATCATAATCTTCTCGCTACAAACCTGCAAATAGGACATTTATAATTTTGTAAGTCAACTAGGCTTGCATAAATGAAAAAATGAAAGGAGTCTAGTAGTAGTATCTAGTTCTACAAGTAACGAGACTGCAAGTTCAAACAAATGACTCAATTTCTTTTTACCTGGCTGAGAAGTGTTTCTTATTTTGACGAATAGAGTTAAAGGAGTCTCCCCATTGCATTATTGTAAATGTGTAGCTCCTCGATAATTGTGTGTCTAGTGTCATGTAATGTCCCCAATTTTGATCTAGACCCTCGTAGGACCCTTAGCCCATTCTTGTTTTCAATGGCTAAGGGTAGAGGAAGGAAAGGGAACATTGTGGGCCACTTGTAAGGAGTTAATAATAGAAAACATACTTTATATTTTCAATTTTGAGTTGAATTATGAAAAAGCACTTTGTTTCTATTTCACTTAAGTGGTGGAGTTTATAAGTCGTAGACACTTAAGGCCTAAAGTGAAATTAAGAAGATCTTTTAATATTTTAAAAAAAAATGTAACTTTTTCCTCCAATTTTGGACGCTACACTTTAAGGAGTGGTATATAAAGGCAAGTAAGGATCCATTTGAATCTTATGCATAATTGAAAATTGAAATTATTAATCAAGTATGTCAAGCTTGGTTTCCACCTCTTGAAGACGAATACCTTCAAGAAGTGTTTTAAGTTTGGGGACGAAAACATCCATTCTTTCTACTTCGACAACTCTATTCAAAAGGTTGTAAGTAAACTTCAAATTGCATGTGTTCATGCAAGTGGATCTATAAATGTGTTTTGAAACACCACCTACATCTGAAAATTTGAGTGAACCTAAAGTTTGAGGAGGAAAATTTTGAAAACTAGGGTTTTCATAATTTTAAATCAAGTTTTGGTAGTCTTCCCATGAAATGAATTTTTTTATATTATTTTTATTTGATAGTCACTAATTTTGTAGTCAATTTGAGCTCTTATTTGCATCATAATTCCAAGTATTGAAGGAGTTATAAATTTTTTAAGTTTCGCCCTGTTTGTAGGAAATAATAATTATTGTGGGCTGTGAATTGTTTGGGAAACGTTGATTTGCAAGTTTCTATCTCGGAACGATTTGTGTTGGAGTGGTTTGCAGAGTTTTTAGAGTCATTTAATGCCCTAGTATATTCAGAAATTATCTCCACAATTTTGGCACTTGGACGACTTGTTTGGCAAGCTTCGAAAAGTAATTTGGTAAGAGAAAACCAAGGGATAATTTTCAGATTTGTTCCTTCTATTTATTTTAAGTGTGGCAAACCACTTGAAGAGTATTTTGAGGCATTTAAGAGCTAAAAAGTACAATTGTACCTTCAAAAATAATTCAAAATATTTTTGTGAGGTATTTTCAGCAATTTGTCCTATTATTAGACCCCAAAAAAGGTACTCGATTTTCTAAATTATTTTCTAGTTTCTTGTGGATTTATTTGAATGCTCTTTACATTGAATATCATACATTTTTCCAGCTAGGGTTTGGTTGGTTATAAATTTTCAGATTTCAATTTGGTACTTGGTTTGGCTAAGATTTATTGGAAAATCCTCTTTTTTGGTTGCCATCCCAATTTGGAAATACTACAGTGCTATCAGAGCCAATTTCTTGGCCAACTGTGGGATGAAGAGGTATATGTCAAACAGTAACATGCACGGGGCTAGGTTGGAGAGGCTAATCCAAGCCCAAGATCGAATGATGGGAACTATGGCTCAGACAGTGAAGAACATGAAAAGGGACCAACCCCTTGAAATGGAGAAACAACCCTCTGACATTGGGATTTGGAGTACTATGATGAGTACTTGACATGCAAACCTCAACTCAGAAAGTTAATGAGCTTCAATGAGTTTGTGGCATGGAAGCATGGTAGAGTAGGGTCCAAGAAGAGACAAAGCAACCAAGAAGTTAATCGGGATGATTTGGGGGAGATTGTACTCCCTACCTTTGATGGGGATCCTAGCACTTCGGTTAGAGCATGGGTGGACAAGGTTATTAAGTACCTTAATTTGAGGCCTAGAGGTGAAAAAGAGGCTCTAATATTTGTCATCCAACATTTGGAAGGGGCTGCCCATGATTGGTGGCATCTTGGGTGGACACAAGGGCATGACCTCATTAAAACATACGAGAAATTAGGTGAGAAGCTCATTAAACAATTTGATAAGAAGAAGATGGAGCCTCCAAAATCAGAAATCATGAAGGTACCTAAGAGGGACTCTCAATTGCACGACGGGCAGCGTTTAAAACACCACAAATCTGAATTTTAGGAGCAACAAAGAGGGCTGCAAATGATGGACCAACATAAAAAAATGCTAAGTTACATTGGGGCAGCCTAGTGCCCCAAATTTTGAAATTCAAAAAGAAAATTTTGAAGAAGCCAAATAAACCAAAAAAATCATGGATGACCCCATGAAGAGGTATGTAGTGAATGATACCATTGATTCTAATAATTGTTCATTCTTGTGACATGACTCGAGAGTTGATGAAAGAGTTTGGAAAAAACAATTGCTAATCAAAAGTGAGGAAGAAGTGCAAGCCTAGAAAAGTTTGGATGGCACAAAAGGGCTTCTTGATGGATCAATGCACAATGAGATGAGGGAATGCTTGAAGGAAGGTGAACCATATGTGGATCATCCATTACTTGAAATAGCTATGGGAGAAGATCAAGATTCTAACTTGTTTTGGAATGCAAAAGACACTCCATTGTTTGAAATGGATAAAGAGGGAAGAACAAGGCCACAAGGAAGGATGTACCTCATGATCCTAGAAAGTGACAATTAAAAGGTGTTATTAAACACCAATGTTTTTCCTCACTTGTTTGTTTCATGTGTAGGATTAATTTTGAGATCCCTTGCAAAGGTGAATGCAAGGAATGAGTTGGGTTCCCTACATGGGGCAACCAATTGAAAGAGTGGAAAATGGAGACATGGATGAAGACTTGAGGACTACCATAAATTGGGAAGAACCCCAAATCATGAGCAGCCTTGGACAAAGGAATGAGGTGATATCCACACATGGACAACCAATGGGAAGAAGCAAAAGTCTCGGTTTGCTAAGACAACCCCAAAGGTGCCATGAGAGGCACCCTATTCTTTGTTGCAAGGGTGTCGTTGAGTGCATGGATGAGGGCATGAGACCCCTCTTGGATGGGGCAAAGGCCCAAGTTATGAGCAACCGACTACAAGGTATGATTTTGAAAGATTTTTGGTCCTATCACTTTCCAGAAGGTTCTGAAATTCCTTTGCAACATTTATGGCCATTATCCTACACAAAAGGGAAATTTGAGTGCACATTACAGCCAAGGAAGAGGTTTGCCAATTTTGATAAGAGGTTTGAAAGTTTTCTCATAAAAAATTCTGAGTTGAGTAATATGCTACAGCTGCCTATCATGTGCAAAAAAAATGATTTTTGGAGCATTGTGCAGACTTGGCCAGGAAGAAGTATTGCTCCAATCAAATCTGATTTTTTGCAAACAGAGCAATCAGATTATGAGTCACTATTACAGCCCTTCCTCCAGGACAATATGTCTGATTTTGATGTGCACTTTCAGCTGCTCATAAATTCTGGAAATGTCAATGATTGGAGTCACAGTTCACATAAGAAAAGGGTGAAGTATGAGGGCACGGAACAACGTTTCCTTTTGATCCATGTTGTGCATCCCTTTGACCATCATTCGACCTTCTGTTTACACATAATCTATGAGACGGGGCAGCCAATAGTGGAACACATAATGCACATGATAAGAATTCCTCAAGGAGGATTACCTATTGAAAGGAGGTACTTCCAAGGTATGTGGTTCATAACAATTGTTTGGGTTGATCATTTGCAAGCTTGGGGAGTTTTGACATGGCATGAAAGAATTTGTAAGGGGTTTTGGGGCCTTAACTTTACTTGCATACACTCCTTGACGATTGTTCAAGAAAACCACTTCATAAAAGGCAGTGGTATGACACTTTTGAGATGCAATTGTTGGTTTGATTGGCAAGGGCAGTCCCTAATTTGCTTTGGGAAGCCCCCTACGCCAAGATATGTGTGATTTTGGAGACATTGATGAAGGCTTGACACACCTTTTAAATTGGGCAACAGCCCAAGTCGCAGACAGCAGGGAAAGAGGTAAGGTAGTGAGAAAAATTTGGCTACAAAGACACTCAGAAAATTATGAATATCATTTCTACATGTACCCTCTTTCACCCTCTTAAAAATCAATTTTGTTGACATGCTACAGCAAGAGAATAAATCTGAATATATACATGCCAAATCTGAATTTTTTTACTCAGAAATTTATGAGTCAAGGAAGCAATTCCAACCACCAAGAGTAGTCACAAAATTGCAAAATCGAGACCTGCTTCAGCTCATGGGAGGATAGATGAATGCATATATTAATTCTGAACTTTGTCATCCAAAAAAATTAGAATTAAGGGTGCACATACAACAGCCTTATGAGGATAGAAGTCTGAATTTTCTTGGTAAATCCCAACTCTTAACATATCATTGAAACACTCATGGCATGACAAAGAATGGGAAGGTAGGGAAAAGGTACAACACTATTTTTTATTCGAAATAGAACTTTGGTTTGATGCATATGAAGTCCTTCAAATGCACAAATGGATTGATATAGAGAGGCCAATGAAGGGCCATATGGCACACATGATGGGACAATTCCCAAGGATAATGCATCTATATGATACTTTCCTCCAAAGTACGTTTCCAATAGAATTCATTGTTTTTCATCTTGGGAAGTACTTCCATGGCGAGTAGGAGCCGACTCAAGGTTTATTGGGGTAGGGCCACTTGGTATGCAATCAAGAAATGAGGTGCAAGGGAACTTTTCCAACTGGGGCAGCAAGGTAACAACTCATGTATGTATTTTCTTTTACCTCATTTGGCTATATATTGACCTTCTTAAAGATAGAAGGGAAAGGAGTTTGCTCATCCACCACTTGGTATTGAAATGGATGGTTGATTGGGAGCATATGGAGCCTTTGAACGGCTATAAAGCCACTTCTACCACATGGGGGCAGCCCCCAAAGCACAAGTATAGCAGTATGAAGGAACCAATTAAGGGTTCTTTTCCTTGGAATGGAATCACCAGTGGATATTGCATCATAAGGTATGTTGGGACACCTCTTTGGATATTGCAATTGCTTGAGGACAAGCAATTTTGGGTGGGAAGGACTATAATGTCCCCAATTTTGATCTAGACCCTCGTGGGACCCTTAGCCCATTCTTGTTTCCAATGGCTAAGGGTAGAGGAAGGAAAGGGAGCATTGTGGGCCACTTGTGAGGAGTTAATAATAGAATTTATATTTCTAATTTTGAGTTGAGTTATGAAAAAGCACCTTATCTTTCTATTTCACTTAAGTGGTGGAGTTTATAGGTCTTGGGCACTTAAGGCCTAAAGTGAAATTAAGAAGATCTTTTAATATTTTAAAAATAAAGGTAACTCTTCCCTACAATTTTGGGCACTACACTTAGAGTGGTATATAAAAGCAAGGATTTATTTGAAGATTATGCATAATTGGATATTGGAATTATTGATCAAATGTGTCAAGCTTGGTTTCCACCTCTTGAGGACGAAAACTTTCAAGAAATGTTTTAAGTTTGGAGACGAAAACCTCCATTCGTTCTACTTGGGCAACTCTATTCAAGGGTTGTAAGCTTCAAATTGCATGTGTTCATGCAAGTGAATCTAGAAAGGTGTTTTGAAACACCACCTACTTCTAAAAATTTGAGTGAACCTAGGGTTTGAGGAGGAAAATTCTAGAAACTAGAGTTTTCAGAATTTTAAAGTAAGTTTTGGTAGCCTTCCCATGGAAGGAAAGTTTTGATATTATTTTTATTTGATAATCACTAATTTTTTGGTCAGTTTGAGCTTTTATTTGCATCATAATTCCAAGTATTAAGGGAGTTACAAATTTTTTAAGTTTCACCCTGTTTGTAGGTAATAATAATTATTGTGGGCAGCGAATTGTTTGAGAAACGTTAAATCGCAGGTTTCTATCTTGAACGATTTGTGTTGGAGTGGTTTTGCAAGGTTTTTAGGGTCATTCAATGCCCTAGAATATTCAAAAATTATTTTTGCAATTTTGGCACTTTGGTGACTTGTTTGGCAAGCTCCGAAAAGTAATTTGGTAAGAGAAAACTAAAGGATAATTTCCATATTTTTTCTTTCTATTTATTTGAAGTGTGGCAAACCACTTGGAGAGTATTTCAAGGCATTTAAAGGCTGGAAAGTACAATTGTACCTTCAAAAAAAAATCAAAATATTTTTGTGAGGTATTTTCAGCAATTTGTTATATTATTGGACCCAAAAAAAATACTCAATTCTCTAAATAATTTTCAGCTTCTTGTGGATTTATTTGGATGCTCTTTAGATTGACTATCATACATTTTTTCAGCTAGAGTTTGGCTGGTTATAAATTTTCAGATTTCATTTTGGTAATTGGTTTGGCTAGGGTTTATTGGAAAACCCTCTTTTTTGGTTGCCATTCCAATTTGGGGACACTACATGTCATCATCAGGGATCATCCTCTATTCATGATTCATAGGCCTTAAATGAATCGAAATAGAAAAACTTTGGGTTCAAGTAGTAGGTTGTTGCATGAATATGTCGATGAAACATCTCGCTCCATCTCCGATCAATTGTGTCAAATGGGTTCATACTTTCTTTGATTTTGCTCATAATATTTTGCTATGGCCTCCTTGGCCACATCCACGGCCTCACACAAATAATCCATTGGCTTTCTCTCCCCATCCATCAACCGTAAAACTCGAACCAAAGGCTCTAACACCTAAAATAAAATAATGCACAAATTTAAAATTAAAATTTTGAAAAAAATTATAACAAAAAAATGATAAATGAAAAAATACATAAGTTTAAAGTTACCTTAAGGATTGTCTCTGTGCACTTCGCAAACATATCATCAAAAATCGACTTCACAACCCTTTCCCCTTCAGCCTTCCTTGCATAGGGAGACTTCAACCACCGATGACTCACAAACATCTACTTAAGGGATGTTAGTGAAGCTACAATGCTCTGCAATATCATGAAGTTTGTAGTGAATCGTGTGACTCCCGATCGCACAAGCTCCTTTCTATTAGCATGCTCTCTCATTAAGTTTAACACCCAAGTGTGAAAGTGTGATTGTAGCTAAATTTGTGATATTTTTTGCCTCTTCAACCACAATTTTCACCCATTAAATCTTTCTTATGTTCTCGAGTAGAAGATCAATGCAATGGGTTGCACAAAGGGTCCAAAAAAATGTAGGGTGCCTCTCCACAAAAAATCTCCATGCTACATATGTTGTTGCATTGTTTGTCACAGCGTAGACCACATTCTCCACACTCGCTCTCATCACCACCTCATTCAACATATCACACAAAATATTTGCATTTTTCACTTGATGGGAGGCATTAATTCACTTCAAAAAAACCAGTTGCCCACTTGAAGCCACTAGAAAGTTAATTAGTGTGTAGTTTTTCCCACCCATCCACCCATCAGATAAAATAGTGCAGCCCTTTTTTTGCCATACTTTTTTTTTGTTTTTCTACTATTGTTTGGTGTGTTTGACGGAATCCTCCAACAATGGGCCACTCAAATCACGAGGGGTAGGAGCCTTGAACCCCTTCTTGACAGCGGTCAGTGTAATGATCATATTCTCCCAATTTTCACCACATTGAAAGGAACGTAATTGTAGTACCAAAAGTTTGTCGTAGTCATCATTGTGTCATTATGCACTTTCTAGTTCCAAGCAGTGCCTCCAAGTGAAGGTTGTGACCCAAAACTACTTCAAAGATCAAAAAATAATAACAAAACTATCTTCAGTAGATGAGCCTCGTCCCCATTCCCAACCCTCTAGAATTGGAGCAATAGAAGAGGCCTCACTGTCATAACCATCCCTCGTTGTCCTATTCACTAGAGCTTCAAGTGCATCAGCTTTCATCTTTTTTTTCTACATAAGCCACAAGGTAAGAAACCATCTCTTTTTTAGCCTCAAATGGTGCTTGTCTACACAATACCACATTATTCCCTGGTAGTTGTGTGATATGGTATTTAGGACAATAGACACCACTCATTTTCATCCCACAATAATTACATATCACACAATTTCCCTTTGCCATTGATTCACAATGCTTCCAAGAAGGCTCATGGGACTTAGGGTTACGACGGGTAGCTGAACCGAATGCCGATGCCATTCTTAAACAATAAACTTCAACCCTATAATCAAATCAAAAAAATGTTTTAGAATCTAACCCTATCTGCTAATCAAAGGAAGTAGAAGATGATGTAGATATCATGATTCATACTAGAAAGATAATGAAAATAAAATAAATATTTGTAAGTTGTAGGTTGTGTGACTATGTTTTCCTTGAGGCTTGAAAACGAAGTATGTATTAGAAAATGGTAGGGCACTGTAGGTTGTGTAATTGTGTATACTCAATATTGTATATCCTTGGGCCTTGTTAACCATTGTATCAATATGTATTCCTTGAGGCAACCATGAACAATTAAAACACTAGGCTCCACTAACTATATCAGTATGTACCATTTTCAATCACTCTGAGTCCAAACAAAGATTCAAAAATTGCCAAAAAACCCTAGCTCCACTAATTGTGCAATGTATTCGTGAATCACAAGAAAAAACACAAAATCGTAGATATAAGCATAGAATCATTTTTTTTTCACTTTTATCCTCTGCCTAGGCAAGTCGCAATGGTAAAGTCGCGATTTTTGTCAAGTAATCGTTGTTATTACTCAAAAAAAATCATCTATTTATCAGAAAAACTTTGCTCGCGATTATCAAAAAGACTAATCGTTTCAAGGTCAACTCACAATTTATAACGATTTTTGGAGATTTCTAAATCTATGATATAAATCGTGATAAGTTGATCAAAATTAAATGTTACAAACATGTGAAATCACAATTTTAGAGATGGTTTCTATTATCAATCTGGATTGCACCCTTGAGGCAAACGAGTTTCAAACCTGCCTCATCCAACTGATACAATGGAATCACCTCTAGGTGTGGGTAGCCTAATGGATGAGGTAAATCTATTGTATCAGTTGGATGAAATAGGTTTGAAACTCCTTTGAATCAAGGGTGCAATCCAAACTGATAACAATTTTTGGTACGCCTAGTGGGACCAAAATTCAAGAGGTTAGAGCACTTACTCGCATTCGGTGACTTGAAGGAATTGTAGACATTTTAGTCGTAGATTAGCACTCAAGTTTCAATTTTTATTGATAGTTCTCTTGTTCTTTGTTTGCCTCATGATGTTCAATGGTTGGATATGGGGGGAGTTTCTGTCCCACACTTCCTTATCAACAGTATCATGACCCAAATCAGTGCTATATTGATCCTTGCCAACAGTATGTTGATCCCTATTCTCCTTATGATCCACATCAGACTTATGATGAGTCTTATCCTCTATATGACTCTGCTTATCCATGTGAACAGCCTGGTTATCAAGAGTGCTTCTATCCCTCACTTCCTTATCAGCCTTACCAAGCTGGTCAGCGTTCACATCAATCTCAGCAAGCTTGCTATCAGACCTATATACCTCCTGAACATGATTTAAATTAGCCTTGGCAAGGTTATCTTCCTCCTAGTCAGCCTGAAGAGTTCCTCCTAGTCAACCTGAAGAAGCTGTTGAGCAGACAAGACTTGATTTTGAAGCTAAGCTATCTAGAGAGATTGACCTTGCAAGTGAACAACTGTTTCAAAGAAGTATAGAAGCAAGGGCAATGGAATCTCAAGAAGAAATAATGAAATTCAGAAGCATGCCTAACCCTTCATTCACCCCGCAAGCTGCAATACATGTTCAAAAGGAAGCCCCTGGTCTCAAACTCCCAACTTGGAACCAAACAGTAGAATCATGGGGAAGAAGGATGATTCAAGTCTACACCAAGAAATTGAAGCTAAAGAAGAGGACCTTATGCCCATTCAAACCCCATCCCTCCCTCTCCACAAACCTCAAACCTTTCCATCTTGGAGATCAGTCCAAGAAGATATTCAAAAAGAAAAATGAGGCACTCATAGTACAACTAAACACATCCCCCACCATCCCACCCTCTCCATTTTTTAGAAAGAGCCTATTCTATGGGAGGCAAATGAGGCAGATCAAATTGTAATGGCACAGAATGAAGATGTTGCAAATGAATATGAGGAAGAAATCTTCATTGGGACCCCTCTTGGTGTAGAAAGGGGTAAATCAATTTCCAGGGTTGAGCAGGGAGATGCGTTGGAAGAAAGAATGCAAGCCGAGACCTTGAATAAAGTTGAGGTGACTGCTAGAAGGCAAGAGTTATCCCTAGCACCAAGGATGATTTTTCTCCCCTTTAGAAATGATGTCAAATGGATGCCATGATGAAATCGACCCAAATGAAAGTAGAATGAAGCCCAAGAATGAATCGCTTGGCTCCAGGTTTCACACGCCCAGCCAAAGATGTTGTATGGCCTGCTATAGACAGAATAGTATGGCCTTGAAACCCCCATATGGCAATTAATGATGATTGCTAGCAACAAATTAAAGGCCTCCAATGATGGTTCTTTCAACAATCCGAAATCTACTCTTCAAACCCTGTAAACTTCTGGTAATAATTCTCCAATAAGCTCAAATGTGACTTCTGAGATAAAACCACTAGTAAATGCAACCCTTGGATGATCTTGCACCCCTATAGGAAGCACAATCGAAGAGAGGCTACATTCTCCAAGGTTGAAATTGCAGCAAAACCCTAGGTTTCACCTCCAAAGCCAAGTTGAGAGAAATAGACAAGAATAAATTGAAATGCCTTTATATACTTCTCCTCAAGAGGTCGATTTCATATGAAGCCTTTTAAATCATTAAAATATGCCTTTGTCACTTTTAATTAAATCCTCAAAGTGGGCGCCCATCATAGAGTTATGACTTGACTTTAGAACATTAAATGCACCCTTATTATAAAGTCAATATAAGTCATTAATATATGCACTTTATAATTAATTATTATTAAAGCATAACTTTAATAATAATTATAATATAACTCCATTAATAAACGTCATTTATCAATTCCGCTGACACCATAGGCTAATCTACTGCATACTCTGTCCATTTGAATGCCTTACTACAAATAGTAAGGTTGGCCCCTTATCAATTCACTGACTTACTATAAATAGTAAGTATATACAAATAGAGCCAAAACACCCTGAATTACATCGCCTCTGAACAAGCTAAGGATCTAGATATAAAAACATTGTCAACTACCAACTGAGGAGCTAGCTAACTCCAACACTAGGCCCTCTAAACACCATTATTAGCCTACGAGGACCCGATGATAGGCTAAACCACCAGCTCTGATGCTCGCTCAAAAAGGGAACATTACACAACCCCGCTAAGAGCTATCACCCCTAGACCCCCACTCCCCAGCCCCATTTTGATCAAATTATTGATGGTTTCCTTGCAAGTACTCACATGCCAAAGACAACCAAATCAAAAATATTGACTCATTTCTTGCAAGTTTATGCTTGTCAAAGACATCAAAAACAAACATACTTGCACATCTCGATTTGGTGCATTAAAAAGAACCATACTTGCTTTTTGTTTGGGTGTGTGTGTGCATGTGGTAATTGGGTCATGTATGCCCTCATCTTGTGTCGATAAGGCGACCCTGAGGATCAAAAATGATTCGATTGCCTCTTTGTTTATCCCCCATCCCAAGCTAATCTAGGTATGCTCTCCTCTTGCACTGACAAGGCTATTCTGAGGATCATAAATAGCTAGTTCTTTTATCTCTCACTTTGGTAGGGTTCAGCAAATGGGATTTCAACACCCACCGTTTGGACCAATCTCGTGTTCCACCATGGTATACAATTGGGATAGAGCATGTCATTATTGGCTAAATGATCGTCTGTTTTACTAGAGCCGTGAAGTGAGGGGGTTTCATCCTCCAATACCCAAGCCTTAGACAACACTATTGAGGATAGATTTTTTGACAATGCTCCCTTGATGGCAATGCATGGAGTATAGCAAGATTGGGATTTGACTCTTTCGAGCGCACCTATTAATCTTCCTCTTCCACAGACTTGGACCTCACCGTGCCGAAAGGTATATAACGAGCACACCTAGATCAATCTGTTCAGCCTAGCTTAAAACCTCTCAGTCGTACATTGAATAACAATGCAAGGAACACAACATTCCCCAAGATCACCCACCCCATACCTTTCAGGGTACTAACAGTGCATTGTTAGTTGGTTACACACCTATCTGATTAATCTAGGTTATGTTGTGTGCTTTGATTGCTTCCTTGTGCGCAACCAGTTTGAATCCAAATCTAAATCAAAATCAAAATGTCAAATATTAACCAAGTGTCTCAAATCAACTAAGATTAATTCAAGTCAAATATCCCAAATACAACTAGTCAAACATCAAACATCTTCTAAATCAAACATCCAAAGCCTTACGAATCCAACATCCAAAGTCAAATCAAGTCCACATCCAAAGTCAAATAAGTCAAACATTTTAAGTCAAACAAGTTGCACATACAAAGTCAAATCAAGTCAAACACATCCAAAATCAACCAAAATCAAACAAGTCAAACACATCAAAACAAACAATCCTAAATCAAACACATTAAGTCAAATATTCAGAGTCAACCACATCCAAAGTCAACAACACCAACTCAAGTCAAATGTCCAAAGTCCACTGAGTCGAATCAAGTCAAATGTCCAAAGTCAAACCAAGTCACCATCCGAAGTAAAGACGAGTCCGACACTAAAGGTCAAATCAAATGTCAAACATTCTCCAAGTCAAATATCTAGTCCAAATTCAAAACAAATCCATTGTCCAAAATCTAATCAAATCATTTGACTTAGGTTACACTAGCTATTGTCATAAATCCAAAGTCAATGTCAAATCCAAAGTCAAGGTCCAATCCAAAGGTGGGTTAATCCAATCTATCCAAGCCAATATTAAATCCAAATATGAGATTAATCCAAATCAAATATAATCATCCAAATCAAACATAATCAAAACAAAATCCAAATCAGTCCAAACTTAATACCAAAACTGAGCTTAATCCAAATCCAAAGTCCAAGGTCATACCTTATCCCAACATCAACCCAATCCAGTCAAAACCCCATCTAAACCTATGGCACCGAAAATCAATCCATGTAGAGCCCAAATTGAACAATATATACTTGAAAACAAAGACAGTGTCCTTTTACAGCTCATAGAAATAGGTGTCCGACTTCCTACAAACTACAATCCCGCCAACCTAAGCTTCATCCTAAGCAGAAAAATTCAAACCTTTCCTCATCAAAATCAGCTTACTTCTAACTATCACACTAGCCTCCCATCCACTAGCTACCATCCCAATCACGATAACCCCCATATCAACGGCAAAGGGAAATTTGTTCAAGCGCCCCTATCTCAAAGACAAACCATACCTAACCAAATCCAACAGCGTAGTCAGCACATGGGCGACTTAGTATCCACCATCAATCTGGCCCCTGAGCCACGCCAATCAAACTATCAGCTATTCAGCACCAATCCAACTGTCCTGCCATTGCCCCTCCAAGGACCATCATCTATGCAAAAATAAGTGACATCCAAATCTAAGAATCAGCCATTACGGGTATACCAAGGTCCCTTTCAAAATCACAATCAAACTCCACTTCCAAGTAAAGGTCAAGACAACCACTCCATCCTTGGCCAACCCATATTCGATGAACCTATATCAATCAAATCACCAATCTTTGACCAATCCTAAACCATTGGTGGCCCACCCGTGTTTGATGAAGGACCCATCTTTGACGAGTGAATCATCGATGAACCATCACTTGACTAATCACCCATCCTTGGTCAACCTGTCTTTGACCAACCTATCTTCGACCCAACACCCATCTTCAATAAACCACTAGTCTTTGATGAACTCATCTTTGACGACACCATCCTTGGTCTATCACCCCATTTCCCATCACACATCGAAACCTCCATCACCCAAAACCACATGCCTCCTAGGGCAATGGTACTTGTAGACAGAAAACATCAAAACACCTTCCATCTGGGCAGGCCTATCATAAACAAAGTTAGTATCAACATCCTATCAGTTCGACAAAACATCATTTATCATATCCAACCTCCTCATAGAAAAGGACATCAACAACATCAATCACTCCTGATTACACAGGGACAACCTTGTTGCTTGTTTCCAAAGCAACAAATATCCTATAGCAAGCAAAATCCTCAGAAGCATGAACTACATCAAGAGAGGCCTTGGACTCCACAAATAGGGAATCATCAAACCCATCCATGTGCGTACACACAAAGGATCTCATGGCATCAATTACAAAACATCTACAGATCAACATGAGACATCAATGATACTTTTGTGGTTTTCAAAGAAGCCTCATCCAACATTGAAACATACTCCGTTCTAGTCCCTGGGAAGACCGGATTGCCACCCATCCTCTTATCAATGCCATCCATCCTTTCCACCATCTTGAAATTCAATCTCTCACACCTGTCAATTGGGACCAACAAAATCACTTACCGTTAGCCTTCTTCCATACCAATCAAACAATTGAAGAATTGATGACTGGGATCCAGTCAGAAGAGCATAAAGCAACATCATATCCCTAGGAACAAAAAGCGTTCCTTGATCAAAATGAATCCAACAAATCAAAATCTAAAATCAGCATCCCCTAGTGAAAACCTCTCTAAGGCACTATGGGACAATCTAAATCAAAATCCAAAATCATCCCCTAATCAAAACCTCTCTAAGGCACTATGGGACAATCTAAATCAAAATCAAAGTCAAAAATCAATGTCCTTTAGTGAAAACCTCTTTGAGATGCTATCGGACCCAAATCAAAATCAAAGTCCAAAAAATCAAGAAGATCAGTTCCTTGGTGAAAATCTTTCTAAGGCACCAATGGATGAAGAGCTCAATCAAGAAAATTCTCAAATCATCCAACTTGCGGTTACTCTCAGTCTCATGGAACATGAGACTATCAGTCCCAATCCCCCTTTGCATCACAATTGCACTATCCCTTCAAATCCTCCACACAACCAACAAACATCCTCCATCCAATACACAATTTGTTTCACCTTTCTTGGCAACACCCTCTATCTAATGCTATGACGGCACCCTAATCAACTTGGAATAAGCCAATCTAGAAATCAATGAAGTTCACGTCGACATCTCTAGAGCGCACACTTTAAGGATCCAATGCTGCTACGAAAAAATCAAAAAAAATCAAAAATTGTCCAATGGTGAAAACCATTCTTATGGGACCTTGGGAAAGTACCATGATGAAAAGCGGTTTAAGGTGTCATGCGTAAATAATTGATTGTCTACGAATACCCTGCACTTGGGGGTAAATCCAAATCCGCTTCATAAAATTTACTCCATCCATTTCCCTCCTACTCGTCCCTACGCATCCAAAACCATCATATCATCCTTATCACCCTTATACCCTCCATCCTTATCCTAAACTATCCAAACCTATCCATCCTTCGTTATCCATTCAACCTTCGCTATACCTACCATCCTCATATCATCCTATCGTGCCCATCTTTCTTCCCATTTTGACCTTAATAAGGAAGTGGAAGAAGTCTTAAAACCTATTTGGGAAACATCGTGGAATATCGCTGACATGGTACTTTGATGTTTGGACACTTCCATTCTTACGTGATGCGGTCCTTAGAGATCCCTAATCCATTCCTACACTTCTTCATCATCCCTAAGCAGTATCCGTTCCGTCTGCTATTACTTCCATCTTGGTGCTAGAACGAGTTCTCTTTGCTAGTAGCCCTTGTACATACATAAAATCAAAAAACATCAAAAAACCAACAAAAAGCCAAAAAAAATCATAAAATCATAAAAATCCACAATATCCAAAAACAATATAAAATCCAAAAATTCGTAAACAATCATAAAATCCAAAAAACGTCACAATATCCAAAAAAAATCCAAAAGCATCTAAAAAATACCTAAAAATCACAAAAACAAGAAAATCCCCAAAAAAAAGAAAATTGGAAAAATTCAAATAAGAAATATGAAGCCACAAAATCTAAAAATCATTTGTCTGTCCTAAACCCTGTTAAAATCCTTAATCACATTATCACAAATCATTAGGATATATTATTCCCAATCAAACCCACTACATGTATCCTTGCTTGGGGCAAAAACCACCAATCACCAAGCAACAAGGTTTTAACTTTATGTAGAACATGCATTTGCTTTTATATTTTTGTGTATGCTTGTTTGTTTACTTTTTTGTTGTGTTTATGTCTTGGCTCAAGGCATATGTGTATTACAATAGTGTCATCATGGTTTTCAATATCATGGTGCATTCTATCATGTGCTTGTACTTAAGTCAATCCCTCGGCATACGACAACAATGTCATCATGGTTTTTCCATATCATTGTGCATCTTGTTATATGCCATAATAACAATAAGGATGCTCAACTAATCGGAATCATGCACAAGAATGGCAGCATTGGCCCTACACATCATCTACATCAATAATCACTCCCCCATCAGCAACATCCTTTGATCTCTCAAACATCCAATTCTTCTAACTATCCATATCTAACAATCATCCTCATTGCCTAAGTGTGCAGACAACAATATGCCACATCATGTCACCAATCCAATCTAATACTTTCCTCATCCAAAATCAATCCAATTCTATCCAACCTGGTCCAATTCAAATTGCTCCATCATCATTCACTATTGGGGCATCCTCGTGTGCCCAATTTTTTGCGGGTTCTTCATTCTTTGAAAAGTCATACCATCGTCATGTACTTCTACATTACCCTATCAAATCCACATCATCTATCACCATGATTATCCCATCATCAATCCATGCAGTCAGTTAAATCCTTGATCTATGCTTGCAAATCTATCAATCATTCATCCAATCCAAAGTTGCAGCTTCCACTCCCTTGCATATATCATTGCTTGGGGCAAATCAAATCATCGAAATAAATTGTTCCCAATCCAAGCCCGCGACTTTTTTGGGATGTATCATTCCCAAATCCACCCTCTTGCATGTATCCTTGATTGGGGAAAATCAAGCGTGCAGCTTATCATCAGAGTCTATCATTCCCAAATCCACTCCCTTCCATATATCCTTGCTTGGGGCAAATCAATCCATCATCATCAGCAATCACAGCGTGCAAGCATTAGCTCGATTGGGTTAATCTCATCCACAAGTTGATCTCATCTATCTGTCATCATCCTGCTATCCAATCACCATCCATCCTGCATCCCAACCCCCTCCTTTCATCACCCACCCCTTCATTTTAACCCCTGATTCCTCCATTCCGCTAACCCTTTCTCTCATTTTGAGAGCCCATCTGCATCCTTCATCCCTACATGTTGTCTCGAGGGGGCATCATCTCTAACTAATTCGTCGTTCATCATTTAACCTTCACCCTCCCACCTTTTTTCCGAGCTTCTTTTTTCTTTAAAAAGTCGTTACTCCACCCATCATGTCTCGCAACGCTCTTTCAAAAAGGGACAAAATGTACACACTTAAAATTAGACACTTTGTGTCAATTTTAAACTTTTCACCACCATTCGTTAATCATGCTAACTAAATCCTAATCCTAACCGCCATAGCATTCTAACCACTATTCATTACCTCCTAACCAATTAATCCCTTCTTTCACAACCATACTCAATCCCACTAAATTCATCTCCTATACCAATAGTTAATCCTAATTAATTATCTAATTCTCTTATAATAAGAAATTCCATGGATTTTGAATATACACAATTTCTAAAATCCAAAAATCAAACAATCCTCACATCGCTCGATCTCTCCCAAATCCCTATGCAATCACACACAAATCAATAAAATAAATTTTAAATTCATTCTCCAAATCCCCATGCCATCAACCCTTCTTCCAAAGCAAATCAGCCCCATCCTTCATAGATAAAAATACTTACACATCCCAACCAACTTCATTTATCACTCAACCTCCCATCTTTGACCTCTTCTCACCCATTGATCTTCAATCTAATCCAACAATCCATATCCATCCACAAAATCTATAAATGGAGCCTCACCCCTCCATTCTCAACAAGTATAATTGGTCTAACAAAGTTATGTCGAATTAGCAAACAAGCATCTCATCAACACATCATCGCATCAAGTAAATCAAGCATTCAACAAGGGGACATGCTGCCCAAATGTTTGTGCGCTGCATATTGAACACCCACATCCTTAAATTGGAGCACATCCCTACAACGAAAAGGTGGAGCAATCACTTTGGTAAGTGAAGGTCATTGTCCTCTTGTTCCCTTTTTCAAGCTCAACCAAGGGTATCATGTTTTGATTAGGTAAGAATTTCATTTGTTTTGGATGTCTACTAACCATTAATCTTTGCATGGTATACACACAACCTTCCTATCAAATTTTCATGATCTACCCAACAACACATAACATACATTTGTGGGCATAATGTCACCAAAACCTCATCCTTATATGACACAATCTGAAAATTAACCATACATTGTTCATTCACAAAAATATTGTCCTTTTTGCAACCAAGACACCCTATACGGAGGGGAGTGTATCACTCCTTTCAGTCCAATCTTCTCTACTATCTCATTAATTTGTGCTACCAATATCAACAATAACTTTACAACACTTATCCCCAAATTTGCATATGATTCAGAAGAGATTATTTCTTTGTACCAGTTCATTCTTCTCCTTTGGTGGTTTTAGCAACACTATTCATCATGAGATCCTCTCCATGTTCTGATTCCTCCATGAGATTAAGGGATGCAACACTTTCTACATCCTCTTATGCAATGTTATTGCTAGACTCATTTCTTCTACTACTGTTTTGTAATGCTTGTGGGCATTCAAAGGCTTAATGCCCAACATAACCACACCTAAAGCATGTATCCAAGAATTCTCTTCCTCTACAATAGTCTCCTCTTCCTTTTGAAGGATATCCTCTTCCTCATAAGTATGATGTCATGTTCCAATGTTTGCTTGACCTCTTCCTCATAAATATGATGTCATGTTCCAATGTTTGCTTGACCTCTTCCTCACAAAACCCTTCCTCTATCTCTTCTTGTATTGTGTTGCCTTCTTAACACCTTCTCTTCAGCTCTCAAAGCACATTGACAGGCTTCTTCTATTAACCGTAACCTTATCATTCCAAACTTGTCTTGTATGGAAATATGAAGACCATTCACATCCCTTAAGATCTTATCTTCGTCATATTCAATATGACCAGCCCACATAGTGAGTTATAAAATTCCTCCATGTGGTCCTTTACAATCATCTCTCTTTGCTTCAGGGTTTGCAAATTATTAAACAAACTCAACTCATAATAAAAAGATAAAAACTTACCTTCCAACTTTTTGAACATCCTATCCCAAGTCATGATTCTTTTTTACCTCCTCACCCTCTCTAACTACACATGATCCCACCATAAGGATGCACGTCCCTTCAACTAAGTGCAAGCAAACTTCACTCTCTTGGGATCCTCCATTTGCTCGTTAGACAAAATACTTTTCCAGCTCCGTGATCCAACCAATGAGATCTTCAGGGCACAAGCTTCCTGAGTTCCTAGAAGTGTCCAACTTTGGCTTGCCTCCCATCTTGGCAATGGCTTTAAAAAATATGTCCTCTACTTCATCAACCAACTCTTCAAGCTGAACCTCTACGGCTCCTCCTCCTCCATCACTCACATTTGCAGCAACAAATAATTTACATCATGTAGTCTCCATTAGCATCCAATCTAGATTGATTTTTTCTCAGCATCTCTACTAAGTCTACAACTCTTGGTGCTATTCCTCCCCTTCCAAGAGGTACTCCTTTGTGTGCCATTTATAATCCTCACAACTCACAACAATGCAAGAATCTTTCACAACCTATGACTCACTCAACTAGAGCCCCCTACACTCAGCCAAGCAAGACACAACCTTGCTCTAATACCAAATGATGCAGACAGTAATGTGGGGGCCAAACTAATGGCAGCCTTGTTCCCCAACCTAGACTCACACTCACAAATGGTAACACACTCAAACACAGCACATTCAATTTAAGATCAAACACACTCTTTATTGAATGGAAATGACAATTTTAAAGAGGATTACACACACATGCTATATTATCGAAACAAGACGTGAAGAAGACGACATCCAAGACAAAATCCCTTAATGGACATAATACACTTTATATTTTGCTCTTAGGCACACCCTCCTAGCAAGCTTCTTGCAAGCACTTTATCTCTCCCTCTCACTTGCTCCTCCCTCACTGACTCCCCTCGGCTCACTTGTTAACTAATTCAAATCTCCTTTGAATGCTAGAGTGACTCTTCGAACTCCCCAAACATCTTGAAAATGGACCACATGTAAAAAATCATCCTAGGCAGTTACTCTACTTTTTAAACCTCCGCAAACGAAATTGTCAGTTACTACAGATATTATTGCAAATCGCAGTTTCAAAACAACCACCTATATTAAGCGGTAGTCTCATAATTTGCACAAAAGGGATCAATTTGACATATAGAAGATGACTAAAATCAGTTCCACCTAATGTTCTTGGGTTGTTGGAGTTTTGGAGGTGTCTTGTGGGTTTGTTTTGATCATCTTCGACATGCACAACTATATCAACACTGTCGACAAGTCACAAATGCGCACAGACACCAACTCATGTTTTTGGTTGATGCTAGATTGCTTGTTGACTGGATGTTCCTACATCATACACCCTGTGTAAATAAAATGATCCATGAGCTCCAGCGCATGAACCCTATGCGAGCTATTCCATTGGTTTTCCATGCTTAGAAATCTCAGACAAACTCATCCAAGTTACATATTTACCTACTCTGTCTTTCCACTTGACCTCATACTATTTATCCTCAATGCCTATTGTCCTTTTGATGAATTCAGAATCCATTACCATCTCTATCTCTTTCATTGCCTTCTCAAGCATCTATTGTCTCCAATCCACACTTAAAGAATCTGAACTTACATCATCATCCTCACTTGCCCCTCCTGGTAAGGGTACAAATCCGCAACATTTAAGACAGGCAAGATATCAATCCCATCTGGTACCTCTATCTCCTAAGCATTTGCTATAAACTTTTTTAGAATTTTACATAGCCCAATCTTCTTCCACTTGAGCTTTTTACAAGTTACTTTTGGAAACCTTTCATTTCTCAAATGAGCCATAACCATGTCACCCACTTAGAGTTCTTGCTCTCTTCTCTTGAAATCTACACACTGCTTGCATTTCATGACACTCTTCTCCAACCTCTATTTCACTTCCTTATGTACCTCATGCACATACACTGCATAGTCCTCCACTTCAACACTTCTACTCGTATCTCCTCTATTTATCAACTCACTAGCGCCTCTAGTGCAACAATAGACAATCTAAAATGAACTCCTAGTTGTACTTCTATCGACCAAACTTTTGTAAGCACACTCGGCTTGTGCTAAAATCATATCCCAATGATTTAGTTTGTTCCCCACTAAGCATCTCAACGAATTCTCACGGCTTCTATTCACTACCTTCATTTGCCCATCCATTTGTGGATGATAGGCTGAACTAAAACTCAACATTGTGCCTAATTTTCTCCACAAAATTCTCCAAAAGTGACCAACAAACTTTGTAACTCTTATCTATTGTGCTCTTTAGCAATCCATGCAACCTTACTACTTGAAAAACAAATTGGCAATGTTTGAGGCAACAGTGTCTTTTTACGTTTAATGAAATGTGCCATTTTTGAAAATCTAACAACAACAACAATGATGGAATCATTCCCTTTGTGTTATTGGCAACCCAAGAACGAAGTCCATACTTATATCTTCACATGGTATTTCTAATATTAGCACTTGCTAATACAAACCTACATTTTGACTTTTGCCTTTAGTATGTTGGCAAAATTTACAGCCTTGCACAAACTTCTTCACATCCACACCCATCCATGGCCAATAATACTTTTCATTCAGCTATGCCAATGTTTTGTCCACTTTAAAATGACCAACTAGTCATCCACTGTGTTTTTCTCTTATCAAATTCTCCCTCATTTATCCTTGAGGTATAGATAGTTGATGTCCTTTGAACAGCAAACCATATTGCAAAATGAATTCCAACCGTAGTGTTCTATGCATGTCAGTTGGGCTCTTGCATGCTACCTAAGCATCTCTATAATCCAAATCTTCCTCATACAAATCCCTCATTGAGTCAAACCCAACTACCTCTACTCTCATCTCACTCACCACAAGGCACCTTCTACTTGATGCATCTACAATTCTATTTGACTTGCCACTTTTATGCTTCAAAACAAATGAATAAATTTAAAGAAATTTAACCCATTTCATATGGTTTTTGGTCCAACTTATCTTGGTTGTTTACGAACCACAATGCTTGATGATGTATACAAAACTAACTCCCTGGGGAACAAATAATGCCTTCACTTCTTCATGGCTTGTAAAAAAGCATAGAATTCTTGATCACATACAAAATATTCTGCTTGGCATCATTCAACTTCTCGCTAAAGTAAGCAATGATCTTGCCCTCTTAACTCAAAACTGCTCTTACCGCTGTCCCACTATCATCACAATCAACTTGGAACACCATATTGAAATCCGGCAATGCTAACAACAGCAATTCCATCACCCTCTTCTTCAAGATCTAAAGGCTACTTTTTGTTGAACTATCCAATTGAACTCTTTTCTATCACCTCTCATTTTTTCATAATGGGTGCGCATATTCCACTTAAGTTTCTAATAATTTCTAGTATATACTAGCAAACCCATAAAAACGTCTTGCTTCAAACATGTTCATTAGTTGATGGCCACTCAACAATGACTCTTGCCTTTTCTAGGTCCATCCTTAACCCATCATATAAAACCACAAAACCCAAATAAATCAACTTTTACCTCATAAAACTGCATTTTTTTAAGTTGACCAGCAACTTCTCTTCTTACTCCAGTCCCCACTATGGGCATCATCAATGATCTCCCCCTCATACTCCATGCGTGCCCAAGCATCACAATACCTCAAGAAATTTCTATCATTGACCTCCCTCTTATGTTTGCGTGCTTGTCTAGGGACTTCACCACCAAACTTGGAGGATATTTACTGTTGGACATGACAAAGGTTGCTCTTAATCAGGTATGGAGCTAAGGTTAGAATAGATGTGGAGGACCCAAACCCCCTACCATCTAACTATGCAATCATATCCGAGGAAGATCTTTAAGTCTTGAGTGAAGATGAAAACACCACTGAGATCCCCAATGAACGGTTAGATGAGTGGGCTCATACTAGATATGAATATGACCCATATGACTACCCTAAGAATGAGAGAATGGGAAATTAGTGCATCCATGAGAAAGGAAGTTTAGTGTCAGTGGTAGTGAAAGTTGAGGAAGACTACCCAAACTGTGATAGAAATTGGAAGCTCTAATTTGACAGAGCCAAATGAAAAAATGGGGCAAGTGTTGGAGTTGCTTTATACTCTCTGGGAGACAACAAAACTCTACACTCATACAGGTTACAGTTCCATTGCACTAATAATGTTGTTGAATACGAGGCTCTTGCCCTAGGATTGCAACTTGATGAGAAAACAAAAGTGAAAATGCTCCAAGTATTTAGAGACACTAAGCTAATAGTAAAACAGGTATGGTCCCAATGCGAAACAGAAAATGCAACACTAAGATCTTATAAGCTAAGTCACAAGTTTGGAGTTCGAGTTCGTGTTTGTCGAGGATAAACTCTGATTCAAGTTCGCCAATGGATAAAGTTCAAAAAAAAAATGTCTATGTTTGAACAAAAGAATTTTTTTACCATTTTTATTTTATATAAAAAATGCATAGATATGTCAAAGGGACAAACAAAGTGGAAAGAGTTTTTCATCCTCTTCTTTCAAATATAGACACATTTATAAAATAATGCAAAAGCATGTAAAAAAATTTGACGTAAAAATAATGAATAAATCTCAAGTTCACGTTTGACAAGGATTAGGTTAGGTGAAGTTTGAACTTTTTCAATGAGATTCAGTGCACCTTGTGACATAGCTTATAAGTACAAGGTATGGGACTTGTTGGAATACTTTGATGCAGTTAACCTTTGAGCCATCCCCAGAGAGGAAAATGTTGAAGTAGATTGAATGGCAGTGGTACAGTATCAATTTTGCCCCCATACAGATCTTCCCAAGAACAAGTCATGTCCAACTCCTTGTCCGGCCTTTAATACTTGATAATGTCAATCACTGGCAAGTGTTTGACAATGACTAGCAAATCACTAGTTTTATATAGTTGGAGGCTGAGTTTTTTAAGGAGCTAAAACCTAAGATCAAGGAAGCATATGAGAAATAAATTCCCAATTGAAGAGCAACAAGTTGTCAAAAGGCTTGGTCACCCCTAAAAAGTATGTTTACCCTAGATGATCAATTAGAGGGGAGAAGAGGAACATGACATTCAACCCCAGGGATTATAAGGATGTCCATATATCTGAAACTAGGTCATATTTGTACCCCAAATAAGAAGAAACATTTAACCAATATATGATGACTTGAAAGGCTATAACAAAGATATCATCTAACACACCATATAATTTCTTCTAATGCAAAGCCTATAAGACAAAAGCAAAGGCCAGTAAACCCCAAGATCAAACCTCTCATGAGAAGGAGCTTTCAAAGTTGGTGGAGGCTCACATTATTTACCTCATTAAGCATTCTACATGGGTTGCCAACCTGGTCCCAATAAGGAAGAACGGTGATATTTGCCTTTGTGTGGATTTTAGGGGCCTCAACAAAGCATCCCAAAAGGGACCATTACCCCCTGTCCTCCATGGATCAGATCTTACATACAGTCGCAAGATTGAAAAGGTTATCCTTGATTGCTTCTCTAGCTACAACTAGGTTTGGGTGAAGAATAGAGATCAGCACAAAATGGCGTTCACCACTAAGTGGAGAGCATATGCCTACCAAAAACTGGCTTTTGGATTGTCAAAATAGGAGCATCTTTCCAAAGGGCAATGGATATTGTTTTAAAGGACTTATTGACAAGATGATTCTAGTTAACCCGGGTGATATATTAGTCTTGTCAAGGAAGCAAAAAGATCACTCTGAACACTTGGAGATCTTTGAAATATGCAAGGAAATCAATATCTCCCTCAATCCCAAAAAATTCATCTTTGCCATGCATGAAGGAAAATTCCTTGAACATGTTGTTTCCAAAGATGCCCTCGCTATTGATCTAGAAAAAGTCTTTGCCATCCTACAACTCTTTCTCCCTTCGCATAAGAAAGCCTCGCAGTCTTTCCTTGGAAAGATAAATTTTGTAAGGAAATTTATAGTTAATTTCCCCATATTGGTAAGACCTATTACCCTCATGCTAAAGAAGGATCAAGTTTTTTGGCGGACTACAAAAAGCAAGCGAGGCATTTGATATGATCAAGCCAACCATTGTTGAAGCTTTGGTCTTGGGAAATCGCAGCTTTGACAAGGATTTCATTTTATATGCAGTCAAAGGTGAATACAACATCGCAGTTGTGCTCACACAAAAAGATGACAGCGATGATGAGCAGCCTTTATGACCCAGACTCAAGGAAAACGAGCTCAAATATACATTTATTAAGAAGCAAGATTATGCATTAGTGAAATCCTTAAATAAATTCAGACACCTACTCTCAAACAATTGTATTCATGTCTTTGTCATTCACCTAGGAATGAGAGATTGAGAAATTAGTGAAAAGAAGGCAAGGTGGATTACAAGGAGTGTAGAGTACAATATTGAAATTAAGCCAAGCAATATTGATAGAGGCAGGGCCCTATGCCAACATTTGGCCAATGATATAATTGGCACATCGTTCCTAATCTATGTGCAAGGGGGGAACCCTCAAGAGGCACATGGGGACGATTGGATTTAGAATATCATTAGATACATGGAGACCACATGGTGTCCCTTCACCCTAAATTCAACTCAGAGAAGAATTTTTAGGCTTCATGCTCCATCCTATATGTTGGTGAATGGCATTTTGTTTAATATGAATTACGATGAAATTTTGTTGTGTTGCATTGAACATGTTAAGGTAGAAGACTTGCTAAAAGAGTCCCATCAGGGACTTTCAGCAGGCCATTATTATGTCTGGATCAAAGCAATGAAGATTATGAGAGCAAGGTATATTACTAACCTATATTGTTTACAGATGCTTTTAAGTGGAAGATGAAATGTAAGCAATGATGGTTTCATGTGGGAAGGAAAATTAACACTCTTTTTCCCTTGAATCCGATGGTAGCAGAAAAAGTCTTTGCTCAATAAGGATTGGATTTATTAGTTTAATGAATCCACCCTCAAGTGTTGGCCATAAATTTATTCTTACCACCACTAATTATTTCAACAGATGGGTTGAGGCAATCACTTTAAAAGAAGCCACATAGGGGGCAATCGTTGATTTCTTAGATAACATTGTAATCAAGTTCGAAGTGCCCTAGACCACTGTCATAGACAATGCAAAGGCCTTTATGGGGGCCAAGATAACAAAATATGCTTCACCAAATGGACATTTGGAGTACGATATTGAAATTGAGCCAACCAATATTGTGGGACGCAGGGCCCTATGCCAACATTTGGCCGATGATACAATTGGGGCATCATCCCTGATCTATGTGCAAGGGGGAAACCCTCAAGAGGTGCATGGGGATGATTGGATTTAAAATATCATTAGATACATGGAGACCACATGGTGTCCCTTTAGCATTAATTCAACTCAGAGAAGAATTTTTAGGCTTCATGCTCCATCCTACACGTTGGTGAATAGCCTTTTGTTTAAAAGGAATTATGATGAAGATTTATTGCGTTGCATCGAACATATTAAGATAGAAGACTTGTTGAAAGAGTTCCATCAGGGACTTTCAAGAGGCCATTATTCTGCTCGGATCACAGTAGCAAAGATCATGAGAACAAGGTATATTAATGCCCTGTAATGTTTATAGATGCCTTTAAGTGGAAGATGAAATGTAAGCAATGTTGGTTTCATGTGGGAAGGAAAAAGCAACGCTCCTTTTCCCTTGAATCCGGTGGTAGCAGAAGAAGCCTTTGCTCAGTGGGGATTGGATTTATTAGTTTTATGAATCCACCCTCAAGCGTTGGCCATAACTTTATTCTTACTACCACTGACTATTCCACCAAATGGGTTGAGGCAGTGGCTTTAAAAGAACCCAGAAAGGGGGTAATTGTTGATTTCTTGGATAACATTGTAATCATGTTCGGAGTGCCCCAAACCATTGTCATAGACAATACAAAGGCCTTTATGGGGGCCAAGATAATAGAATATGCTCACCAAATGGGCATCTACTTGAAAGCTTCCTCCAATTATTACCATTAGAGTAATGGCTTTGTTGAATCCTCAAACAGGAACTTTATGAGAATCATGCAAAGGGCTATAGAGGAAAAACCCATGCAATGGCACACTAAATTGAATAGAGCCCTTTGGGCCGACTGGATCACTCCAAATCAAGCCTTGAGAAAATCTCCCTATGTACTGTCTATGGAAAGGAGGTTAAGCTACCACTCTCTCTAAAACTCCCAGTCTTGGAATATGGTCACCAACTACAACTAAAACGCCATGATGCTCGAACGGTCAAAATTGTTGAATTCGTAAACTTAGATAAGAAGAGGGAAGCTATTAGGAAACACTCTTATCAAAACCAACAATTGGTGAAAAGACGGTTCAACAAAAGAGCCACCCCATTGGTGTTTACTGAAGAGGATCTAGTCCTAAAATGTGATGAAGACCGAGCTGACCTTGGAAGATATTCCATATTTGACACCCTCTAGAGCGGGCCATGTCGGATCACTAGTTGTAAAGGGAATAACGCTTTTGAGTTATCTAAGCTTTCTAGAGAATTTCTATACATCCTAGACAATGGAATATATCTTAAAAATTATCCCTAAGAAGCAACATCGCCTCCCCTTGTAAATATGTATATATTGTATAGTGCTTTATGTTGTTTTCATTGTCTTGTTTTGTTCTATGTTGTGTTGTTTATTGTATCTATAGGTATGTTTCAACGTCAAATTTCTTAACCCTTTTGGCCCACTTGTTCATATGGAAATGGAAGCATCCAGCCACCAAGTGTTATCATAGTCTTTACAGAACCCCAAATTTGTGGACCAAGCTTCTGATAGGTATCTCACGAAAGGTAGGGCTCTTGGATGTGTTGTAGTTGTTGCACTGGTGGAGTGGCTTGAATTAGTGCTAGCTAATTGTGCATCATTATTTTGCCAACAAGGATGGGTTAGCAGAGAGATTGTACCATTGGTGTGTTTTAGTGGCGGAGCCTGTAAGCATTTTGACGTCCATTTCATAAAGTGGAAGCCACACGACACATAATGGCATTTGAAAATACCAACAGCTTAGTCATTAGCCACGTCACATATTTAGCAAGGCCACAATTAAACAAAAGCTTTAAGGCATGTCATATTAAGCCAAACGTGTGGGCATATGGTTGGTAAATTAGCCCAAATGTTTAAAAGGCCAAATGATCATATTAAGTGGAAGATGAAAAGAGGGTTCGACAAAAGAGCCACCTCGTAAGAGTTTAATGAAGAGGATCTATTCCTAAAATGGGATGAAGACCGAGATGAACTTGGAAGACATTCCATATTTGACACCCTCTAGAGTGGGCCCTATCAGGGCATTGGTTGTAAAGGGAATAATTGAGTTATCTAAGCTTTCTAGAGAATTTCTATACATCCCAGTCAATGGGATATATCTCAGACATTATGCCTAAGAGGCAACACCACCTCCCCTTGTAAATATGCATTTATTGTACAGTGCTTTGTGTTGTTTTTGTTGTCTTGTTTTGTTTTGTGTTGTGTTGTTTATTGTATCTATAGGTGTTGTGTTATGTTGTGTTGTGTTTCCTTGCACAAAGCACAGTTAAGCAACAAAAAGCATATATACTTGTTATGATAAAATTTAACTCAAATGGTAGACAATAGACATTAATGTTCAACATTGCAATGACACAGAGATGAGGAGATCATGTATTCTTTTGTCGTAAAAGGGGAAATGCTCGCGTAATTACAATATACGCAACCCTTAGTGCACATAGTCAAACTCTGTCAATATTTAATCAGCCATGGTACAAAGAACGATTTCCCTCCCCAAGTCCACAACAACTCTCTAGTCCACTATCCACAAAAACAACACAAAGCACTAACTTCTGTTCCCTCTGCCTTGCCACCTTCTTTGTTGACCTTCACGATGTTCCTAAACCCACTGACAACACTCATGTGCTCCCAATTGAATGCTTTCTAGAGAACAAGTTCCCCAATTGAATGTTCCCCTTGGACAAGTCCCTTTACAAGTCAATAAAACTCATTGCCTACTTTGTAGAGAACAAGTTCACTACACTTCTCCACTCCTTACATGTCCCAATGCTCAACTCTAGCTATCATGAAGGCTCAACTCCCACAACTCTCCTCTACACTGTAAGAATGCAAGAATTATTTTAGAAGGCTTGAAAACATGTAGAAATGCTCTTTGGCCATCAGGGTACTCTTATCCCCCCCTATATTCCTCCTCACTCAATTTCAACAATGCCCTCGATGCCAATGCAAGACCCCAAGTCAACACATGAGAACTCCTTCCTACTCAAAGTTAGAGTTTAAGTTTGGGATTCTATTTCAAGAACTCCAACACTTTTTCCTTGAACTTCCACAAGGATTCAGCTCACTCCCAACTTTCATCAAATGGTGGGCAGCACACCCATCTCACTAAGAATTCCTTACGGAAGCAGTTACCCAAACCCATTGTCCACATGACTAACACTTTGTCAATTTCACAATCTGGCTTGTATATGGTTGGCCCACGACTTGAAATAATTGTGTCCTCCTCTTCTTGCATTGGGTGCAACTAGCTCACATGGAAGACAAGATATACATGCATGAGTCAAAATGACTTTAGATGGTAGGCAACCTTGCTGACTTTACCAATGATCTCATATGGCCCATCACATCACTATTTTATAGTAAAACTCATGCCCCACAAAGGTTTGAATTATTTCGGGTCCATCCTCAACAACACCTTATCACCACTATGTACTCCTACGGCCTCCTATTTAAGTCTACATACATCTTCATTCATTCTACTATCTTGAATGATGTCAAGCAAGGTCCACTTGATTCTACTACGCCTTTAGGTAGTCGGTGGTTGTTGGGCAACCACCAAGATATCCACTCATGATTGCGTGTGGTATCAAGAGTTGTTGGCAAGCCGCTAACTAAAACGTCAAGTATCCACTTGTAGAGGTCTTTAGCAAGTTGAGGTTGAACTAAGTAGGTTGGATTAGATTGATCTGACCACACAAAGTGCCTCAGATAATCTTCTAAATGGATTTAATTCTTTATGTTTGACTGTCTATCTCTGGATGGTGGCTAGTAGGTATCAACAATTTTGTCCCCATCAGTCGAAAGAACTCAGACCAAAAGTTATTTGTGAAGTGATCATCCCTATCTAAGATGATGCTAAAAGGAACACCCCAATATTTCACCACATACTTGAAGAAATATTTTGTTGCATCCTTTGCTTTGCATGGTGCATTGCATGCCAAAAAAGTGACATGCTTTAAGAAGCAGTCAACCACCACCACAATGCTTGACAAACCGTCTACATTAGGCAATTGAGTGATGAAATGCTTGCACATTCCCATAACCACACTCAAACTGGTAAAGGTTGGAACCACCCCTTAGGAGTCGTGCCACAGCCTTGTCCTATTGACAAAAGAGACAACAAAGATATTTGTCCATGTCTTCCCTCATTTTCGATCATTAGAACCCCCTCTAGTAGAGTTAAAGGCATCTTTTGCCCTAGGCGTCCTACTCACAAAGAGTCATGACAATCCTATATCAATTCTCTCCTTATGTTCCACCATTTAAAAACATACAACCAGTATAGGGTAAACACCAAGAGATCATCATCTTTGATGTTGAATTTCAGCATTTTTCCATCCTAAGTTTGCCTCAATTATATTAGCCTATGGAACATACGTTAATCCTTCCTTGGTTTGATCCCCCATCGCTTTAGAAAGTGCCACTTGACTCTCTCCATGCATAGAAGTTGGGTTGTCTACCATTGCTGCAAGTTGAGGCTTCCTATCGAGTGCATCTACAACATTTTTCTTCCCTTGGTTGTACATGATGTCCATTTCGATCTCAACTAGGAACTCTTGCCATCTAGCATGTTTAGGGGTTAACTTTGCTCGTGTCTTGAAACAAGTGGAAGAGATATGTGTCTTAACAACGAACGGTGCCCCCAACAAATAGTGCCTCTAGATCCTCAAACAATGCCTAATAGTTGATCTATCAACTCCCTGGCCATCTTCTTTTGACTGAATACACTATCCTTTAGTTGATCTATCAACTCCACCTCACTCTCTAGTGTGTTGACCAATATACACAATCCTTATTCTGATGTACCAAATCAGACTCTCACAATATTGCTCAATCGTAGTGTACAAATTACAATTCCCCTCCCCAAGTCCACAACAACTCTCCAGTCCACTTTCCACACAAAGCATTGACTTATAATCCCTGAACTCTACCACCTACTTCGTTGACCTTTGCAATGTTTATGAAGCCATTGACAACACCCTTGTGCTCCTAGTTGAATCCTCCCCGCTTGACAAGTCCCCTACCAAGTCAATAAGACCCATTGCATGCGTTCTAGGCAAGTCCACTACTTACTTTTCAAACAAGAAGTCCACTACTTGCTTTTCAAACAACAAGTCCACTACACTACTCCTCCCATGTCCCAATGACAACTCTTATTATCACCAAGACTCAACTCTGACAATTCTCCTCTATGTTGTATGAAGGCTAGAAGGCTTTCAGAAGGCTTGAAAACATGTCGAAATGCTCTTTGGCAATTAGGGTAATCTTATACCCCCTATATGGACGAACAATGTCGGAAGCCAACATTTCCTTGACCATTTTTTCAAATTTAGTCTTTTGTTGATAGAGATAGTACTAGGGTCAAATGTTGGACAGTAGACTTCTTGGAATCAATTTGATGGCATGATCATGATCTCAAACAAGAGGTAAACCCTTTGGTTCCTAAAAAACCTATTGTTGATGTTGAATGATCGCATGACGCTCTCGCTAAATTGAGGTCTCTACCTTAATCTTCCAATTAGTGCAATTGTGCCACCGTACAATAAGATCTTTTTTTAGCAACTTCAACCTGTGGGAACTAATTATGTGGTTTGGAGGTGATTGCATCCTCACTTGTTTATACCTTTTTCCATTTGAGGTAAAGGCCATGAATAAGTCCTAAAGTTCAAAGATATTGTCCCTAACTATTTGAACCATTGCACTCCCAATACCACACATTTTTTTCCAAGGTAAATGGCGGACATTTTTTAGTCAAGCTAATAATCACACAGAGAGTTTTATGTGATGGGATTTACCAACACAAGAGAGTTGATTACCATCAACTTTCATGCCCTAAAAAGTAGAAACTAGATACATAAAACAATTGAGTTCATTTGCTAACCTTGTGTCAATGAATTTGTGTGTATTACCAGTATCTATGATAATTTTCACCTTCTAATTCTAGATATAACCCATGAGTTTGAGGGTTTGGGGTGTGCAATCCCAATATAATGCATGTAGGGAGATAGTGTGACTTCCTCTTCTTTTGGTTGCTCTTGCTCTTGGTCCAAAATTGGTTCATCCATATCTACCTTGACTTCCAAAACCTCATTTTCAATAATCATTTGTTGTTTCTCACCATTGAAACACTTATGCCCCCATAGACCACTTGTTATCACAAAGCCAACACAATCCTTTCTCCCTTCTTTGCCTCTTGTTAAGGAAAGAACCTGGTGATTTGTCTTGGATTAAAAGCATTAGGCAAGTTTTTATCTCTCCGTCCTGAGGGTTGACCTTGTGTGAGTCACCTAATAGCCACATTCCTTTGCTCTATGTTCAAGGCTTTCCACATATAATCCCTAACTGTGCAAGGCTTTAGTACTCAAAGATGGTGCTTAAGCCAAATTATTAAGCCCATTGATGTAGATTTCAAAGCATTGATAGTCTATCAAGTCACTTATCCTTGTGGACAATCTCAAATGCCTTACATTATATTCTACTACCAACTGTGTTTGCCTTATATTTGTCAATTGTCCAAAGTAATCTCCATTCCATGTTTGCTCATAGTGGGAAGACAATTCTTTAATTAAGATGTGCCAATCTAGAAATTGTCCATTCCTTTTCTTCCTAATCCATTGGTACCACTAATAGGGTTCAAGCTCCAAAAAAAATGAAGCAATGTCAACGGTTTTATCAATATATCATGTAGCCGAAAATATTGTTCCAAGAGGCTTATCCAATAAGTCACGTCTGTCCCATCAAACTTGTGCAGCTCAACTTTGGGAATATTGAATCCTAGCGCATGACAAAAATGCCCCATTCCTTGATTCAAAAAGTTCTAGTTCCACTTGCACCAAAGGAGTCGTAGCTCATAATTCTTGGTTGTGTAGTGCTACAAGATAATGGGGAAAGTCCATAGTTGGCCAAAATGTTGAATCCCCAACCATTGGTGCTCTTTAGCATATTCCCAAAAGCTTGAGTAGCCCCTTGCATATTGGATGGAGGAGTATTGGTTCCCATGTTGTCGATATTGGGTAAGCCCTTCCATAGGTGGACAAGTTGGAAAACCAATAGGACCACTACTAATGAGGTTCTAATCATAGTCATTGTTGTCATTCAGAAGTGCACCCTTGCAACAACGTATGATGTTCTCACTCCTGTTGATACAATGGAAACTCTCCAAGGTGTGGGTGACCTGGTATTGGAGAGAATCTCTACATGAAGGGTTGGTTCTCTTTAGTACACTCCCCTACTTCTCTCTAAACTCTCTAATTTGGTTGTTTCTTGACTAGAAAAAGGGTAAAACGAGCAATGTTCAAGCTAAAAATAAATATGAAAATTGAAAATTTGGGGTGATACACCAATGCGAATGTCAATTACGCCTATACTTGACCCACTTTGGAATTTAAATAGCTTGCACACATTCACTTCATCTTCATACAATGGATCTTGCATTAGTATTTTATACACAGGTCTTGGCAAACAATAACACTAGTATGAAATGAATGAGCATTGCTGAATTCACTTCCAGATTAAGTAAAAATCAGACTTAGACACTTAATATGACCTGCAAGAATTCTCATTTACTACATAAAGGTGAAAAATTTTGATATAAACATAGAAAAAACAATCATTCACTAAGTTACATCAATGAATATGGAACACACACTTCATGAACCACCCTTGAGGATGAAGACAATTCACAAATTTAATCAATGCATTGTGCATTCAACAACCTTGCCTAGTCAAATACATGTGCTCTTTGCTGAGTGGATATAAAGTAGACGTTAAGTGTTGGTTTTCAAGATGAACTCAAGGTTAAAGAGTCTCCATGCATGCAAAAGATCTCTCTCTACTACACCCCTTGGAGCTAATTTTAAAAAGTCAAGAAGAAACACGCATGCAAGTTATGCAAGTTAAGAAACTCAAGTCAAACTCTAAGTTACAAGTCAAAATTAAGTCAAGTCAAACTCCAAGATGCAATAAAAGTAATTGAAGTCAAACTTCAAGATGCATGCAAGTTCAAAAGGAGTTAAGTGAAGATCAGAAAGAATTTAATACAAGTTGTTCAAAAGGAGTTAACTGAAGACAATCAAAAACATGCATGAGTAACTAGGACTTGTTCAAACATATTTAAACCAAAAACATGCATGAGTAACTAGGACTTGTTCAAACATATTTAAACAAGTTTTTATCTCCTACTACACCATACTCCAAGATTAGAACGTTTAAACTCAAATATGCTACGTTGGAATTTGGAAGTTTGGTGTTTGAATTGAAGGTTGACTTGGAATTGAGTTAAAGTAAGAGTGAAGTTGAGTTAGCATGAGGACTCATCCCTAGTTTGGTGCTGCTTGTCTCCTCTCTCCTTGCTTTTTTTTCTATATTTTTTTCATTTTTGAAAAATTTATGAGAAGATTATGCTCTTAACTTACAGAAACTCTATCAAAATTTGTACTGCATCACCTTTAAAACAATAAAACGCTGATTTTTCATCCATTTTCAGATTCTTCATGAAATATGCGTCTCATGTTCATTGATGTTTCTTAGTGAATGATTGTTTTTTCTTATTTTTATGTATGAACTTTTCACCTTTATACAGCAAATGAGAACTCTTACAGGTTATATCAAATGTCTAAATTTGATTTCTACCTAATCTTGTAGTAAATTCAACCATTGTCTATCCCTTTTATGCTAGTGTGAATGTTTCTCAAGACCTCTATGTGAAATACTGATGCAAGAATCATTGTATGAAAATGAAGTGAATGTGTGCAAAATCTTTAGCTTTCAAAGTGTCAAATATAGGCATAATTGACATTCACACTGGTGCATCACCTCAAATTTCCAATTTTCATATTTATTTTCAGCTTGAGCATTGCTCTTTTTACTCTTTTCTAGTCAAGAAAGCACATAATTAGAAAGTTCAAAGAGTAGGTGAGTGTACCAAAGAGAACCAGACCTTAATCTGGAGATTCTCTCCATTATAAGGTCACCCACACCTTGAAGAGTTTCCATTGTATCAACAGAGGTAAGAACAGACACATTTTTGCAAGGGTGTACTTCTGGTTGATAACAGTGTCTGTCACGCCCGATGGAACAATAGTTCAGAAAATTGTTAAAGATTGGTGCTGATTTTGGCAATTTGTAGCAAAGACATGATCCAAATACTCAACATCTAGTGACTCAAGAATGTTGACAAATTTTACCACCATTGGTCAAAGTTGCTTATGTGCAGGGTTTCAAGAAGACTCCATTAATGGAGTAAAGACTTACGACGTTCTCCACAACATCATACAACCCTCATCAAGCCAAAACCATGGTCAAGAACAATTCACAGGTCAAAATTTTGGCAAAAATTTTTTCTATTCCTCTAGCAAGCTAGTGAAGACAATTTTCAAATGTTCGTTTCATAGAAAAAAAGAGTTAGTTCGAATGGTCTTAAGGGAAAATAGGGGCCCCTATGCCCTCAAAATTTCATGTATTGGTTGCAGGTTACAGGGACTTAACTCTATGAACAATCATTAAGAAAAAAAGGTGCTCTAAAACCCTTTTTAAACCCAAATATAACTCGGTTTTGGGCAGTATGATTGCATTTTTGAGTTCTTTGTTGCATAAATGACCTTCCTACACCTTCCTCAATCAAAAGTTCAAGGCAAATAATAGAGAGACAAAAGTACAAGGTGTAGGTTTTAAGCAAGCAAGAGAAACAATCAAAAAAGGCATTTTTTAAAAGGTTTAAGAGATTGTTTGAGCATATCTTATATTTGGAATACTTAAAGGGACTCTTCTAGGTCCTAATGCAAAAATAATAGGGTCTTGAAGCCTCATAAAACTCAAGAAAACACCAAAACTCAGACTTGCAGGCACTCAAAAATGAAATTGTGCAAGCTAGGAAATACCAAAAAGTGCATATTTTGAGTTTTATTAAATGAAATCTCTTGAAATTTGACATGATCTCTTTTAATGTCCTTGAATGTTTCCAAATGATTTTATGTCCATATTGTACCTGAAGAGAAAGAAAATGGCAATACACAGGATTGTTCATATGAAGAAAATCAAGGTTTTGACTAAATTTGCTCACAAATAGAGTTGAAAATAAGTGTTTTAAATCCTTCCAATAGCACAAAATGATTTGAGAATGTGTATACTTCATGTACAGATCTGAATCCATGCTTATGCAATGAAAACCAATTCAAAATAGACTCAAACCAAAGAAAAACATCTCTAAGTCACTATGCAAGTGGCAAGCAAGCAATTTTTTATGAATTTTTGTTTAAGCGTTTGGTGAAGAGTTTTGAAGATTTTTAAAATTTTCCAAGTCTACTCCATTGAACCTATCCAATGAGCATAGGAGTGTCTGGTAAGGCCTAGAACTCATTTTAGACCCCAAATCTAAATCAGAGTTTTTTGAGGCCTAGAGAACACAAAATGGCATATTTGGAAGTTGTAAGTGGAATTTGGAGCTAAAAAATTGTTTGAAGGTCTATGCCACCATAGTGATTATGTTCCAATCCTCTTTACATTCCTCTGTTCAAATAATGCAAATTCATCAAATTCCAAGTTCTCACGGTGCATTCAAGAAAGTTGTCAAAACCACAAAAGATAGATATGTCCAAAAGGGACCAGTATAAAGAGTTGTGATTGTCCATCAGCTAATGCACTTTCAGCAAAGATATTTCATAGAGTTTTCAACAGCATCAACATCCAATCTCTCCCACTTCTACGCCACCCTTGAGGAAAAAGACAATTCACAAGTTTAATTAATGCATTGTACATTCAACAACTTTGCCTAGTCAAACACACGTGCTCTTTGCTAAGTGGATATCAAGTAAACGTTAAGTGTTGGTTTTCAAGATGAACTCAAGGTTAAAGAGTCTCCATGCATGCAAAAGATCTCTCTCTACTACGCCCCTTGAAGCTAATTTTAGAAAGTCAAGAAGAAGAAACATGCATTCAAGATGCAAGTCAAGAAAGTCAAATCAAACTCTAAGTTACAAGTCAAAATAAGTCAAGTCAAACTCCAAGATGCAATAAAGGTAACTAAAGTCAAACTTCAAGATGCGCATGTAAGTTCAAAAAGAATTAACTGAAGACAATAAAAAACAAGCATGAGGAACTAGGACTTGTTCAAACACATTCAAACAAGCTTCTCTCTCCTAATACGCCATAATCCAAGATTAGAATGTTTAAACTCAAATATGTTGCATTGGAATTTGGAAGTTGGTGTTTGAATTGAAAGTTGACTTGGAATTGAATTGAAATAGAAGCGAAGTTAAGTTAGCATGAGGACTCGTCTCTAATTTGGAGCTACTTGTCTCCTCTCTCCTTGCTTTTCAATCTATATTTGTTTCATTTTTGATAAGCTTATGAGGAGATTATGCTTTTGGCTTACATAAACTCCGTCAAAATTTGTACCATATCACCTTTGAAACAATAAAGGGCTGATTTTTCCTTCATTTTCAAGTTGTTCATGAAGTGTGTGTCTCATATTCATTGATGTTACTTAGTGAATGGTTGTTTTTTTTCCATGTTTATGTCTGAACTTTTCACCTTTATGCAGAAAATTAGAACTCTTGCAGGTCATATCAAGTGTCTAAGTCTGATTTCTCCCTAATCTAGAAGTAAATTCAACCATTGTTCATTCCTTCCATGTTAATGTGAATGTTTCTCAAGACCTCTGTGTGAAATACTATGCAAGAATCATTGTATGAAAATAAAGTGAATGTGTGCAAGTTTTTTAGCTTCTAAAGTGTGTCAAGTATAAAGAATAATTGACATTCACATTGGTGCATCACCCCAAATTTCCAGATTTCATATTTATTTTCAGCTTGAGCATTGCTCTTTTTACCCTTTTCCTATTCAAGAAAGCACAGAATTAGAGAGTTTAGAGAGAAGTAGGTGAGTGTACCAAAGAAAACCAGCCCTTAATCTGGAGATTCTCTCAATTATAAGGTCACCCACACCTTGGAGAGTTTCCATTATATTAACAGGGGTGAGAACAGGGACACATTCTTGCAAAGGTGCACTTCTGAGTGATAACAGTCACCACATTTAAATTCATATTCGAAATTGCCAAGACAAAAATCGAAAAAAAATCGAAACCATAAAATTTGAGATTAAATTCGGCTAATAGAAATATACTTATTTTTTAAAATATAAAATTATAAACTATAAATATTTTATATATAATATTTTTATATCCTATATTATAATATTATATTATAAACTATAAATTTATTATATATAGTATTTTTTTTATTAAAAATTCTCAACTTTGTCGAAGAATTGGACTCCTACTCGGATAAAGAGGAAGAGATGGTGGAAAAAAAGTGGTCCTTCCCAAGTTGTCGAGTCTTCGGGCTCCTTTGCCGGAGTTGAAGCTTTGGAAAGCTGCAAGGCGATCCCCTGATCAAGTGGCCACAGTCAAGTTTCTTCTTCGGGGTTTTTGTCCTAGGAAGTTCCCAGTTCTGCCTTGGTTCAGAAAGCAGAGCTCCTAGGTGGCAAAATCCTCCTCCGGACTTGGTGATGTGCAAAGTGAAGGGAAAATGAAGCAATGAGGTCGACTGAAGGGAAAGGTGTCATACAAGGTGGAGAGCCGAAGCAACGTCTTGAGCAGCGGTCATCTCTGGAAAAACATGTCCTAGATAGTGAGATTTTGCGTGTCAGTTGGGACGATTCTCAAGTGGTTGTGTTGGAATTATATGTTTTTGGTGAGTTTTTTCATCTACAGTTACCTGCAGCTCTTTGTAAAAGTTTGGTGTATGCACCAATGTTATATGTAACTGCTCGTAGTATTAATATAATACTTAGTCTTTTGGTAGTAATGGTATTTTGGTCCTATACCTTTCGGATAAATATCCTTAAGCCAGACCTACAAAATTCTGATTTGCCTTTTATGGGTAGGGGCCCCAATGACCCTGAGAACAATCCAAAAAATATATATATTTATATTTTATAAATTATAAATGTAATATTAATATTTATATTTTATAAACTATAAAATAAAATATAAATACATCAATGACATAAAAATATAAATTATTAATAAATCGCAAAATATTAACGCAAGATATTAATGAGTCTGAGCCACGATAATTGACCAAAGAAAGTAAACACCGATGACACTAGTAAATTTACGACAAGCACCGGATTGGGTGGAAATCTGGACAGCTTTTAAGTCATGGCAAGTTTAGCGAATAACACTTTTTTTAGACCAAACACAGCCCCAACCTGACTCACACATAGTGCCAACAAACCCTAAATCGCTATTTTCCCCCAAAATCGTGATTTTTCATATTATTTTTGTTCAATAAGCCCTAAAAGGCAATTTTTAACATTATTTCTACCCTATAAACTGTAAATTGGGATTTTTAACATTAGATTTTTTATTTTCCAATGAATTAAATTTCAATTTTCAACGAATTTTAAACCACATGTTGAAGTTCGACGAATTTCAAATTTCTTACATAAAATTCGACGAATGCGGTGACACTGGTTCTAGTTACCCAAGGGTGGGGTTGGCATGACTAACCTAGATGCTTGTTGGATTTGTTCAATGAGAGAATCACCAAACTTTTCTAATCTAATGTTTAGTGAGATTGTAAAAGTGCAAGCACCTTTGTGTGGTTAAAATTTACCACCTCTTCACACCTTGTAAGAATTAATTTGACTATTTGCTATAGTGTGCAATAATCAAGATGCTCTCCACTACTTGTGATGACAATAGAGGTTTGAATTAGTCCATCCGATTTTGGAGATGAGGACAACATGGTTGATTTTTGGTTGGTATTCTGACTCTAGATTTTTGAATGCCTATGGATAGAAAGGACTCTCAATGGATGTTGATTATAAAAGATTTAGGGTTTGGCAGCCAAAATGAGCATTACAGTACCTATACAGAATTTCTCATAATAAAAAATACTTGATCTAATGGTATAGGACTCCAGCAAGGGTTGAGAGGGACCCGAAAAGCAAGGAAAGCCAAGGAGGGTCAAAAAACTTAGTTACTTAAGAGCTATATCGATGCAATCGTCTCAACAAGGCAAAGCCAATCACTGCTATATCCCGCAAACTCCCAAAACCCAAAAAAGACTTCTCGAAGTCTCCTGCTCAAATCAAAAACCCCAAATTCTTCTTGCTTTGAAAGATATTGAAAACTATGATTCTTGCTAAGGTTAGATAATAAAATATCTACAACAATTCTAATTGTTTTCCCAAATTCAAATAGAGATGTAGACAACACAATAAAAATAAAAAGAATTGGTCAAAAAAATTTAAGTAATAAAAATATACTCGCCTTTGATAATGCCCCTACATTTGGGATCACACTATAGAATTTTCCAATTAAATTACCGCTCTTTAGCCCTACCTTCATCCTCACGCAACCCAAATTTTAGTTCTGAGACCACTTGTTATGATATTTCTTATAGATGCAAAGCATAACAGAAACTCAAATAACAATAGCAAATCTACATGAATATAAAAATAAGAACAAATCCAGAGATAGTGACGTGGCAATGCCAAACGAAATGTTATAACTGAATCAAAAATACTAGCCAATTCAAGGGGCAGCCTCCAATATCAAGAGCAATAATGAAATAAAATGGAGAATTTGACTTGTGATGATTTAGAAGAGATATCTACTCCTATTTCTAGACATAATTATGAAGAGGCGACCCCAAGATCCTAATTAGGTTGACGTAACTGAATTAAGAAATGTGTAAAAACTAACCGAAGAAAAGACAATGGTTATGCATGCCACAAGTCAACTACCCATAACCCTCATACACTTATGAAGATAGAATTTTAGGGGCATAACAAGCCTGAATATAAGCAAAAACAAATCCTAAGAATGTAACACCCATCATCAAAACCAAATTTTATCTATAATCAGAGCTTTGAGTAAACTCCAATTGGAATTGGAGACATTGTAAAGTTATATATCCGTATTATGGACTACGACAATTGTTTGAAGTGGAATAGATTGAAGAGAAAAAGAAAAGAAAAGCATCGATATTTGTATCCACTTAGTGAGTGATTCACATATCAAAACTAATTATGCACTTGGATCGAAACACAAAGGCTATTTTGATATGTTATCAAGCCAACGAGAAGTTAATCTCACCATATTCACCAAACCAAAAAATAAAAATACCTACTAAAAGATCAACTAGACTATCGCAACTGATACATTTAATACAAAGGGTCCATTTTTCAAAGCAATTTGTGATATTAAATTTAACTTTACAATATGGTCTTGTTCTTTGTAATGTCCCCTTTAGGGCAAAATTAGAACCAAAGGAGTTTCCAAACAAAACCTAACAAAACATACAAATTTCTGAATTTCATTCCAAACCCTAAGCACATGAAAATTGCAAAATCTTGAAAGTGCCAATTTAGAGCACAAAAACAATATTTTATTCACCACAATACTTGCCAAAAATAACAAATATTACAGCTGGAAATAGGACCTTTGAATCTAAAATTTTTCAATCAATAAATATTATAAAATACCAGCTTGGCGAAGGTATGAATAAATATCAAATTAGGCCTCAAAACAGCCTCAAAAAGCACCTTGAAACCCTCCAAGAGGGTTCACTGCCCTAGGAGAGGCCTCAAAACAAGGGTTGGCTACCCAAAACTGCTACGCCACCCTTCAAGATGTTGCCCAACTGTCACACCATACCTAGAATGGTGAGAATAGACACCACCAATTGCTCGTTTCTACCCAATACAACCTCTGATTTAAGGCTGCCCAGCTGATAGGTAAGGGTTTTCGTCCTTACTTCAGCCTTCCTTTGAAGATTTCCGTCTTCAATGGATGAAGTCAAGCAAATCGTGCTTAAACTTGTGATTTCAATTCATAAACATAACATGAGCCTTCAAAATGAAACTCCTTCACCTTTTTATATCATTTCTTTCCACTATACATTCTAAATTAAGGAGCGACTTATATCAAATTAGAGGAATCCCCTTCTTTATTACAAATCAATTTGGAAAAAAATTGCCGACATATTCACTTTTGGCAACTAAGGCATATTATTACTTTTATTTAAAGTATTTAAAAATATTTTTTATTTTAATAATAATATTATTTTATTTTTAGAAAAAGGGGCATTACATTTTTAGTATTTACTCTTTAATTATGACTGTAATGCTCTCTGATAATCTCGGTTTGTATCCTCCCCATGGTGTTGTTATATTGTCTTTCATTTTTTTCGTTTTCTCTTGTTACATGTATTTCTGCTAACAACAGTGTATTACGGTATCAGTAGCCATATTAGAATATATATATTTGAAACGGTCCACCCTGTTTACAAGCAGCATCTTATACAGGCTGCCTCTATATTCCTGGATTCAATACTTCCTATTATCAATCAATATAAAAAAAATACTTAGCAAATATGTGTTTAACATGCATAAAATTATTAACACAAGCAGATTGGAGAAGTTTGACTTTTTTAATAATATCAGGAAACCACAGAGCTGCAGTAGAAGTGAATCACATGAAAAACACACTAACATTTAGAAAAATTGGTCAGACCTTAATGGCCACATTAAGGTATTGCAATTATACATTTGACAGATTGCAAAAGGGCAAGTGAACATGATCATGAATGGAAAAATATACACACATACAAAGGTCAATCAGAAGCTCTATCACATTGCATGGAAGGCAACTAATAGGTTCAACCAGATATGCAGCTGAGAGATAGCGTGTAATCTGGATCAGGAAGAAATAGAATATCATCAAGGAGAAGTTACAAGAGAAAAGCATACAAAGATGCATTAACGTCATAGAAAATATGCTCAAAGACACTAGTGATAGAGCATGTTTCAAATTGAAATTATTTGAAAAAACAGTACAACCATTTTTAATATTGAATGGAGTGGATAATAAAAACAAGTGGCCAATTATTGGAAGCCCTATAATCCCAATTTAAATGAAGCACCCATAGGGTTGAGAGAAAGGAAGAATTTAAGTGTAATAAGACAATTAATTGAAGCAGTCAAACATGCAAAAGAAAACTGAATTTTTACTAAATAAAACATAACCACTTAAAATCGAAGCTGGAATATTAAAGGACGACAATAATTAAGCTAGAAGTCAAATGATCAAGGTCACTGGTGCAAAAAATTATATTTACGTGCTTTTTTCTGCCACCCAGACCGATTGGAAGAAACTATGAACCTTCAAAACATGGTAGATGTGACTTTCAAAATGCAAGATAATTTAGCAACACCTAATGTAGACGTCAAAAGAGTGCAAAAGGAATTGCAGAAGAAAAAGAATCAGATGCAAAATTAAAGACTTGAGAAAGGTTTCAAAAGATGCAACAAATGCCACAAAAAAAAGAATCGAAGATGATACAAGAATAAATAGCAAAGAAAGATGAAGCAATAACAAGACTTGGGCAGGACAATCATACTTTGGTGACACAAGTCAAGTGTCTAAAGGAGGAAAAGAAAGAGTGTTGACAAGAAGAAAATTTTGGAGGTGCAAATAAATAAGACAGCAGGAGGTTAAAAGAGATGTTATCCTTGAAGAAGCACTAAAGACAGACGACTGGAAAGAAGAATAGAACAAAATCAAGAAGGTTGAAACAAACTTTCAAAAGAGCTTGAAGTTCAGATTCAGAAGGGAAAACAAGAAAAGATAGAAGAACAAAAGAAATTCCAAACTCAATACAATATATTTCCAAGTCGAGCTTGAGAAGCAAAAGAAACAATTGAAATCCATTCTTCGGGCCATACATTGATAGGATCAATCATGTAAACCAACAAAACCAAAGGTTGAAGACCAAAACGTTATTAGAGAAAGTTTATCTGCAAGTTTCAAACTACATCAGCATCTTCGTTATGAAATTTTGCAAGAAAGTATCAATCATAGTTTGAAAAGTTGTGCTTGGCAATTACGCGGCAGCCCAAAATTCTGACCCGTACTCGGGACTCGGCAATTACTCAGCAACTTTATCACTACTTTGGACATATAAAATCATAAAATAAACCAAAATAGCATATAAAACACTGTTTAAAAGCACAAGAAATGAATGTAGAGAACACAAAGTATATTTTCTATTAGATTTCAACCCAAAAAAAAGTACAATGCTTAGTTTTCAGACCTTACCAAAAAATAATTAAAAAAAAAAAAAAAAAATCAGCAAAACTAAATATCAATAATTTTAAACTAAAGTTTTAAAAAATAAAAAAATCCTAAACCAAATACTGATAATAAGTATTAATAGTATATTAATATTAAATTAATAAATACTACTAATAATATTAATAAAAAATCTAATATTAAATTACTAATTACTTATTAATTAAATTAATTTAGACCTAACTTCAGCTAAAATCTAAATTACGTAACACTACTAACCAAATTACTAACTATATAACCTAACTAAATTAGTTATTACTTATTACCTAAAAATTAAATTTAAAAAATAAAAACTATTGTTCTAGAGTGTAGTAGCTAAATTTTAAGAAGGAAAAATAAAATAGAAAGAAAACCTAAAGTTTTAAAGTCTACATTAATATAGTAAGTTGAGTAACTACATTTTATTACCATAAAAATAAAACAAATAAAACCTAAAGTTCATTTTCTATAGTCTATGACTCTATGCGATTGCTAAATAACTCTCGCTTTGAAAGTAACGAAGAAGGGTCAACAACACTAAGGAAAATCAAACACTCAATTTTTGGCAAGTAACATATCAGCCAATCTTAGTAGCAAAATCGTATCTACTATCAGAAGCCAATGGCAAATGCAAAACCATATCAAGGTTCACTTCAAATATATCAAAAGATGCACAAATCTGATCATGCAAAGACATAGCTAGCAAATTCACGGATAAACAGGGCAGTGGAGCCATATCCCTTTTTGCAGGTAACCGAAAAATTGTGAAAGCAATGCAATGTCATGTCCCCTTTTTCAAATAAAGAAAAACATACTTTAATAATAATGTTTTAAGTGGTTCCCCCAATGTCACTTTATAATTACAACTTTAAATGGGACGCTTAGTCATTATTATTAATTGAGTGGGGCAAAAGTTAATAAATTAAAAGGCCATGAGGGAAAAAAAAAAGTAATAATTATTATGAGGAAAAAGGTGAATATTAAATTAAAAGTAATTTTAATTATTTTAGGGTTTGGAGAAATAAGGTAATTATAAAAAGGTCGGATGAGGAGAATGAAAAGAGTTATTATTCAATCAATTTCGAACACTTTTCAAGCTTGAACAACGATTGTTCAACTTTCATCACAAATGATGAAAACCCTCCCGTGTAAGGGCTTGAAGACGAAACCCTTCATACCCAAAAGGTGATTCCATTCAAAAATCACATTGGTGCTTCCAGAATCAAAAGAATAGAATTCCATAGATCTATTTTACAACTGCAGCCATCCGAACATCCTAAGGTTTGAACAGTAAAAAAAAGTACATATCCATATGGATCCGTACAACCTCATATTACAAGTCATATGACCTTTGCAACAGGCCATACAGCTTGGGTTAGTAGTTGGTAGTAGCCATGAGGAACTTCTAGGCAGAAAACAGTGGCAATCGTACAACACAAAGATAAAATAGTCAATTAGGTGGGCTTCCAGACAGTAAAATGGTACTTAGATTTTTCATGCAATTTGTACCTTCCATATTTATTTTTTAGTATTTCCAATGTATTCAATTGACTGAAATTAATAATACACCAAGGGTTATCAGTGTTTCGTATTGCATGTGTTTTTGTATTTGATTGAATTATCAAGGTTTTGAAATAAAACAAAATTCTAATTTATTAGAAAAAGGTTATTATAGTGGTATCAAAGCACTGATTTTCCTAGCCTAGGTGGGAATAATTGAATCTTGATCACACATGAAAAAGAAACAGAAAGCGCTGAAGTATCAACAAAGGAGGGAGGGTCAAACCCCTGAGAAGGACAACAGTAATAAAATAGGTGAGAGAGAGGAGAGAGCAGCCCCTACAGACGAGATGAGTTACCTACGTGAAATTTTCAACTATGGGCAAAAGGATAGAAAGAACAATCCAGATGACCCTCAGAATATATGGCAAGTATAGCACAAACCATACAACAAATCAGTGTGGGTAAAGGAAAGGAAAAATTAGAAGAAACAAGCACTTCAAATAATGTTAGGGTTTCAATAGCCCCACCTCCAAAAACCTTTCATGCCAAATTCCTATAGGAGGAAGAACCACCTGAAGAAATAGATCCTTTACAGCGACATGCAGGTAATGAATATTCAGTATATCTTGTAGAATATGAGGGGCTCAGCGATGAAGTACAACAAGCTCTCACTTTCAAGGAATTTGTGAAATAGTAAAGAAAAACAAAAATAAGAGAGGTAGAAAAAATTAGTCGGATCAAACACGAAAGAAGTTTCACTAATTGCACATACACTAGCTAAAAATGTTGTTGATTTGTGTGCAGAGAAGTCGAAGCCATATGTTACAATTGAGAGACTTACCTCTAGTAATCAACAGAAAAAGAGTTCTCCTATTATGGTGAGGGAAAAGGAGACATCAGAATCTGAAAGGGTTGAGGAAGCAGAAATTGATGAGAATTCAGCAACATCAAAGTTAGCTGAATCACACCAGTTCAACCAACAACAAACAAAGATTGAAGAGCTACAACTGTTGGTAAAAGAAGAGGCCTTGACGGAATCTGAGGAAATGCAAGAAGGGGTTGATGCCCTCACAATGAAGTTTAGCTCAGTCTCTCCTTCACTTCATAAGATAAAAGAACCACAAATTGTTGCAGCAGTTTTCAATGAAATGAAATTTGAGTCATTGCCCTATATGATCGAAATTCAAGATAGTTATGTTGATAAGCATGCAATGGAGAGTGTCACATTTGGTAGTACTCTCTTTAAATCACAATTGATTTATGATTCAACTATCATGGGTTACTCATGGGGTTTGTTGAAGATGCATTGTGGCATATAGAGTTTTCAATTCTTGATAATATCAGAGAAGCACAACAGAGGCTAACTACCTCTCAAGGAGGAATGGAAGTAACAGAGAGATTGGTTTAGGATCCTAGTATTTGTTGGGAAGGTTCAGGGGTTGCTTGAGGGCAAGCAATCTTTGAGAAGGGAGCCCTGTCGTGTCCCTTTTTTCAAATAAATAAAATAATACTTTAATAATAATGTTTTAAGTGGTTCCCCCAACATCACTTTAAAATGACAACTGAAAAGGGGACACTTGGTCATTATTATTAATTGAGTGGGGCCAAAGTTAGATAATTAAAATCCCAAGAGAGAAAATGAGAAGTAATTATAATTAAAAGGGGAAAAAAGTGAATATTAAATTAAAGTAATTTTTATTACCTTAGGGTTCGGAGGAATAAAGGAATTATAAAAAGGTTGGACGAGGAGAAAGAAAAAAATTGTCATTCAATCAATTTCAAACACTTTTCAAGCTTGAGCAGCCATTGTTCAACTTTCATCACAGAGAACGAAAACCCTCCCATGTAAGAACCTAAGGACGAAACCCCTCATACCCATAAGGAATCACATTGGTGCTTACGAAATCAAAAAAATACAATTTCAAGGATCTATTTTATAGCTGCAGCCATCTGGACATCCTAGGGTTTGAATAATTTTTTAAAAAGTATGGATCCATACAACATAAGTACAACATCATATTCAGGTCGTACAACCTCTGCAACAGGCCATACAGCTTGGGTTAGCAATTGACAGTAGCCATGAGGGAATTTTGGGCAGAAAACAATTGCAGGCGTACAGCACAAGGATAAAATTGTCGGCCAGGTGGACTTCCAAATAGTAAAGTGGTATTTAGATTTTTGATGCAATTTGTACAGTCCATATTTGTTTTTCAGTGTTTTCAATGTATTCAATTGACTGAAATTAATAATACACAAAGGGTTATCAGCATTTCATATTGCATGTGGTGTTTTTGTGTTTGACTGAATTATCAGGGTTTTAAAATAAACCAGAATTCTGATTTATTAGGAAAAGGGTTATTACAAGCAGAAAACAAAGAAAATCACAACGGAATGATGAAAATGACTAATTTTTTCCCTAGCTGAGTCGATGGGTGATTGCTCGTGGTTTTTTGGCAAGTAACCACAGGTAATTACTCGCCAAAAACTGCAAGTAACCACCCTATGCACGTACCGCAGTAAGTTATCCAGTTACATGGCTGTAAAAAATGCGGGTTAACCTTAAATTTTGCCCGGTTACCCACAGGCTTTAATTCACTGGTATTAGCATCTGCATTTAAATGAAAGTTGAAAATCTAACTGGGGCCGAACAAGGTGGCTATCCCTCCACATTATTAAAAACACGAGGAAAATATATAATCATATGACAAAGTATTATACAAGCTCAAAATTGGCAATAACATTATAGTTTGAATCAAGATAGAAGCAATTATGAGCACATATACTATCAAGAAATAAAATTAATACAGCATATTCATGGATGGATCGATGAAGAAGAAAGACCTAAAAGTTCATATCAACTAATATGAATGACATTATCAAACTAGAAGTCAAAGTTACATTGACGCTTCAGGACAGCTTTTCAAGAATAAAGGACATAGCATCTTCCTCATATAGGCCAAATGATTACGATTAATGAACAGTTAAAAAATTGTGTTTATACCCACCTTGGGCATTTGACATTAATAACCAATGCACCATCTTCATTGTATCTTAGTGTTACTTGTTAATATTCTACCAATTTAATCCGTCTTAATGGGCAGCCCTAGGGTGTCTGTTCTCAAGATCAAAGCAAGGGCAAGCACAGTTTCAGAAACTCTCCATAATCAAAAGGGTGTTTACATAAAAAGAAAAGAAAAATCTTCAGCAGAAAAAAGATATACCAGATTAACATACTAACAATCAGTGAGAACTAATCCACATCTCATTTGCAATGACTGTAAGTATACCATTCTCCAAAGCCCTTCCAGTATTGGGCAAGTTTGTATGCTTAAGTCTTTTGTGCTGATATTATATTAGGCATATATGTATTGAACGTCAAATTCCCTATCCTTTCCTTCTATAGATTCCCATGTAAACATATATATATAAAGATCTAGAGACTGCATCCATGAACTGACTTATATGTATGTGTGTGTGTGTGTATATATATATAATCCATGAACTGACTTATATGTATACATACATACAAGTCAGTTCATGGATTATATATATACAGACACACACACACACATACATATAAGTCAGTTCATGGATTATATATATACAGACACACACACACATACATATAAGTCAGTTCATGGATTATATATATATATATAAGTCAGTTCATGTATTATATATATATATATATATATATATATATATATATATATATATATATACATATAAGTCATACATATATATATAATCCATGAACTGACTTATATGTATACATACATACATAAAAGTCAGTTCATGGATTATATATATACAGACACACACACACATACATATAAGTCAGTTCATGGATTTTATATATATATATATATAATCCATGAACTGACATAAATCAGTTCATGGATGCAGTCTCTAGATCTAAATTTCACACGAAACCTTGAGCATCTTCAGGACCATGAAAGAAAACTTCAATTTATGAAAGAGCAAAACTATTTGTTTAGAAACCACCTGTTTTCTAAAAAACATATAAAGTTTTAAGATAGCTGGAGTCACTTTTTTCGTTTTGACACATTTAAAAATTGAAGATCTAAAGCTCACCAAGAAAACAGAAGATGATTCTTTCACTATTTTCACATCAAATCCATACTAACGTATTGATCAGAACTTAGAAGCTTCCATGTCAACCCATCTTCAAAAAACCAAGAATAAATTGACAGAGTATAAATATGTCCTTTACTTACTGTACGGTCCCCAAAAGGCTAATGCTCCAGTGGAAACCAAAGCTAGCTAGTTGCCAAAGGCCATGTACAGACTATATATGTTCGGTCCCCAAAAGGCTAATGCTCCAGTGGAAACCGAAGCTAGGTAGTTGCCAAAGGCCATGTACAGACTATATATGTTTGGGACTAGATTATCTAGGTCCAAATTTGACACTTTCCCTGTAGCCTGATCCACAAGACAGGAGGGTTAAGCCTCCTTTGAAAAACTAATGAGATTGTTTCCAGATGAACCCCCAACACATCCAGACCAAGATTCTCTAATTCAAGACTCCTGTCAGAATTCAAAATCTATAGCTATATCTTCAAGGCATGGGGGCTCAACCTCTGTTTTGAGAGCCAGACACATACTTACATTGAGAAAAGTACAGACACATGCCGTCCGGACTACAGTCTGAGTAGGAGGCATATACTCACCCAGGCTTATCATAGTGCAGATTGCTATCCATAACTTTGGATAAAAGGCCATTAGCAGACCTATGACATGGATACACAAGATTAATATAAGGGAAAACATGGTACACTTATGTTCGCACCCTTCTCACAAGATCATGCTATTTGGGGGCAGGCCCAGTCCTGCAGCTAAGTCCAATCTTCGCAAGACAATGTGATTCCATAGCTACTCAAGACATTGGACATCTACATATGATTGCATCCCTCTTAACTTTATCTCGATTTTCATGAAAAAGTAATTGAAGGAAAAAAATTCAGTTTATGAGTTTATCGAGAAAGAACATTGCATGTGATTATATATCGGTCACATGGGATCACATCCTCAATATCTTCCTATCTCTCACCATTCTAAGATTTTTAATTGTAACCCAAATGGAAGGATTGCTCTCTTAACTCACTATTCTGTCACTTAGACACTTTAAGATTCTGCACAAGCCAATTCACACTTTATTCTCATCAGGTTTAGAGTAAAACAGAGCAACATATTAGCAAGATTTTAGTATTTATTAATTATAATTGCTTAAGGTAATACAGGAGACAGTTTCACCCCCATGGTTATACCTCAACGGTAAGCCGTTGCAACGGTGACCACTAGGTCATGGGTTTGAACCTTTGATTGAACCGCGAGTGTCAGGGGGGGCACTGGTGTAAGCCCAAGGGATTAGTCCGTTGGACTCGCCCTGCGAAACCACACCTAAGTGTGTGCCAGGTTGCTGGGTCCAACATGGTGATAATACCGTGCCAAAAATGTTACGAGACACCCTCAGTTACCAAAAAAAATACAGGAGACAATTTCAACTTTGGTGACCATCTACTGTGAGATCAAGGTTAGACTCTACCTTAAATTGGGTAGCTGCCTCGATTCAATCATCTCATAAATAAATAGGATCAGCAATAAACAACTTCAAAGTAAGATTCTTCTTAATATCTGTCGAGTCATGGTGATGGACAAGGAGGATCAAGAACATCCCTTAGAGTCATGTTTTTCTTCCGGTCAACTAATCTACCAACTTTCTGGGGCCATCAAGAACCAAATGCATGGCCATGCATTGCTTCATGACCCTTCTGAGTGGCCAACATCTTAAACTTGCCTATACACAGTAGGAAATATTAATTGAGTGTGCATCTGCCCTGAGTGTTCCAGACATGAAAGCGCATCACAAATATGCATATAGCATATGATGTCATACAACCTCCCTAACCTACCATATAAATATAATCTAGCTGGTAGCACTTCTGTCATTTTCTGTATAGACCATATAAGATGTATTCTATCCATTTGCATTTGACTTATGTGATACAGCCCCCGTTGCCGTCCTCTAGCTTCTACACTTGCAGCTCAGAAAACTCAGTTGAGGTGTACCACATCCAGGCTCTAGTGTCAAACTTTTATCTACGATTCAGTCTGGAGATGCTGGAGACCGCAGTCACTAAAATTGTGGCTTATAAACTTCTTCTAGTCCTGATGACTTTCCTTTTGGTGATCACTGGACATGAATATACTTTGACACTACAGATAATATCCAATAGTAAAAGGCACTGAAAAGAAGATTCAACTTTTCAAGTCACATGAGAAATTTTAGATGGCAATTCTCAAAACATGTTTAGAAACAAGTTCACGTTTTTCTCTTTGCAACGAGGTGTTCCTTGCATTTTCATTTTGCTTGTGGAATGGTAGACGCCCTCTCAAGCCAATTGCAGATTCCATTCACTCTATACATTGTGAGGCCATCTTGCTTGTGGAATGGTAGACGCCCTCTCAAGCCCATTGCAGATTCCCTTCACTCTATACATTGTGAGGCCATCTGATGGGTTGGACTGATAACTAAATTATTCTGTTACCATGCATTTCAAACATTTACAAAATTAAAACAGCTGATAATTCAATCATGATTTGCAAATAAAGCTGTTTCTCCAGAGTAACCTATACATTAAAACACAATAAGAATAAGACAGATAAATCAAGAAAGCGACCTTGTAACAAAATTCTTGAGGTGAATTCTTAAATCAAGGTATAGTGTAGAAGCCCTAAGCTTTGGCAACCCAGCCAAAGCAAGACGATAGGCATGCTCTTGGATGCCATGTACCCTTAGGACCCAAAAAAAACAGTCAACGTGACAAAAATTTAAAAAAAAAAAATGTTTATGAACTACCTTAGAACACATCACAAGTTAAAACTGTCCGAGTCAATCAATACATTAGGTATTAACGCCTTCACGTCGACAAAACCAAACAAAAGTTACTGATAAAGAAACAAGGCCTCTAGAGTAGATCCAGAGTATCTGGGAACCAAGAGTGAAAGCAAAAAGATAACACATAGATATACACCGGCAATTAAAATGATGCATTAAGCCTTTTCCACTAGATTTAAATGGTCGATATGCATGGTAATCCTTAAATAAAACAAAGTAATCATGTTTACGTCCCACTAATGTAAAACTTTGGGATACAGAATATTGTACCTGCACTTGCCTGCAATCTTGGCAAGGCCTCCGGTGCTGAACCCGTCACAGTAAAACAGTACTAACTCCTTGAAGTTAGGGAAGGAGTTTGCAAGGATAGCCAGATCGTCATCTGTGACAGTCATTCTCTTCAGTGACAAGGTCTCCAGCCATGAATAGGCAGGAGCCATGGATAACACCCATGGATACAGAGAGGCTCCCCAGTTCTTAGGCACCAGATTGAAATCTGCAAATCTGGGCTTGCCCTTCAAGGTCAGAGCTTTTACCTTAGGGAACCTGTTTATCATGGTGCTAGGAGAAGCTGAATAACAGTTTCCTATAAAGACATGGTAGCGAGTCCAAGCTTCAACCTTGTACCATGACTTGCAGACCAGAGAAACTGAGTTTCTATCCTTGTGGGCTGTTACAAATTCGAGCACATGCTCTAGTACTTCATGAGGAAAGGAAAACTCCTCCTCCTGCTCCTCCTCCTCCTTTGTGGCTTTGTAGGCTGCTGTTGCTGATGATGGTGATAGTGTTGCAAATGTGCACATAAGTTCTAGATCAAGAGGCAGCTTCCTTTCCTCATCCTCGGAAATCCCTGAATGGTTTTCTATCACTTGGGCCATCTTGGCACTCTTCTCATCATCATCTGTATTCCCCATCGAATAACTTAACAACACTTACAGCACAGCACAACACAATTATCTTCTAAGAGAGGCGCAGTATTGTTTTCATCTGTATGTCTTCTTATTGTTTGCCTTTTAGTACCGTGGGTATATTCTCTTACCACAATTTTGAGCTTTTTCGTGGCTAGCGGATTGGATTTGATTAGATTTCATCACACCCACATCAATTTTAAGCTTTTTAACAGGTCTTGAATGAGATTTCACCACATCCTAAAAAGCATGGAGGTGAAATTTTGCCCAAATCCCCATCAGGTATGAGCTGTGGAGGCTTAAAAGCCAGGAAATGAGAGATTCTAGGGCCAACCTCTGGTAGCCCACTTGATAAAAATGGGCCTACTGTACGATTTGGGACAAAACAGGGCAAGGTGGAATCTAACTTCTCATGTACAGAGAGTTCAATGGGGTCAGGAAGGGTATATTGTACAGGGTCGTTATTCAATCCTGGATCTGAGAGAGAAGAAACAAAACCAGTCAAGTGGCATATTCAAACATGAATAAACCTGTGGAAATGGAGAGTAAGAAGGAGAAAGAGCGAGGAGAGGGATATTCTAAAGATTGAGATGGTGATGTGGTGGAAGAGACAAAAAGATATGCGGTAATCGGAAGGGGACAGGCAGCTGTGATGGACAAGCCAGCAGACAAGAAAACAATAAAGAACAAGATGGTTTTACAGATGGTTGGGTAGGATAACGCTGCAAAGGTCCATGAACAATTATACCCCATCTATGCATGTGGGGTGAAAGAGATTACTTGACAAAAGATTTTAAGGGCGTCTACTTCTACCCACAACATAGTCCAACCATGTGGGAGTCTCTTTTAAATACAAAAATGCACTGCATGATTCTGAATGAAAAAGCAGCTAAGGGCCAAAAGTAGAAAATATCCGCCAAACAAAGGGCTTAAAGTACAAGACGCAATGATGAGAAGACCGGGCTTCAAGAATGGGAACTTCTCAACTCTAGGTGAACGAAGAATGTTTCTTTTCGTTTGGGAATTTAAGCCTTCAAAGTGAGATGTGAACAAAACAGCCCATAAATAGGTAGCCAAGTCATAGGATTATTCACCTAACGATTTACAAAATGATTGGAACGCCTCCATAGGTAGCGCATATGTGCAAGTCATATTATTAACATGATAATTTATAAGAATAAGTGGAATGTTTGTTTGTGTCATTATGGGACCACCAATCCCATAATTAAATATATTAAAAAATGATTTATAAGAATGATAAATTATTAAGTACAATCAAAAAATAAAAAATAACATTTTTATCTTTGATTTATGCAATCAATAATAAAGAATAACTTTTTGCAATTAGAAATATTAAAGTAAGGTGAAACTTTCCACCGGGGAGATGAATAATCACCCTCATTGCTAGTGTTTCATACTTGCTTCCTTCTTCCGTGGTCCCCTTTGCTTCCTTGATAATTGTATGGTAGTGTGTTGTGGATGTAAAGGGTTCATGATTAACATTGATTTGATTCATGTATCTTGGTTAATTAAATTTTAATTGTTTGTGTGCTTGGTTTTGTGTTTATTTTCCTATACGGTGTGTTGGTTTTGAGTCGTCATGGTCTTGGTGTGAGTATCACCTACGCTCCCTTATCCTGTCCTTGATCTTTTGATACGTGTTGGTTGTTTGATGGTAAGTGCAAGTAATGGTGTTTGCCTATGAAAGGTGATGAACGAAGTGTGTCGAATCGTGAGAAGTGTCTCAGAGATGTTGGTATTAATGGAAATGATAATAAAAAAGTAGTAGGTAATGAATGTCATGAATCTAACAGTTGTAGTGGAAAAAATGGTGAAAATAGGAAGTTGTTCAGTGAAGTTATACGATAGGAAGAGTTTGCAAACCATTCACAAGGTGTAGAGTTTGTTATTGGCTTGAGCAACATGCCTAAGGATGGAGACGAAGACGGCAATGAGGGACAAATTGGTAAGTGCCCTAGCTCTAGTAAAACATTTTTTCTAGCCCCCGATCTGTCTATGGAAAAAGATTTGGCTAGAAAAGAATCTCGACTTAAAAACGTTGGGATTTTCTTTGTCTATTTGAATAGGAATTCTCTCCCCTCAAGAAAATTCTTTAATAACTAGCTAAATTCGGTTTGGGGGAAGAAAATGGGTATTTATGTCAGTTTTTGCAAAATATTCTAGAAAGGAGTTTTTTTAGTCCTTTTTTTAAAAAATCAATATGCAGAAAAGAGTCATAAATAAATCCTTATGGAATTTGGGATAATTGTTGTTCAAGGCAGTTTCTTGGAACCCTGATTTGGAAAGCCAAGACCTGGTATTCAAAATAACCCCTAGATGGGTCGATATTGAAAATGTCCCCCTTCAATTATAGAATTTTATCCCTCAAGCCCTTCATCCGTTTGGTGAAGTGTTTAAGGTTGAAGACACCTAGCGATCTTTAGCCCATATGAACACGAGGGTTCTAATCTCTTTAGACCATCTGGAAACATTTCCTGAATCTTGTTAAGATGTGAAGCCACTATTCATAGGTCACTACTCATGGGCACTGTTCATAGTCACTATTAATGGTGACATGACATGTGAGTGATGTGGCATGTGAGTGTGCAGATGATGTGGCATGTAAGTGACATGGTATGCAGGTGATGTGGTAGGAAAGTGATGTAGCATGTAGGTGACATGGTATGCAGGTGATGTGGTAGGAAAGTGATATGGCAAGATGGCCCATGAAGGATTTCAAGGTGTGATCAAGGATGATGTGACAGGCGTGGGGCATAGTACTCCACTAGAGGACATGGGTTTTGTCCTTGGTGAGTCACATGGGTTTGTCATGTAGTGCAAAAGACAAGAGGTCATATATGGGTCATTTTTTTAAAGTGACCCATGATTCACATGTGTGGGAAAGTTAAAAGGTGATTGCAACACCTTTTGGACTCTTGTGTTCACATATGAAGATGAAGACAAAAATGCACTATTGCAGATTGACCTCACATGTGCGAGTGGGGTGTAATTCTTGGAGTCACATGGGGTGGCTTAGATCTTGTCTAAAGTGGAGCATCTACTTTGTTGACCCTTGGAAGATGAAGATAAGAAGAACACTATTGAATGTTTGGACTCACTTGTGAAAGTAGGGAGCATATTTTGGAGCCACATGGAGCTGACACATGTTATTGTCTAAAGTGAAAATGCTTTGAAGACTTTTGCACATGGTGACAAACATTATGGAGATCACATGACACCCCACTCATGTGGGTCAAATTTTTGAGCTCTCTCTCTCTCTCTCTCTCTCTCTCTCTCTCTCTCTCTCTCTCTCTCTCTCTCTCTCTCTCTCTCTCTCTCTCTCTCTCTCTCTCTCTCTCTCTCTCTCATGTAAAATGCTATAAAACATTTCATTCTCCTTTGTATTTGTGAGAAACCCATTGGGGGCTATCCACTCTTGGATCATTGTTGCAGGTTGGAGCTTTTAAGACATGGAAGCTTAGCTCACCTAGATGTTTGGGTTGTAAGAATCATTCGTGCTTAGGTGGTTAGAGCCTACAAGGCTTAGATGAGAGCATGGCTCACCTAGATTGTTAGAAGTATGGAGGTCCTTGAGGTTAGAGATTAGAGCCCAAAAGGCTATGTTAGCTTGACTCACCTAGTTGGAGCTTAGAGGCTTGTTAGCTCAGCTCGTGGAGATGGAGGTTGATGTTTTGGAGCTCACCTTAGATGTTATAGTGTTAGCATCATGATGGAGTTGCATGTTTCAGCTTGGAGGTTGGAGCCTATAAATCTTAATGCAAGCTTGGTTCACTTGAATACTTGTAAGAACTATAAAGGAGTTGTTGAGAGGAGTTGATGTTGTAGAGAGAGTTTTGCTAATGAATATGAAGTCTAAATGTTGCCTTTGTCCCATGGTTTTTCTCAGCTGAGTTAGTAGGGTTTCTGCATATATCTTCTGTAATGTGTTTTCTCTCATGTTTTGTGTTTTAATGTAGCTTGTTTTATTTCTATAATTATTTTGCTTGCACATATAGGATGTTTATTTCCTAATAATTGGTATCAGAGCCATGGTTGTTGGCTGGTTTGTGCAAGTGTGAACTATAGGTGGAGAGACCAAGATGTATAAAAAAATGCATGGAAAGTATTTATCTCTTAGTGGAAGATGGAGAATAAAGGAGAAGCTAAACAAGCTTTACTAGACATATCAATACCAACACAGTATTCTTGATGAAGAAGCAACTGTATAGCTTATGGCAGAGCAAGTTGATCTCTATTGGTGTAAATGGAGAGTGATGACAAGGCATGTACCTTATTATGTTCTTGGTTGGAAAAATGATACAAGTTGTGGGATCTTACTACCATAATGTGTTAGCTGAGATGTGCAAAAATCCATATAGAGGAGGAGGTGAAAGAAACCTAATATTGTATATAGTGGATGGAGAAGAATAAGATCATTGAGGTTCTGTGGAAGGATAAGGCCATATGTGTGACATATAGTAGAGCAGTATGTAACTTGACTACATTTTTGGGGCTTAAAAACTTGGTAGGTGTAGTGATGTATTGAGTAGCGCAATGACTTCCCAAGAAATATGGACGGATACCATGTTGAGCATGGTGGGTAGCGATTTGTTACATGTAGAAGTCAAGTGTTGACATATGTGGGTTCTTCTCACCTATTATTAAAGTAGTTTAAGATAGATGGAGAAAAATAAGAGACCTGAGGTTCTATGAAAGGAGAAGGTCATGTGTTTGATATGCGATAGAGCAGGATGTAACTTGATTGTCTCTTTAGGGCTCAAAAACTCAGTAAGTGCAATGATACACTAAGTAGCATAATGACTTTTCAAGAACTGTGGATGGGTACCATGTTGATCATGGTTGGTAGTGATATGCTATAATATATGGAGGAGTCATATGATTGATTTATATGGGTTTTTCTCTCTTATTGATAACTAGTATCAAGAGTACAGTGTGCACTTGTTGATATTTAGAGCAAAGGGATGTGAAAGCATCATTCTTACATAATGATCTTGTGATGAGATGGAGTAGCTAAAGTGCTATGAGGATGAGGCATAGAGTTGTTGGTTTATAGAATTGAAGACTATATAGGTTCCAATAGGGATGATAATGTTGTACAAGAATACCTTTATAGAGAGCCAAGGTTTAGCAGAGGTTACTACTATGTGTAGATGGCATGTTGGTTACAGGCCCCAACATGATCAATGGTCATATAGCTCAAGTGTCTAGGATTAGATGAAAGATAAAACCAAGGATGGAGATGCACAGTGGACATAAAGCAATAAAGTCAAGTATCCCACTTCTTATGGTATTGTAAGTTGTCTTTCAGAGTATCCTAAAGGAGGAAAAGATGATTGTCCTATATATTGTACTCATCAAAAGTAGGAAGCCTCAAGAATACCATGGTGTGTGCTAAACCAGATACTTCTAAGCAATGGGAGTTGTGAGTAGTTCATGGTAGAATACTGAATAAGGATGGGTTTGTGGTGAAGTGGGAGTTAATTTGGTTGTTGTAAATCTACTATGGAGAAGTAGATGTTGACAAAACCGATCAGGGTAGAGAAGTTTAGTAGTGCAAAAAACTTCTATTGGGCTTGTGTGTGAGCAGTAGTGGGCATTGATGATAGATGGATGGAAGTTGGCTGGCATAAAACACATGTGTGGTAAATTCCTATGTATATGACTTTAAGTGGGAGATTGTTAGGGTGTAAATCCACTATTCACAGGGTATTATTCCTGGGCATTATTCATAATCACTATTCATGGTGATGGCATGTAGGTGATGTAGCATGTGAGTGTGCAGATGATGTTGCATGTAGGTGACATGGCATGCAGGCGATGTGGTAGGATGGCCCTTGAAGGGTCCTAGGGTGTGATTAGGATGATGTGATAGGTGTGGGGTGTAGTACTCCACTAGAGGACATGGGTTTTGTGTTGGAGGTTTGTTAATGATGTCACCAAGGTGACTAATGATGTTGATGAGATGTTATGTGTGTTAGAATGACAATGATAAAATGTGTTTCAATGAACTTCAGTGTTCCTACATGGTTCTTCAGTATTTGAATTGGTGAGGCAATTTATGGACAATATTGATGGTATGAACATGTTGTAGACACCATATGGGATGTTATGGGTATTTAGAGTGCTTATGGAAGTGAATGAAATTCATCAGAACAATCATATGAATGTTTAAGCTCAAGTAGTCATCTTGACAGATAAGGTTGAGTAAGCAGTTTGATGATGTCATATTTCACACACGTGAAGGTTTTAAGAGCAACTTGATATATGGATAGATTCCCCTATGTGAGAATATCGTATGGTTCAAATTTTAGGTTATGAGGTTGAGCATAGCAAAAGTTATTAAGGTACAAATTGGCCTTCTAGGCAGATTGTAGTAGTCCCCATACTTAGCCAAATTTACATTATTAAATATCTACGTAGAGCATTTAATTAGAAAATAAAGATCCATAGTGAACAATTAATTTGACCAAATAAGGGTCTAATGGAGCATGTAATCTTGTCAGATAGAGATCAATGGCGTGCATGGAGTCAATTTCTCAAAGCTTCATGAGATTCCACGTGCTAGCAACATTTGTCTCAATCTCAATGATTTGATAAAATATCAATGACACGCGAGTGTTTATATAAATGGAGATTGATGGAGCGCATTGAGTTAGATAGTCAATGTGCATAGAAGGCACATAGAGCTACTAAGTGGCATGATAGTAGAAGCGAGGATCTAAGATCAATGATGAGCGATTGTAGGTTAAATTTAGGAGACTCTTGAGGAGATCAATGGTATGTATTTATTCAAAGTTGCCAGGGAAAATGAGACGATGACAAAGTGTTTGATGTTTTGTATTTACACAGTGACCATTGGAATTTAAATATTCAAATTTGTGAAAAAAACCAGTGAGGGATTTTTGATCTATATCTAAAGCATATGGTAAAATTTGTTGGAGTAAAAAGCAAAGTTGAAGAGGAATTCAAGGTGCATCTAGAGAATTTGATTATAATATTTGAATGTTCATATATTCAAAGATAGTGAGCTTCAAAGTTGACTATAGGTTTGACCATGTTCTTCAAGTGACCCGAGAAGGATAATTGAGTTGTTCTTGATAATATTTTGATTTTTCAATATGAACGAACTATTGGAGAGTGTTGTAGACTCCATGAAGACTATTTGTGTGGATTATAGAGGTTTGAACAATCCATATTTAGTGTGAACAAAAGCTTATAAGTTAATTGTGTTTGTTGAATGCATTGCCAAATTGAGTGACCATGTTGCAGGAGTGAGTTGGAGGTGTTCTAAGCAGAATTGAAGAAGCAAATGAGTATGGAGATGTGTTATAAGTCTCTAAGGCTTATGAGAAAGTATTAGACGTCATGATACACCCCTAATTAGATATGGAGAGTCAAAATAGTATAACTGTATTTTGACTATGTACGACCAGCTTGAGTGGTCATTTTAAGAGAGTTGTTTTTAGTGCTTAAATCTTGTGTTGAAGTGTCTAAAGCACATGAAGGTGTTGAATTAGGTATTTAAGGTTTTAACAATTTGATCTAATCACATGACTATGTGAAATGTTTGAGTGTTTACTTTAGAAGTTTGATATTGTGTGTTTTATACATGAAGACCTGAAGAACAAGGAGACTTAATTTGCTGGTTCAAGTATAGAGTTGGTGTTCCAGGTGGCATGGACTCATATGAGAACGAGAAAAGGGATATTGGAGATAGTTTTGATATGTTTAAAGCATTGGTAAAAGTTGAAGGTGGTTTAAGAGGTTACAAGAGTAATGTGTGGTTATGAAGGCCTAATTGTTTTGGGTCTCGTTAAGGTCTAATGAAGGATTTGAGTCTTAAGGACTATAGATGACTTATGGAATGGAGTGTTTCACCCATGTAATGTGTGTGGAGACATATTTAAAGTGTAAGACAAGTATGGTAAGCATATTGGCCAACTAAGATGGGTCAGACCAAGAAAGTGGTATGAGTACAAGGCATATTTGGGTTGCTTGTGAGGTAGTGAGTGTGTGTGATGAGAAAAAGATTTGTGAAGGCTGTGAGAGTTTGTGGATGTATTGAGAGGTAGACCAGAGTGTGGATTACATGTATGAGCTTGTGGTCATATTTCTAATGTTGAATTTGTAGGTTTGATGCATGAGAACAAGCGAAGGTGTGTAGTTTGATCCAAAAGCTGGTTTTGGATGCCTTGCTTGTGTGTGAAGGTTTAAATGAGTGAAGAATATTGAAGGGTGTTATTTTATAGGGTTTATCTATTAGATTGAGAAGCAATCAAGAGTTTTTGAGTTTTTCATTTCATAGATGTTGTGTTGGTGCTCAATATCTTAGGCAAGTTGGTGCTTGTTATCTTCAGGGGTTGGTGCTCCTTGTGAAGTGAATGCTTCACTAAAATCTCTTATTTGTAATCATCTTATAAGATAAGTAGTACATGCATTTGTAGGATTGAGAGAGGTTTTTCTCCCCCAAGAGGGTTTCCTACATAGATCTTGTGTTATCTTGCTTATCTTTCATGTTCATTGCTATGAGTGGGTTATTTGCTTCTTGATTGCTTATGGTGTATGACTATGAGTTTGAAGGATTTAGATTGAATTTTTGAAATATCTTGAGTCATTGATTCACCCCCCCCTCAGTGATTATACCTCTAACATTTTTTTCTTGGTGAATCACATGGGTTTGTTAGGTGGTGTAAAAGACAAGAGGTTATATACGGGTCAAATTTCTAAAGGGATCCATGATTCACATGTGTGGGAAAGTCAAAAGGTGATTGAAAAACCTTTTGGAGTCTTGTGTTCACATGTGAAGATGAAGACAAGAATGCACTATTGCAGATTGACCTCACATGTGTGAGTGGGGTACAATTATTGGAGTCATATGGGGTGGCTTGGATCTTGTCTAAAGTAGAGCATCCACTTTGTTGACATTTGGGAGATGAAGACAATAAGAACACTATTGAGTATTTGGACTCACTTGTGAAAGTGGGGAGCAAGTTTTGGATCCATATGGAGGTGACATATGTTCTTGTCTAAAGTGAAGATGCTTTTAATACTTTTGCACATGGTGACAAACATTATAAAGGTCATATGATACCCCACTCATGTGTGGGTTAGATTTCTAAGGGACCAATATGCATTTCTCTATCTCTCCCCCTCATGTAAAATGTTATAAAGCATTGCATTATCCTTTGTATGTGAGAATCCCATTGGGGGATATCCACTCTTGGATCATTTTTGTAGGTTGGAGCTTATAAGGCATGAAATCTTAGCTCATCTAGATGCTCAGGTTGTAAGTATCATTCATGCTTAGGTGGTTAGAGCCTGTAAGGCTTAGATGAGAGCATGACTCACCTAGATTGTTAGAAGAATAAAGATCCTTGAGGTTAGAGGTTAGATCCCAAAAGGCTATGTTAGCTTGGCTCATCTAGTTGGAGCTTGGAGGCTTTTAGTTCAACTCATGGAGATGGAGGTTAATGCTTTCGATCTGACCTTAGATGTTATGGTGTTAGCATCATGATGGAGTTACATGTTGCAGCTTGGAGGTTGGAACCTATAAGGTTTGGTCGAAATCTTGGTTTACCTGAGTGCTTGTAATCACTAGAAAGGAATTGCTCAGAGGAGATAATGTTGTAGAGAGAGTTTTGCTAATGCATATGAAGTTTGGATGCTACCTTTGTCCATCATTTTTTTCCTAACTAGTTTAGCAGGGTTTTTATGTATATCTTGTGTGATGTGTTATCTCTTCGATTTTGTGTTTTACTTGTAGACACCTAAATTTCATTTAGTGTTGAAATGCACTTAAAATCTATTAATAATTATTCTTAAAATAATTCATCACATCTCCCTCCAAATTCAAATAATTAAATAAGTCAAATTAGTCAATTATGCACACTTTAAATCCTTATTTTAAATATAAAATCTAGATTTTACACCTCATCCGACATCTTCCACCTTTTTCTCCCTCATCCCAACCAAACCCATAACTTTCTCAACCTCCTATGAGTCATCCCCCGAGTTGTCAAGAAATTTGACTTATTCCTGTTGACTCAACTATCAATCCTATGCATCTCTCAACCATTTAAAATGGTCTTCATCCTCAAGGGTGAGGACTCATTATCTACCATTGATTATTTGGATCATTTAATAAATCCAAATAATCCTCTATTGTTGGATCTTCCTCAAAAAATCTATAAATAAACTTGAAAACCTTAATTTTCAAGAATCGAATATTGACTTATGCTAATGAAGTTCTATTCCATTCATAAGTGAATCCAAGCGAATCAAAGTGAATCAAAGCATACAAAAACTCCTTTTGCACCAAAATGTTGTCTATTCTCCTTTACATTGGAAGAGTGAGCACCACATTTTCAACGAGTAAATCAAGTTTACATCAAAATAGAGAAAGCTTGCACATTTGAAGTATAAGTTTGTGTTTTTTATTTTATTTGTTTGTTGCTTTATTTTAGGTTGAATTTAACTTAGATTAAGATTGCATTATTTCTTAGCACTTATAAATTTAGTTCACACTTTTTTGGCATGTCCGGTGGGACCTTCCCTCATCTTTTTCATCCTTTGTCCATCATATTTGCATTTAGAAAGCATTTTTCATTTGTTTTTTGTTATTTGTATTTACATATGTGTTTAATCTTATCTTTTTAAGTGCTGATATAAGCTATAGGTTGTCATCAAGCATTTTTTATTTAGTTGTGTACGCTAATTGTGTAACTGCGAATTCAAAAACATCAATATTAAAATTATACCTCGTAACAATGAAATCATTTTTTGACACATTTTTAGTCTCTTTATCCTTTATTTATATCATTGGCTTTCTATTCACCTTTTGATTGTGTTTGTGTTTTTTATTTTTTGTAACTCTTTGCTACTGGAAAAATGCAAAATCAATGTACTTTTTAGCAAAATCGTTGTATCTAAGAGCAAAATTGTCATTCTTAACAACAAAACTGATGTACTTTTTAGCAAAATCATTTTATCTAAAAGCAAAATTGTCATTCTTAGTAGCAAAATCGTGCAATTAGACCCTTTATGTTTTTTCTTATGTGTCTATAGGCTAAACAACTTATTCATTCTATAGTAATAAAATCATCCTTTTTTGTAGTGAATTCATCTTTTGGGTAGTAAGATCATCCTTCTTAATAGTGAATTAGTCTTTTTGTGTAGAAAAATCAATTTTTTTGGTAGTTAATTCATCTTTTTGTGCATCAAAATCATCATACAGGGCAACAAAATAATTTTGTAAGCACGAATTTCTTTATTCTCTACTTTCTATATTCTATCTTTTTTCTATGTTTGTTTTATTATAATTTCGCTTTCCTATCTTTCTGCATAACTATGATTTTATCACAAAAAGGTTGTTTTTGATTTATTTTTGTGTTTTTTACTTGTTATATTGTAGGTTGCCTTACTCCAAGCCTAAGTAAGCATTATAACTATTTGTTTGTAGAATGTTTGCCAAAGATAATCAACAAAAAGGACAAACAAAAATCAATTTATTTTACTAACGCTTTCAATCTTATTTTCAAAGTTTTTAGTAATTACATCACATTTCATTTCAAAATTTTGTTTGTAATTGTGGAAATTGTGTATGTTCTTTCTTTGGTGTCATATTGGTGATGATACTAAAAAATCAGAAACATTTTTATAATTTTCTATGTTACTTAAGTAGTGCCTATGTATGCTCTTTCCTTAGCGTCACATTGGTGATGATACTAAAAAATTAGATACAAATACTTATTTTTTATTTTCTTTTTTAGGGGCTCTATTGATCATAGATTTCACCACCACATAATAGGTCAAACCCCATTTACTGACATGATATATAAATTGAGATCTAGTTATTTCAATTACCTAAGTGATTGTGTGTTTCAAGCACATTGTGACATGAGGAGCTTTCATGCTCTAATACCCAAGATTTTAATAGTTGCCTCAAAATACAATATCACCGATTATCAACACATTAAAACCCCTACGACTATGTTGAGCACTTTGGGATATGACCCAATAGTGTGTATGCACTTTATTTATTTATTCCACGATTTTTCCTCCCTATATAATCTTGTTTAAACTTTAGACCTATGATAACTTATTTTTCCATTCGACTTTGGTGCATCAGTTAATGATTACCATTAAAAAACTACCTTCCACACACCTTCAAAACCAGACTTAGTAGGCCATGAGAATGATAGGATCCTCCATGGTTAGTGCCTTGAAATATTAGGCTACAACTAAGAGTACAGATGAGTCAATAACATCAGAAGGCCCAATAGTTATTCACGACCCTCGTTTTAGTTTTTCACCTTTTATGTGAAAATTCTTGACTGTTTAGAATAGATTTTTTTTTGTTTTTCTTGTGTTTCCATATGTCTTTGTTTATAAACAAAAGCATTGAGTTGGTAGTCAAAATTTTAGTCTTTTGTTGACTTTCCTTAGTAACATCGTCCATTGTAAGAAGTATGGCTATGCGGAACCATAACTTGATAACATCAATCACAAATTTAAATCCAAATAATCCATGTTATAACCCAGGGTTTTATCCAACTAATTTTGATTCAAAAACATATTCGAATCAATGTCAAATCAATTATCCAACAAATCAAAATCTAATTTTTAATATGTATTCAAACTCAAACATCAATCAATCAAATCCAAACATGAATAATTATTCAAGTTTCCCAACTAGCCAATTCAAACCAAACAACAACCAATCAATTTTAGACTTGAATACTTATTCATGTTTACCCATAGAACAACACCATAATTTTATTTTAGAGGTAACATCAAATCAATTTTTAGGCTATGATAGTCAAAATTCTCTGAATTCTTTTATAAATTCTACACCATCCATATATAAAATACCACCAATTATAAATCAAAATACATTCATAGATTCATATACTTCTAATTTTAACATCAATGTAAATCAAACTTTTGGTTCACCTTCATCACCAATTTCAGATATTTATATGAACCAAAACACATTTACAAATCAAACCCCAATTCAATCAAATCCAAATATGTTCCATCCAAATCAATCTTTCAACTCCTATATCCATCCAAATCAACCTTTATATGTTCATCAAAATTAAACATTTGATTTTGCATCTAACTCATCCCAAGACTCGAACCAAACTACATCAAATCCCCATACCTTCACAAATTCATAAAATCTAGATGTTTTCACTTTCAACACAAATCCAACAAACCTATCCTTCCAAGATCAAACTGCTTCTCTAGTACACTTCATTGCTAATGAATCCCAAGACTTTCCACAATAACATCATCTTGTTACTAGTGATAATATTTTCCAAAATCATCAAAATCTCCCATCAATTTGTTATAATTCTAGCATCCCTCATTACACTAGCCAAAATTTAGTTGATGAAGAGTACATCAAAATGAATCTGCATCTATTTATGTTTGAAAATCATACTTTGAAGGTATGTCAAAATGTCTTTTTTGAGCCTAATCAAGCTATCTAATTTCTAAATCAAGATCACAATATTCCATCCATTCTCAACCAAATAACTATTTTTGATCAAATACCCATTTTTAATAAAGATCCTATATTGGTCAAAACATCATTTAATCTACCCATCATTGAATTTACCATACACCTTCAATCCAATATCTAAGATTCTACATATACAAAAATCTCTTCATCCTAAATCCATCATTTCTAAATGATCAAAGAAAAATAAACTTGGCAATAATGCACTTCAGCAGGCCTTCCTTATGGCTACTTCCAAACCATGATCAAATTTATTATCAAAATCAGATATATAATTCCTTTTGGCAATAAAGGAAGGTTCATCATTAACATCAACATAAACCTTAGTCCTAACAATAACTTTATCAATAGACATGTTTAAAAATGTTAGTGATAGTTTTATGGTTAAGAAAGAAGATTAATATGACATCAATATGAATTCTCTTAGTAACATCAAAGCAATATGTTCCATTTCCATATACACTATTCTATACTTTCTTATTGACATCACACTACCTGCACATGTCAACTAGAATCCATAGAAATAGACCTCATTGGACTTATCTCATGAAAACATATCAATTGTAACATCTATATAAATTCATGAAAGCATCCCATTTGGAGAAACATTACTTCACCAAACATTGCTTAAAGCTCCAAAAAGTAATAAATATACACCGATAGATGAACAAGTCAACTCCTTATTTCTTGATGACAATGACGTTAAAAACAATGAAAAAAACATGTTAAATAGAAGAGAAACGACATGGAATGATCTCCCAATTATAATCCAAGAAAGAATCTTAACTCCTGTGTTACATAATTATTATGCTAAACTAGTAGAATGACACTATAACGAGTTAGATCATGATTTTAAAATTAAGTTTGAGGCACATCATAACAAGTTTAAACACTCTAGATTTGCCAAGGAATTAAATATTTTCAATACAGATCTATCATATTTTAACTTGTGTAGTATTTAGTGGTTAGTGAGTAGTGGTTAGGTAAGACATATTAGTTTTGTACATATGGAGAGCTCATTAGTCCTTCGTGTTTGATATTTTTTAACAACATTGTTTATAGCCCTTAGAGAGAAAGACATCCTGATTCCATGATGATTCGAAAAACTCTTAGAAGGTTTCTAGAGTTTAGCTTTACCATCAAACATATTAACATGGGTCTATTTGATAATTGTGTTTTTCCAAGAAAAACAAATTTACCACTAAACTTTTCTAAGGAAACTTATATCTGGATATAATTATTCAACAAGGATTTCTCAATAGAGAACGATACTCTATATGGTTTAATAATAACTATTGGTGGTCTCAACAACCTCATCCTGGTCAAGTACTATTCAAAGTAAATAAAAAAACTAAAATAGAGATTGAAGAGGAAATATAAGCAGAACAATAGAGATTATCTAGAGTTGGCATGGGATAAAAAGTTGAAAATAGGAAACTTATGCATCTTGTTACCTTTCATTAGGAACATATGCCAATAAATCCATGAACAAAAATTAAAATCACAAAAAAAAAAAAAAAAACTAATTTGTTGTCTACAAGTACCTTGACACATGGGGGCAACTTGTTTGCACTACATTGCATTTACCATTGTTTACATTTTGTCTTATATATCAGATCTTATGCTTGGTGGTTGTTTAGTTGATAGTTCACATAACACAAATCTTTCCAATTACAACGTATCATATCTCCCTAATATCTCATGAAACATATTTTTAAAATTAATATTACAATGGTTCTTGCCTTAGTTCTTACAAGCAGAGTAAATCTCTTTTTCCTACATCTCCTTACCAAACTTAAAAAATACTAGCCCACAACCTAGTCTAAGAGATTGTCCATGACAAAGTCTCCTCTTACAGTTACCTCTAAATCATAAAACATTAAACAAGCTACAAAAAGAAATATGGTAATTTTACTTGCCTTTCTTAGTCTTCAGTGATAAGCCCTTGCATCTCACTAGTTGCATGGGGATAAGACTTGGGGGTAAAATCCTTTCATATAACATGACATTCTTATTCAAAATTTAACAAATTCAAAATTCCACATCTCTCACCCTTTGTTGATCTTCAGTGTTGAGCCTTTGCATCTCACTAGTTGTATAAGATTAACAATGGGGAGAGATACCCTTACTCATCTATATATAGATTTTGGTGATAAGCCCATGTGTCTGCCTAGTTACATGAGACTACATGTAGGGGGTCATAAAAAAAATATTAAAATGAAATCAAAAGGTGTCTCGGGAAATATTTATTTAGACAACTTGTTTACATGTCTATGATGAAAAGGGTAAACTTTATCCCATTTACTGATTCTAACAACACTAGTTCTCTCTAGACACATCCAATAAAGTTAGTATTTTGTGAGTTTAGCAAGATGTACATTTTCTCCTTTGCTCATAATAATTAGGTCATCCTCCTTTGTTATGATTTTTTTTGATTTTCACCTTCACCATTTCATACTTATCATATTCCTTCTTTTACTACAAATTGAAAGTCATATGTTATGTAAACAAAATGACTAGGTCATCACTTACAAAATAATTTATTAGCACATCCACAACATTTAGTGCATATCTATCATGTTACATCATTTTTCAAAATAAGTTCACCATGTGTAATCTATTGTATATACTTACCCTAATTACTTGAGGGCATCACCTTTTAGTAATCCATTGTATATTCCCAAGTTTATCATTTTGTCAGTTGTTAGTCATTTATCTTATATCATGCTAAGTTTAGGATTTCTATTCCTATATGTGAATCTAAATTCTTGCTCATGATAGTGGAAAAATGTCTTTTACATTCCTTATTCCAAAAATCTCAAAATACAAAAAATAAATAAAAATAATACAAAAACATTCCAAAAAACATCAATCTCAACACACATATCATTCTAAACTATCTTCCACATTTTTTTCTCATTCTTGGGTGGGTCACTCATGCATAATTTTCATCCAACACTCAAAATTCTTCATCAATCATCCACTTTTTCATCACTTCTTCTATTGAGAGAACTACATCTGGCCTGATTTCCGCACATAGACTCTATCATAGGTGTATTATGTAGGTAGCGTTTAGAGACATGGGGTCTCTAGGGTAAGCTTGGCCACCATCTTCTCCATCAACCATTTCCCCAACCATGGATTAACTTATCCCTATGCTTCTCCCTCAATTTTTTGGTAACTAGCCTTGCTCTTGGCTACAATTGTCTAGTACTTTCTTAAATTGTCTGTTTGCAACTTTTTTATTTACATCCTTTGTGTATTTTGTTTATTTTTCTGGTTTGTTTCTAATATTTAACCATTAAATTGGTTATTTTATTTGATCAACATCTCTATCCATTAAGTTGGTTATTTCACTTCATTTTATCATTAGCCATTTACATGGTTATTTCCTTTAATTTGTCAATTATGATCAATTTTTGTTGTTAGAGTTACTCTTTGTTTGTTTATTTGTGTATCATTATTGTTTAATATTGTTAAAATTGTTATTATATGTGTGTTCCAAATCCTTTAGATTACTTTTTTGTTTTCACATCTTATTGTTAATTACTATTTTTTATGTTTTTAAAAAGATTATTTTGTGAAATGCATAATAATATGGTTATGGTTTTATTATATCATGATGTACTTTGCTTTTACACAATTTATTATTTCTTTTTTTCATATGCTTAAAACATCAAAATTTATCATGATTATTCAATATCATTGGTGGTAATGTGTTTTATGCTATATTAAAGATCAGGTTGCTCAAAGGTAAATATTGTTAAAAATCCAATGCAAAGAACAAAAACAAAAGTAATGCAACTATGTAATATTCTAATCCATTCATAAAACCAATCATATATCACATAAGTCATACATCCATAATAAATATGCTGAAAGAATTAAAACATGCTAGCATAAATCAAAATGCAAGAAATATAATCAGTGTTACAAATGTATCCATACATTTGCCCAACATGTATAAAGTCCATAAAAATCAATAAATAGTCCATCAAATATCCAATCCACATAGTACAAAATCTCATAAATCATCATGAATATATATATATATATATATATATATATATATATATATATATATATATATATATATATATATATATATAATGTGTGTCTATACAAAAGATACATCTCAAAATATGTATACATTGATGAGCCAATCTATCATATATCCCATATATCTATGTTTCATCCTATCCCTCTAACAAAGTGTCTAGTCTCGGGAATAAATCCTCATGTCATGGTGTGTCTTGTAGAGGACCCATCACATGTTTTACCTATCCCATTAACCTCTCTAACTCCATAGGTTACACTGATCTAACTAATGTCAAATGTCTCACAAAGTACTCCCTAAATGATGGTGCCCTCTGAGAATGTGGTATAACCTCCTCATAAAAGATTGTGTAATATGTGGCCTACTCCATGGCTCTCATCACTCTACCTAATGTAGCAAGCTACCCCTATCTAGCTAGTAGTACTCTCACCTCTGCTAGCTCAATTCTCATTGTATTTCTCTCCTATCTGTAGCACTGTGTCAGCGATGTATAGTCTAGAGTCTGGGTCTCTACATCATGTGTAACTAGTGTTGTAGCCATGCCATCCCCATCTATCCCTTCTATAATATTATGTAATCTATCAACCTCAGGCTATAATCATCTAATCTCAACCATCTGGTCCCCTCTATCATCTAATATACCCTATAATCTAGAAATGTCTTAGTATAATCCATCAATCTCTCTATCATGAGCTCTAATCTCTTCTCTAAGTCTATCAATAAGTGCATACTCCTCTCTAAATATTGAAGTGCATGAATAACCAACCACATCCCATCTATCTATTTGGGTGTTTTGTGTTGCTCTCATGATCACATCCTCCTCCTCACTGTCTACCTATATCAATGGAGTCCCCCCTCTAACCCTCTACTCTGTATCAAGATCCATACTTATATCCACATCAATATTAATCTCTACCTCACATAAAATCTCTACATCCTCCATATCTATAATCTCCATGTCATGCAACTGGATAATCTCCATGACACATCCTCTACCTTATGCTCATCCTCTATCCCTTATAACAACCCTCCTAATCCTGGATCCTAAACATGTGCCTCATGGATGTCTACTCAAGGTAGCCACCAATCTCTACCTCCATGACTATGGTGGTGCATATGGAATAGTCAATATAACTGGTCTCTTTCGAGCCCACCAGTCTACATACTCATCAGTAACTCTATCATCAATGATATCTCTACAATCACTCCACATAATAGTCTATAGCTATGTCCAACTATGGTTGGCTATGGCTGGATCAATGGTCATACCCCACTATGCTCTCTCCCTCACTAATCATTCAAATACATGTGGCCCAGCTAGTATATGTTGTTTCACCCCAAACTATCTCATCACCCTATTTGGGTGATATCTCTCTATGATTTAATCATGTCTCCCTATAATGTAACAAGGGGTCATCATGTAATCCATGTGTAAGTCATCATGTGTCCAATGAAATACAATCTCCCTATAAGGTCTCCAGGTGATATCATCATCACCTAGATCATCAATAACCCTCCTATAAAACTCCAAATCACCTAAGTGTGGTTTACGTGTCCCAATAATCACATGCCATGCCAATGACTCATCATTAGACCAAGTGCTCATGTGTCTAATTGACCTCTCTATAACAATGTGCTCCCAACACCAAACCTGTAGCAAAGTTAAAGGGCTAATATCTCTACGATCTGAATACACTCCATGGTGTAAATCCCAATACAAATGTGCTAAAATTCATGGACCCCATGCAAATATCTCACCCATCTCCATCATGTCTCAAATCACATCTAAAAAACTAATAGGACATAACCTCCCACTCTTTTCAGGTAGCACAATGCCAATGATAACATCTATGAGAATAATAGTCAGAGAATCCATCTCTGATTTGGTACAATAATCTACATCTACACCACCTCTAGTAATATGAATCAACCCATCACCAAAAACCCTAAATAAGTTGATCTCTTATGGACCTTAACCCTAGTATACGTGTTTCCCTCATATCAAAATACCTAGAATCTGATACATGTCCTCCAATGTGATAGTCATCTCCCTTATCGATAAGTGAAATGTACTAATCTCACTATGCCATCTCTTAGGAAGTGATATACATGTTCGAATCTCTAGCATGTGTGTAATATATGATAATCCAATCACCTATAGAATGCCAAAATCATACCTTTTGAAGCTCACCATTTACACCATCACTCTAGGTCTCCACCCCTGAGTTGTAAGCACTAGTAATACCTCTTACAAATGACATACATTAGCATCTAATTAATTTTAATAGACATTAAATTTGAATTATCACTATGTTATAATAACTCAAAAAAATAGCTAAAATAAAACAAACATTTTCAATCCATTCACTCATATATCATTTTCATAATATTTATCATTCTTCTTTCATTTTTAAACACATTTTTCACTTCTACATTTAGTGTTTTCACTCCTACATTATGCAAATTTGCTATCAATCCCTTAAATTTCACCTTTGATTGACTCTTCTGAATTCACTTCTCCCTTGAATGAATTTGCTTATATGTCTAAAAAAATTTCTCCCTTGTTGAATGATTTTACCACTACTAAACTGTGAAATCGTCTTTATTCACCTAACGTGATTTTTCTTCCATGTTTTACAAAATTGCTACTCTGTTTTATGAATTTGTAGTTACCTACAATGAATTCACTATTTTCAATGCTGAATTCACCATTTTGGCAATAACGAATTCATTTTTTTCTCACTTTTTACCCTCATTGATGACCATAAATGCAAAAAAATTCAAATGTAAACTCACTTATTAGATGCCCACTCCTCTCAGGTCTTTGGAACCTCCTTACTCATTCTGTTTAGTGTTCATGGTGTGGAATACGGTCCATATTTCCTTTAAGGTCTCAAAGCAAAACTCTCAACTCAATTTTCTTAGAAAATAACTTTGAAAATCAAATTTGCACAAATGAATTTCAATACCCCATTTATTCTACTTATATTTTCTTTCTCTATCAAATATCCCCCCATCCCTTCATCATACTCGTTCTTCATCCATTTTGTAAATTCTTGGATACATTAAATCAATTTACTTTGAAATTTCTCTGAATCTTGCAACAATCTATGTAAAATAAACATAATCATTCGCAATTCAATATCTCTTTTTCTATTTTTAGATTTGCAACTTGTTATTGTTAGGATATATCATTCTCACAACTACTCAATTGACCCCTGCATAATTAGTAAAACATTAAGCGTGCAATTTTTGAACAACAAAACTATTATTTTTCAAATCCATACTCTATTTTTAATTAATCAAGGGCAACCTTTCTACACAACCAAAATTTTACAAGTTTGACATCAATTCTATGATAAGTTGATTTATTATTCATCCAAATCACTTTGTCCATTTCCTCTTTTCATCAATTTCAAGCATTTGTCCATTTTCTTACACAAACCTTCAAGGGGGCATCATCACACTCATTTTCATTCATTTGAGGTAAATTTCTCCTTTTTAATTATCAACACTCTACTTTTTCTACTATTCTTTGAAATAATATTACTTCACAACACTATTTTAAAGAGGGGCAAATTTAGGCACCTAAATTTCATTTAATTTTGAAATGCACCTAAAATATATTTAATAATTCTTCTTAAAATAATTCATCACATCTCCCTCCAAATTCAAATAATTGAATAAGTCAAATTAGTCAATTATGCACACTTTAAATCCTTATTTTAAAAATAAAATCTATATTTTACACATCACCCAACTTCTTCCACCTTTTTCTCCCTCATCCCAACCAAACCCACAACTTTCTCAACCTTCTATGAGTCATCCCCTAAGTTGTCAAGAAGTTTGACTTATTCTTGCTGACTCAACTAACCAATCCCATGTTTCTCTCAACCATTTGAAATGGTCTTCATCCTCATGGGTGAGGACTCATTAGCCACCATTGGTTATTTAGATCATTTATTAAATCCAAATAATCCTCTATTGTTGGATCTTCCTCCAAAAATCTATAAATAAACTTGAAAACCTTCATTTTAAAGAATTGAATCCCGACTTATGATAACGAAGTTCTATTTCATTCACAAGCCAATCCAAGTAAATCAAAGTGAATCAAAGCATACAAAAACTCTTTTTACACCAAAACATTGTTTGTTCTCATTTGTATTGGAAAAGTGAGAACCACATTTTTAAAGAGAAAATCAAGTTTACATCATAATGGAGAAAGCTTGCACATTTGAAGTAGAAGATTGTGTTTTTCATTTTCTTTGTTTGTTGATCTATCTTAGGTTGAATTTAGATTAAATTAAGATTTCATTATTTCTTAGCATCTCTAAATTTAGTTCACACATTACTGTAGCTTGTTTTATTTTCATAATTATTTTAATTTTACGTGTAGGATGTTTGTTTCCTAACACATCCCTTGTCTTTAAATTCAATAGAAACTCTTGTATATGCACTATCCAAGGATTGGGAAGTTTAAATACTTGCATTTTTGTACAAAATATGGTCACATGAGGAAAAATTTCCCTTTGCTTCCTACCAATAAAAATAATGATATTATATCCTAGTGGGTCCCTAAACTCAGTAGCAAAGATGTTCTTTTTAATCCCCTCAAGCCTTAAATGGAAGACCTAGAAAACATAAAAAACCCTATTTTTAATTTTGTATTTAATGAAGGGAGATACTCCCTTGATAAAGGTCTTGGATTTTAAAATGGATTAAATCTTGATGAGAGTGTTTCCAATTCCCATGTGATTGATAGTGGGGAACCTATCCCCAATTTTAATCCTACACCTAAAAAAATTGATGTAACAACTATTTAGGAACATGGTAAACATATTGAGTTGACTGAACAAGCCAAGATTCCCTCTAATGCAAGAAATGATCTAGTCTGACATGATGAGGTCATGATTGATGTTGATACCCTCTCTAAAGGGGAACCCTTGGTGGTTTTTAAGGGCACCCATTATTTTCATGGGGTTGGATATAAGGAGAGGGTGAACAATGAAATAATGTTTCCTCCTGATAATCTCTTTAAGAAAATAGAGCCCTTGATAGAGATTTCTCCTAATAAGGAGGCTCTAAAGGTTATGACTAGTGGTTGTACTGATAAAGCTACTCTCCCCAATCATGATAAATGGGATAACTAGACCCCAAAGGATCTAGGAAAATATTGAAAATTGTTGTTACTAAAATATTTCCCTAAATAATCCTAGTGTCAAAGAAGGATAAAAAATGGGGTATTGGATAAAAAATGGTGAATAAGGAAAATAAGGTTCTTGAATGTTTTTCTAGATTATATCAAAATAAGGGGGAAGTAAGTCCTCCACTAAAACCAAGTAATCCAAAGCTTTATAATGTAGATTATAAGTTGGAATGTAAGGGGGCTTGAATCCCCGAATAGGAAACCAATTGTCAGATAGTTCAAACATTTCGGAGCTAATGTTGATTTTCCCCTTCTTTAGGAGGTCAAAGCTACAGGAACAATCTTCTCTTTCATCCTTAACTATATTTGGCCTAATGGAATTCTGTTCTCAACTAATCACAATAGAGTAAAGTGGGTGCCTCTATTCTGATTAACCTGGTTTAGAAGGAAACTATTGTAGACCATGGTATTTCTCCCGATAATAGGGTGGTTTGGATTGTTATCAATAATTAGTATAATATTTTTTGGAATTTGTAATATATATGCACGTAATGACTATAGATAAATAATGGAATTGTGTAACTCGATCACATCTAATATGAAAGACATTTCATGGATATTTGAAGGTGATTTTAACATGATTGAAGAAAGAGAGTATAACTTGGGAGGAGACATACATATATGGAAAGGAAATGAGTTGTTTTTATGGTCCAAATTCAAAATATTTCAGAAATTTTCATACCCCTTATATAAAGGTAAAACTCAAAGTAAAGTAGTATGGTATACTTGGTGTAATAACCAGGCTAGGTCTAGAAGATTTTAATCAAGACTTGACATATTTTATCTTAGTAAAGATGCCTTTGAGATTTGTCCTAAAGGTGATGGTAATGTGGTCAAGGTATGTTTTTTTACCATTTTGGACCATCACCCCATTGATTTAAAGTTTTCTCTCAGTAATGATAAAAAATATGAGAAGACCACCATGAAAGGATTGTATAAACTCAATGTGTCCCACCTTGAGGATAGAGAATTTTTGGATGGTTCACAGTCAACTTAGAATGTAGATAAGTTTGCCTTAGATTCTGACTCTAAAATTGATACCTATAATATTTATACGGACTTTTCTAATTTTTTTGTTAGATCTTATGGGAAAATTTTAGTGAAGAGGAAACGAAAATCCTTCATAATTGATCAAGAACAACTTATCAGGTTGGGAGTTGACCTTCAAAGTGACTCAGGCAATAAATCCTTGCTCAATTTATTCTCCTCTACCAAGCATGATTTAAGGCAACATCAAATTTACTGTGTTAGGGCTGCCCAAGTTGGTCCAAGCTCAACAGGTTCAAATTGGGTGATAAGGGTTCCAAATTTTTCTTTCATTTTTTAAAGTCTAAGCATCAAAAATAGAAAATCATAGGCATTAAAGAGAATGATAATATTTTATAAGATCAAGATTCTATCAAAAAAGTGTTTTTTGATTTTTACTCAGACTTATTTTTAACTAAGGGGTTGAATGATCGGATTTAACAAAGTATGGTGTTGTGTGAGAAGATTATTCCAAGAAAAATTTCCTTAGTTCAAAAAATATTTTTGGATATTGAGATCCCATTAGATGAGATTAGGAGTGTGATTGACTCTATGAAATTTGATAAGTCCCCTGATATTCATGGTTTCTCAGTTAAATTTTATAACGTTAATAAAGACTGGATCTCTACAAATTGCTTGGAAATATATAAGTAATTGAGGTGGGATATCTTGGTGTGTAAATCAATATAAGGGTTATTAAGATCATTCCAAAAGGAGATCCCTCCCTTGTTAAAAACTGGCATCCACTTACATTGCTCAATGTTGCTTATAAAATCCCAGCTAAGATTTTGGCAAAAAGACTTTCCCCACTACTACCCTAGATAATATCTAAAACCTAGACTGAGTTTGTGGAAGGAATGTATTAGGCAAGATATTCTCATCAAGATATGGGAATGATTCTCTTGGATTTTGAAAAATCATATGATATAATAGAAGATCCCTTTATTGAAAGAATGTTGAGGGATTTTGGGTGTTAGGATAGGTTTTGTAGAATATATATTTTTTATTTAAAGATGCTTCAATAGTTATGGAGGTAAATGGGGAAATTACAGGTTTTCTTCCCCTTCAAAGATCAATCAGGCAAGGGTACCCACTTGATCCTTTCCTCTTTGTTTTGGTGGTAGATGCACTATATTATCTTTTAAGAATAATTGATATTGGCCCCCTATGAAAGGTATCCAACTTCCTAATCAAATGGAAATGATTGATGTTATATTTGCTTATGATTCCACTCTATTTTATAAGATATCCAAGGATAACTTGGAATAAGTTAGAGATATATTTAATATCTATTTCCTGGCCTCGAGATCTAAAATCACATACCATAAGTCTTGTATTATTGGTTGGAAGGAGAACTAACTAGATTGTTTAGATGAATTTGGGTGGGACTGGAAGGGTCCCAATCAGTTGGTTAGATATTTGGGGTTCCATTTGCTCTTAATCCTTTCCTCATATAGATGTGGGAATGAGTTTACATCAAGATTAACAAGAAAATTGAAAAGTGGCAAGGCTACATGCTTTCACTCCCAAGTAGAGTCCAGGTTTGTCAGAAAAACTCTCTTCATACAATATATATTATGCTTCATATTGGATCTAAAAAAAACTTAGATTAATCTATTGCATAAAATCAATAAAATACATGTAGTTGCTTGGAAATTCTATTGTAAACCAATAAATCTTTGTGGTTTTGGTCTGAAAGACCTATACATGCAAGGTATCATGCTTGTGGTTAGGTGGATCATCAAGGCCTTTAAGGGGGATGACCCTTAGAAAGTATTGGTTAGAAATAAAATTTTGATAAGATTTTCCAAAGGTAAAGTTAGATGGAAAGGTTTGCCATTATTGACATTCTTCTCACCCCTCATTATTTTAAAGTATAAGGATCTCCTATCTTTGCATCTATCTAGAAGGCCTGGGACCTAGTGAAACAACTTGCAACTACCAATGTAGGATTACAAGTGAACTTGGATGCTCCCACATCAATAAGTGATGACACAATAACATGTTTTTAGTTGGATGGGACCTTATTTTTAAGGGTATAGATCAATATGGTGGAATGTTCACCTCAATAACTATCCATTGACCCTTCTTAGGGGATGGTTTACTTTAAAATGGTTCAAGAAAGGTCTAAGGGACTTCAAGGATTTCTTTGGGCCTGAGGGATGGGCCTATTGGGACATCATTGTAAAGAGGTATTATATTCGTACTACATAGTGTAGGACTTATTCCATGGTCAGGAAAGGTCTTAGGGACTATAACTCAGTGAGTCATCTTTATAATGATAATGAATTGTAGGACAATATCAAATGGATAAAAGGGCCTTCCCTTCATGAGTTCTCAGCCAAGATGCTATATCTAAAACTTTCCTCTACCCATCCCCCATATTTAATGCTTAATCATGTATGTAATGTTTGTGACTCCTACCGTAGTTAGAATTTTAGATTTCAAGTGGTCTGGTCTTCCTGTATTTAACCAAAAAAAGCTTGTTTTAGATGGTTGTTATTGTATAATAAGTTAGTTTTTGGTGAAGTGCTTGCTAAATGTGGAGACATTCTTCATTTTTATCTTTTTGGTAGTGAGTTAGAGTCAATTAAACATTTTTTCTTTTCCTACCAATATGTTGCTAAGATTTAGAAATGTTATCTCTATAGTTGGTCTATTATTTTTTACTATGAAATTAATTAGTTTAATATAGACTTTAGATATGTTTTTTCAACAAAGAAGCTTTGTCATTTTTCTTCATAGATTTTGGTTGGTTTTTTCCACTGAGATTCTTTGGTTTATATGGAAGCAAAGGAACAATGAGATTTTCAAGGTAAAACTAGGGTACTTACTGACTTCATAGTTGAAGTCATTGTAAGAATTATGGTTATGCAAATATATCTACAATTAAAGATTCCATAGAAGTAACTAGAGCACTTCTTTGAGATAGGTTGTCTAAAAGTAACTTCTGAATACATCTTGGACACTGCAGGGTATCCTAAACTTAGCCCATACTATGACTGGAGCATTTTACATCCTCTACGACTGAGATTACTATTTCAAAACATGATTGGTCATGCATTCAATAATCCTACTTCAAGTAGGCAAAATATCCTATTCCTTCTTAGATGTACTCTTTTGATTCAGATAAGAATGACACCAAGTGTTAGATAGACACAACAAATGACTGTATAGAACTTAGTAGAAGCTTCAACATCATAAAACCCAATTCTAGATGTAATATGTCAGTTGGGGAAGAAATGGACTTAAAAATTGGTGTTCTCTTGGTGTATAATACACTTTCACAACATGCTTATAGGGTTCATCTAGAGTCTCTTTTGTTCCCAATTTAAGAAAAAAATAGACTTGTCAAACTTTTCACAAGAGTTTTCAAGAACTGACTAGTAGGTTGGAAAGAATGGTGGATACAGGTGATATACAGGAGCCAAATGAAGTAATGAATTTTATCAGAGATAATAGTTTTAGTCCTCTTTTAGAAAAAATTGATAAGTACCTCTTGCCAGAGGATGTGATTGAAGAGAATTTGCATAAGGGACCTAAAGTAACATAACAATTGGGACCTGATTTGGAAAATATGAATTCTATTATTAGAATCACTAAAAATTTGAGTGGATAACTGTATATGTGGGTGACATTGTCATCTAGTTGACATTTTGGGTTTGTTTTTTGTTTTTGTTAATTTTTGTTGATGTCTCTTGTGTGAGGCTTTTTATATTGACATATTGTTAACTTTAGTTAAACTTTGATATATGTTGGTTGGTTAAATTTTAATGCCATAAATCATCTTAAATAAACCTAAAAAAATTTTGAATGTAAATTAAACTTAGAGAGGATTCCATAAATGTCAATTTTATGCATGGAGATGTATGGATGAGGGCATAAATCATATTTTTTGTGGAAAAAAACATGTAAAATAAAGTACATGAGACTTTAATGAAATATAATCAATCTAGATAAAATAATACAAATTTTTATTAATCCTAAAATTTTATTTTGGTCATAAATTATCCCAAAAGTGTCCCAACCAGTTCAATCAAAATGGCCAGTCTGCAGGAAAATAGAGCAAAATAGGCCTAGTCAACCTTGTTGACTAAATGATGAGTGTTTTCTCATCAAAATCAAATATACTGCGATGATAAAAGTTTTTATAGATCTATATAATTATTTTTTTAGGTTTCATGGCATCTTGTTTCATGTTTAATGGAGTCCAAATGCCAGAAAATAGGCTATTAGGCCTAATTGGCATAATAGGCTTAATTGGTCAATCATGCAGGTAAAGAATGGCAATGGTAAAATATATCAAATGAATTAATTTTGGAGTTAACACATGGAATATATGTTTTTAAGTGGATATATCATTCTCAAGTCAATCCATAAGTTTTAATTCATGCAAGTTGAGTTAACTAGTCCTTAAGGGTCAAATCTCTTTGGTTGGCTAGTTTGACTAGTTTCATTCATCTGCCATGATTTTCATGCAAGATAAAGACTTTAAAGAACTTTAAATAAATTAAAATATGGATTTATCTTTAAATTTATGTCATTATTTTCATGTAAATAAGTTTGACAAGCTAGCTTGGGCCAACCACTTCTCAATTCTATGCCACAAATGAAGAACATGCAAATTTTGAAGAATTGGAAGATTTTTAAAGCCTTTATTTAATTTTGTAAAAGGATTTTAGTCTTATTTTAAATAAAATAAGACTAATCCTTCTCTTTTCCATGTGAATTTGGATTTATTTAAGGTTTTAGACTTATATATTGGCTTTTTGAAGCCATTTTTAAAAAATTCTTGAAACAAAACAAAAATTGTAATTGGCATCATTTATCAATAAAATAAATCTTTTGCATATGATTTTTTTAAACAAAATAGAGTGTATTTTTTGATTGTGTACCAAAATATAAGTGAGATATATTCTTCACTTACTGTGAAAATCTCATCCTCTATAAGGCATTTAAGGAGCTAGGATTAGAATTTGCTTTGCAAGCTTCTTTCAAGCCTTTTGAAAAACTTATGTTTATGATTTATTGAAAAATTTATTTTGATTCATATGTGTGCCTTACTCAATTTTAGAAAATATTTCATAGAATTCCAATCATTCATATGCATCACCTAATTAGATAGGATTTTCCATTTCAGTTTACTTCTCCCTTTTCACCTCAAAAAAATCAAAATAGTTTAGTTTTAATAGATAAATCTTAAGGGAACTGGCCCTCTCTGGAGTTTCTTCTCAGTATAGAATCACCCACACTCTAATAAGATCCAATTGTATCAACTAGAGAGGGGGTGTGTTTTACACATTGTCAAATAGGGTACACTTTAGAGTGATAACAATCATCATTTTTGATGAACTCCCTCTGCACTCTTTGCCTGTAGCTCAGATCATACTCCTCTTCCTCGACTAGTTCCATCTCTTATCCACTAGCACTGGTGCTTTATTTAGTGCCTTCTTCTTCTACTTCTTCTTCTTTCTCTACTAGGGGTTCTTCATCAGACTTCTCCCCTTAATCCACTTCTTTTATTTCCTTGGTGCTAGTTTTACCATCTTGTTCTTGGAGGGGTTCTTCCTCAGACTTTCCCCCCTTACCCACTTCTTATTCTTCATGTGACTCTTCAGTATGAACCTCCTCGATGCCAGCCTTACTTTATTCTTGACCCAATTGGGTCTCTACTACCTTCTTTATTTATTCTTTTGAGGTGCCAACATTGCCTTCTTTATCTTTAGGCACCCCTTCAAAATTTGAGCATGCCTATTATGTAGATTTCTCTCCCAGGATAGAGTGGGCACTAGGTGCCTCTTCAATTATTTTCTCATTTTTAGGTTCCACACTAGTGATAACCTTTTCCTCTCCCTCTTTCTCTTTTTTTGCCTTCTCCCTCTAGGCCCTTTTTATTTCTACCTTCCTCTTATTGATGGTTGCTCTGTCTTCTCCTCTTTGGCCTTTATCTCCTTGGCCTCCACTCAAGTAATTTTAGCTTGAGACATGCCCTTGGCCCTCATGGCCTCTCTCTTATGGTTAAATTGTATCACTGCATCAATGTGATCTTGATTTAAGCCCATGTATTTCCATTTGTGCTTTAATTCTTCTTCAGTTGGTGTGGTCAAGGATCCTACTTCTCCAAGTGCTTTCTCCTTGCTTGGCTCTTCATCTGTTCCTCTTTCCTTCCTCCTTTCTTCTTTCCTCCCTTTCATTTCTCATACCTTGAATTTATCCCCTTCTCTCCTACGCTCTTCAACCTCAACCATTTCAATGGATTCTTTAGACATTCCCACCTTCATCATTTATTCTCTTCATTCTTCCAGCTCTTACACCTTTTGCATGTCAGCATCATTGAGGTTGAGTTTCCTCCATATTTTCAACTTCTTCTCTAATTCAGTTTGAGAAGGTGGAGAGGGGGTCTATTCACTTGATGAGGAGTCATCTTCCTTGAGCACAATGTATACACCCCTCTCAATTATCTCTTCCTCCTCTTCCTCTTCTATGTTAGATAAGATTGTCTTGGGTGCCTCAATAGGAACCTTCCCTTTCTTCTTTTCCCTTGCACTAGGGGAAGCCTTTGGCATGAATCACACATACTTATTTACGGAGGTTGAAGGAGATGATTCTTCTTCTAAGGTGATTTTGAGCCTCATTCACTCCTCTATCTCTTCCAAAGTTTCCCTCTTCTTCTTGGGAGACTTTTTCTTCTTTATTGGTGTCAGGGTCCCTTCATCATCGATCCTAATATGGGGATCATCACTTTATTTTATGCTTAGGACCTTCTTCTTTGGCTTCATCTCATAATAGAGCCTATGGATGTGCCCAGCTATGGTCACCTCTTGGAGAGGATGGATGTAAGTGTGATCTAACTCATCCTCTTCATCCTTAGTGGCGTTCCCATCTATACAATGAAATTGGTGCCTCATCTAGTACCTCTCCTTATCCAGTTCCTTTATTGGAATGTCTAAATACTACAAATTGGGGATCCATCATAGTGCATCCTTAAAGTATATTTTTGAGAAGGCATAAGGGAACATTAGCCACCTTGACTTTTTTTTATCAATTAGCACCAAATGCACTATACAATAATGCTACATTATGATAAAGGTTACCATTCCAATCATGCTCTGAGGGATCCCTTGAGGGATGTGCCACTCTATCTTTAAGGACTTTGTGTACCTCTCACACCATGCCATGATGCAAGTCTTATATTTGGCATTGAAGGAGAGGTGGTTTATGGAGTCTTTATACTTATACACTAGGGAGTCATTGTGTTTTTAAAAGACCCATAAGTTATCCTCATCCCCAACTAAAATTCCAATCTCTTCCATGATAATGAGAATGAGAATGGATCCCCACTTGAATGTCCCTTTTGCCTTATGGCATTCCTACATATTATTCACAAATTCATTGGTGATGAATTTGGTAATATTACACTATATGCCTTGCACCATGTGATAGGTGATGCAAAGGTATGCCTTAGTCACATTGGTTCATCGATCACCTAGGCATGTTTTGGAGCTTATGAGGCATGCCATCACCCTCATGCTGAGGTCCTTGCACTCCTTGATGGGGAACACAAAACCCACCTTGATGTAATTTATGTGCTTTGATACATGCTCCACCTCTTCATCATCATCAACCATCTGATGTATTTCTTTACCAATATCTAAAACCCTAGTTATTCTCTTGATCAATTACACCAAAATCTTCATGCACCTCCTTGTGAAGTAAATGTGGTCCTTGTGGATGCACAAGAGTAGGAATTGTATAAGTTCCTCCAACTTACCAAATCATGGCAACTCATAAAGTTGAGTTATACTAGAAGCCATCAATTTATCCTAGATTAAGACATCAAATAGGGCATCACCTTGCACCATCTTCTACCCTATGTTCACCATCCAATATTGCATAAGGTCTTAAAAATGACTAGATGTACAGTGGTTATATTCTTTAAACTAGAAGGTATGCAAAAAAAAGTGCCATTCCTACCCTATCATGACCTTCGAAGGGAACCACATTACTTGGTAGGACATTTTGGTGATCATCTCAGTGTTTACCTGCACCACACTCATTGCCACCACTAATTACACTATTGTCTTTGTAGTGGCTACTTTAAGGTCTATACACTCCCATTTTAGGTTCTATTACACATGCTCAGAGATTGATCCTTTTATTTATTTACCATCCTAAACCCACTAGTGTTGAATCACGATAGGTGCAGTTTACTAAAGCCTCAAATGGTGATGGCACTTCTACAATCGTTAGATCTATGACTTTTCCCTCAGCTCTTGAGCTTCATTGGCCTTTAATGGTGGCCTGGGTGTTAATTCACTTCTTTAGCTATCTGATTTCTATATAATCCTCTCACCACACTTCTCCAAATTAGTTTTATTGTAAACACAATCCTTCCTAGTATGCATTCATTCACTCTTATTACCTGAAAGCACTCAAATTCTCACTATTACAGGGTTTTCACACCTTGGCTCTCTAGCTTTTGATTAGGTTCACTCTAAGTCTTAAGTTCATATAAACTTTGTAACCTAATCAAGTATGGCACTTGATATTTTATACCCTTTCCTTATCTACCATCATTAATGCAAGTATTTTATGGTGTGGTGGTGCCTAGATTTCTTGGAAAATGCAAAATTTGTGAAATCTACCAAAATCCTTTATCATCAATGCATTAAATGTGTATCTTTGTGCCTCCACCACTACATTAAATTCTCTCTAAAAATAAGTCAATGAAGTGACGTGTAGTTCAAATGGTCACTTCTTACTCAAATCTGGGTGGATGCCAACTATCTTAGATGATTCTTCTCCTATATTTGTTCACTTGGCATGACCTTCACCTTCTTTATGGTAACCTAGGTGTAGTGCCTCTTAAGCATGTGATTCAACCTCCTTGATCCCACTTTCTCTTCTAGCTATGTTTCTATTTCAATCATGCTTCTCTATTTTGGTCAATTTCTTGGACTTCATCTTACCTTGGCCTACTCTACCCCATACAAATCCTTTGCACTAGCCCTCAAGTGCTTTGTCTTGTCTTTTGGTTCCCTTGTGCATGATAAAATTATGTGTCTTCACTTTCCTTCTTGTGCCCAACCATGTTGAACATCTTCACCTTCTTCTTTGGTCTCTAGTGCATGATCAATTAATGTGCCTCTTTCTAACTATGGTGTAAAGGGTACATTTGTGCTTATGTACTTTATCATTTTATTCTTAAATATTTAATTTATGGTAACTCCCTCATGCCCAAAAACTTAGGTGTTTGGCCCTAGGTGCTTAAAAAGTAAATGGGCTTGGCTCACTTAATTGGTATTATGCACAAAAATGCTAGAGTAGTTTATTTTTGGGTGTCCAAGAGCCCTATAATGTTCACCTTATGCACACAGATCTTGTGCATCTTCTATTTTTATCTGATGAGTTTCATGCACTCACCACTTAGATGTATGACCTCATGTGTTTAGAAGGCAAAAGTGTTCAACTCACCCAATTGGAATTATGTGTGAAAGGATAGAGTAGTTCACTTATGGGATTGAAAGCACCCTCCACTTGGAACTTTGTGCATGGGGTTCTATGCACCTCTTTTTTGAGTCCAATGAGTCTCATGCACCCACCACTTAGATGTCTAGCCTCTGGCACTTAGAAAGCACAAGTGCTCATCTCACCTAATTGAAATTATGTAAGAGAGGCTAGATGGAGTCACTATAGCTAGATTAGATTCACCTACCCATAACTTAGATGTCATGTCCTCATGTGCTTTGAAAGTGCAAGTTCTTGATTCACCCAAATGGAATTATGTGTGAAGTGCTAGCAAATAAGTCCTTATGGCCTCCATGGACCACTTATTGCCTCTTACACTATACAAGGAACAAAAACAAAACAAAACAATTGGTTTAGCTTGTGCCAAATTGTATTCTAGTTTGTTTAACTTAGACCTACTATTGATTAAGAAGTCTATGTTCTTATGGTGCAATCGCCATCCTACTACTGATATGGCTTCAATCAATTTCCATTGAAATGTATTGGGAGTATTTCACTGGATAATATGTGTAACTTGCATGCACTTTTCTCCATTATGTGGTGGATGATGTAGGGGCCCCTCTACCTTATTTATAATTTGCCTAGGTGTTTAAGGTACTTGGAATCATAGAGTAGGACCAATGATCCTTTAGTCATCTCCTTGTGCTTGATGTGCTTGTCATTCCAAATCTTCTAACGTGCCTTTTCAATTTGGTGACTCTACCTTGCTTGGGTGCACTTCTCATCCAAGTGTTCCAAGTCTTCCAGCCTTGTACTTAAAGATCCTTGGTCATCTAAATGACCAGTGCATGCAATGCATAAGGATGGCACCGTGAATTCCATGGGGAGAATTACTTCAATTCCAAACACTAATTAAAATGGTGTGGCCTTGTTCAAGTGCTTATATGTCATGAAGTATACCCATAGTACCACTAAAATTCAATCATTCCAATCCTTATGACCAACATTTCATATCTTTATCAGGCACATTCCAAAGATATTGTTGAATGCTTTAGTTATGCTGTTTGCTTGTGGATGATATAGGGTGGTCTTATGGTACGCCACCATGTATTTAATTAAGAGGATGCATACCATCTCATTAATAAAATTGGTGCCCATATCACTAGTGAAACTTAATGGACACCCATATTGACTTATTAAGTTCTCCTAGATGAAGTACAAAAATGTTGCAGCTGTACATCCTTTTATCAATGCAACCTCAACTCACTTAGTGAAATAGTTAGTGGCCACCACAATATACCTTACACCTATGCATCATGATGTGAGAGTTATTGGTTCAACAAAATCAATGTCTGATTTATTGAATGGCACCTGGGAAAGAATGGGGATGAGAGGCATCTCATCTTAGTGATTAGGCTTCCTGATGTGCTAGCATATCTCACATGCCTTAGCACACTCCTTTGCATATTAGAATAGGCTTGGCCACCACAAGCATGACCATAATATCTTATGTGCCATTACATCTCTAGTGTAATGGAATCTTATGATTCCATCATGTGCTTCTTGTAATGTGGAGTCCCTTTCATGTTATAGAACACATCGATATAGGACTTCATCTCTACTTAGTTTGTATAACTCCCCATCAATAAGCTTGAAGGGGATGATGTGAACATCAAGTTGCTTCTTTTCCTTATTTGACATGGTCTGGGGTATAAACCTAGATGTTAGGAAAGTGGGAATCTCTATCAAGTCTTTAGGGACACACTGGACTCTGTACACTTATGCACCCAAAATGTCATCCTCAATAGACACTATTGGATTGCCAAAATTTATGCAAGACAAATGGTTTGGCCCCAAGTTCTACTTTCTAAGTTTAACAATAATGGATAACTAGAACTCCTAGAATAGAATTATCCATCTACATATGCGCTCATGTAAAATAGGCTTATTTGTGAGGTAATTGAGTGTATCATGATTAGTGAAAAAGATGAATGGGGTCACCAATAGATATTACCTAATTTTTTATAAGGCATAGACCATTGTTAGCACCTCGTGCTTGGTGGTGGTGTAATTATATTTAACTTGTGTCAATTTCTCACTTGCAAAGGAGATGGGGTGGTCCATCTTGCCCTTGCCTAGTTGCACCAATTTTAGAACCTAAAGGATCAACATGGATGTGGAAAGGAGTAGTCCAATCTAGAAATTACAAAATCAACATGCTAGTTAATTTTAGCTTCAATGTTTCAAAGGCCTCCTCTTGTACCTCATCCTAATAAAATGGGCCATCTTTATGTAATAACTCCTCCATAGGGACTAAAATCTTAGAATAACTCCATATAAACTTCTTGCAGTAGCTAGAATGGCTTAGAAAGGTGTGAATGTCTTTCTACATTGAAGGAGGCTAGAGCTATATTATGATGGCTATCTTCATAGGGTCAACAAGAAAACCATCCTTGTAGATGATGTGCTTGAGCAATGTTCTAAATGGGGTTGTAAAGATGCACTTATTCAAGTTTAAAGATATATAGAGCTATTTTCACCTCTCAAACATGAGGCATAAATTGTCATAATGGTCCTTTATAATGCCATATATAGTCTAATTGTCCAGATAGACTTGGAGGAACCTATGGATGAAGTCCTTGAAAGTAGTGATCACCACTCAGGAGAATATGACTGGTGCATTCTTGAGCCCAAGGGGCATCACATTATAGACAAAACAATCCCATTCAATCATAAAGATTATTTTGGGCTTATTTTCCTCTTTGATCTGCACCTAATGGTGGCTCAAGAAACCATTAGTGAAAGTATACATTTTTAAACTTATGACACCATCCATGACCTCATTAGTAAATGGGGTTGGGAATGGGTTGGTGATGTAGGCAATGTTCAAAAGTCTATAGTTAATGCATATCTATATGAACCCATCTTTCTTGATGCTTATGACCATCGAGCTTACCCATTCAGACTCCTATATAAGGTAGATGATGCCTACAACCAATATTCCATCAATCTCTATTTTCACCTTAGTGCATAGGTTGGGGTTCATTCTATATAGGCACTTCTTGACAGGCCTTACACCATCCACCAACTTGATGCTCATTTTTCCAAGGGAAGGGTGGGTACCCTTCATGTCCTATTAGATGCATGGGAACAAGCCCTAAAACTTTTTTAGGAGGTTTATGATTACTGCCATCTTTTCCTCAGACCAATAAGCACCTATAGTGGCAATCTTCAGCTCACTTTTTATGTTGATGTTTACTTTAGTGGTCTTAGTGGCACGTGATAGGGTTCATTCTTCTCCTGATGAGAGTCTTCAACTTTCCTTATCCCCTTAGTTGTTTATATTCAAAGATGAGTTGGATCTTCTTTGTTTAGGGAACTATCATCCATGTGGCACATGAGTTTTTTTCTTTTGATTAGAGGCTTCCAATTACGCTTCTTCTAAGTTTCATCATCTTCCTTGATAGAGTCACTATTGAGCATATTTTCTTCAAAAAACATTAAGAGCACCAATCCTTTCTTCCTGAAAATGTCTCTAAGGCATTATTCTAGGATGGTAGTGTCCTTTAACACTACCTTATATAATACTTGCAATGGCTCTAGTAGCTCTAAGATCTATGAAGATAAGGAGGTGTGCACGAACATCTCCTTGAGTACCTCCTAATCTCTTATCTCTTGATGTGTTTCATTTAAAATGTACCACACTCATGCCCATGTTTTTAAAGTCCTATAAAAGGCATGCACCCACAAGCTTTTGGGTATGTTCTTACCATAGATAGTCTAGGTTTCTTTACACAAGTGCACATGTGCAATTGGGTCAGAATTACCTGAGTAAGCAGGTATGTCTAAGTCCTCATTACTCTTTCTAAACCTAGTACATATTATTGCCTTCACATCTTTCCATGTTGGCAAGCTGGGCCTTTGCACTGCCCACCAAGGAGCAATAATTATCTTTAGGGTATGTACTAGTTCACTCACTCTATTTATTTCCTTGGGAATGCACGCTTTAATGTCATAGACATAGTTCTCTACAGGCTAGCTCCCTCCATATTTTGGGAGTGATTCAAGATTCCCTTTACTCAATTGGAATACCTTTTTCCCTACCTTTTTGGCATGGGGAATCTATTTCTTTTGAGTGTGATCAATTCTAATTAGTCATATTTAGGATGGCCTTGGCTCAGTTGCTTGCACTATGCGATACCTTCATCTAGTAACTTCATAAGCCTCTTCAACCCATAAATCACAAGCTACATCAATTATATCAAAAGTTGATTGTATATCCTCCCATTTGAGTACTCCTTGGTCACTTGGATTAAGCTTCTCGACACCTCGTGCTATGATGTTATAAATATGGTTAATCTCATCTTCGAGATCAACACTTTCCACATATGGAGGCCCTTGCTCCCTTGATAGGGGGATCACCACCCTCTCTCTACCATTTTTGAAATTCATGTAGCACTTCTTGAATGCATGTTTGCATTGCTAGTGTAGTACCTAAGAGCATTGGATAGTTATCATGCTCTACTAACTCTATTACCTCAAAGTTATCTCAAAATTTGGTTCCCATAATATCTACAATGACACCCTTTAGGATATTGATAAGTTGCGCTCAAGTTTTTTTAGCCATAAATAACATATGAGGGGATGGCTTTAAGGGTGGCCATCCCATCTTTTCCTAGACAATTTTGGTTAGAATGTTAACCTCGGTGCTTGTGTCCAAAAGGACCTCACAAATAGACCATCCATCAATGGTGGTGTTTATTAGTAGTTCATGGTCATACTCTATATTTTGAGTATGCCTTACTTCATGTGCCCACTCCATATGTAGCGTAATAACTTTAATCATTTGAGGCACAACCTCTTCCTCTGGTCTCTTCTTTGTATGCTCTAAAAGCAAGTTTTTTAGTAGGGGTAGCATCCCTTCAATTTGTAGGAGGCACAAGATCTCAGTCAACTCCTATACTTCAACCTCATAACTTTCTTACTTTTGACATGAGGTAGTAGATTGTGCTTTTAGATATCTAGCCAACTAGATTTCTCCTTGCAAACTTTGTAATGCTCATGACTTATTTCAGGATGTCCTTTTATCATACAAGGTCAGGGTAGGGTGAAAATTTTGGATCAAGGCATGATATGTGCTTGGTCTGATTTGACTCACTATATTCCAAGTATAGTTCTTTTGTCAGTGCAGTAGGTGACTACATGGTGAACCCACTTCATGTTATGGCCTATGCCTTAGGTGGATCCTTATGAGTTTACTATAATTTTGGAGTCTATTTTTCCTCTGTTGGCTCATGCCTAACCATTACAACACTCTTATATGTGTCAAGTTGACCTTGAGTCAGTTTTTTATACAATTCCAATAAATCCTCAACTGTATGTGGTCCCTGACAATAATTTCATGTTGGGTGCATGGGGTAGTCATGCTGGTAATGCTCAATTAACCTACACTTGTAACATGATCACAGTGGGAATCTTCCTCCATCACATCCTCCACCTCACCCACACACACCTCCCTAATCCCCATAGCTAGTATTTTGCTAGCCATAGCCTTTATTTCCTCGACTCGCTTATCAACCGAATGTGGTCATTTCTTGTCACATGCCTCTCTCCATATTTTGGTGCATCTCATCAATGACTCAATAATTTTCTATTAAATGAGTATAGGTGTCACACATATTTTAGTATATAGTAGTGTTTACTTGAATGGTGCATTAAAATAGGGGACAATTCTAAGAGTCATGTGACCCATGACAAACTTCACAGCTAAAAAGTAAGGTGTGAACATTTTTTTGTAGGAAATTATTCTTGTTATGCCTCTCCATCTCACAGTTAGTACACCATAATCCACTGAGTGTCATACATTGAACCAACAACTAAATTTTATAGATAAGAGGCCATTAACATGATCTTAACCTCCATAAATGGGCTAATCCTAGTGTCAACACTACCTACTGCCTCTACCCAGAGTGCAACTTCAAGCACTTTATGGGGGTCTATAAAGGTCTTCATAGACAATGCTCTATTAAAAGGTACTAGTAGGCCCCCAAAAAACCATTACGCATTTTGGGAGGGTTAGATATCATATGGAAGCTTAGAAATGAGGGTCTTAAATCATGTATCATATAGGTACACTCTCTTGGATATCCCTTAGCTAATTTCCTTGAGCACTGTGATGCTCTATTGCTCAAACTTAGGAATATAAAATTCCTTCAAGAAAGCCTCCTTCAGTATTTTGTAATCAACCATAGCCTAGTTCAAATCAAATTTTTTTTACCAGATATGGGTGTAATCTAGTAAGGTGGTCATGAACTGAGTTGCCTTGCACTATGACTGTGTGATACCTCGAGCATGCCATTGAAGTTCACACTTGATCAAATGCTCCATGACATTCTCTATGTCATGATACTTGGGCAAGTGCATTACCATTTTGTAATAAATCTATTGAGGGGATGGAATTAGATTCTGAGGTACTTGTCCCCTGGTATCTATATTAAAAGTAGTCCTCCAATGCCTTTGGTTATAAGGTTGAGTGTCGACCCTGTTGTTGTAGGTTACACCATCAAGCTCAAAATTGTAGAACTGATCACTTGTGGTGCCAGGCCACTTCCTATGGGTTATTGCCTAGTTGTAATAGTTGAAATCCTCTAAATGGGAATGCTTATGCTTATGTTATAGATTCTTGGGTTGGCACTCACTAGTTTTATTGTATTCTTGCTCAATCCTTCATAAGGAATCACTTGTTCGATCACAAAGTCTTGGTTCAAATTTTGAAGTCTATCAAAGTCATTGTCAATAACATGGTTAGTTATCATTATTATATCTTTGGTGGAGAATCTAGTGCATGAGTTTGTGATTTAGGTTCAAAGGGGGTAGGTGCTTATAGTACATCCTTATTCACCACTTCTTGTAGGAACCCAAGGCTTTTACACCCACTACTAAGCTCAGCCTCTTACTTCTTCCTCTTTTTCCTTACACTATTGTAATTCAAGGAATCCTTCCTCATGCCCTTCCCACTCACTATGGGTCCTCTCAGCACTTCCAAGTTATAGATCCTCTATTAGCCTGTACCTTCGCTTGTTATAGTTCTACCTTCAGAGCTTTTAGGTGTCAGGTTGATCATCCTTTTCCATTATGCCTCACTTACACTTCCCCTTCTCACCTTCTATGCTTACTCATACACATAAGGATTTTAGCCTTCCATTCTTATAATTTCAATATCATAATCTACCAATAATTTATTTAATTTGATGTTGAGCCCTCTTATGAACATACCCCTTGGTTCACAAAAGAATGCATACTTTAATTCTTCAAGGCAAGAGAAGGTCGACACTGTGAATTCTAACATGTATTTATTTAGTGTGCCACACTATAACTTATCTACAATGCGCATCTAAATGTCATCTAGGCTCTCAAACCTCTCTACGCACTCCTTTGTCCACTCAAAGTGTTGGTGGTAGCTTTGTATTCTAGAGGTGGTATAGGCAACCAACCATTGGTACACATGCTCAAGGAGTTCATAAAAGAACACCTTATATAGAGCATAATATAGTTTGGTTTGTACCCATTCTCTTGGCTTCTACCCTTGGCATGTCAGATGCTTCTATGTAAAACTATCTTCTACTTGCTTTAGCCAGTGCTCAATGTTCTTAAGTGAAATTTGGAGCATCATTCTATTACACCATTATAGCAATAAAATTTAACATAGGTCCTAGTAATGAAACCAAAATGTTGTATAAAAGTTTCTTTATTTAGCTCATATGCTTAGTCATATGCTTAACAATCAATCTAAGTTAGTTCTGTACTTGATATAACTAGGCAAAAGCATAGTAAAAGTCTATGGTACATAATATTTAAATGCACTACTATGTTGGCATAAATTTCACACAAGGTGTAAGCCTTGTAGGCTCACTTGAAGAGTATCAGTGAAGGGACTAGGGCCTATATTAGGCTAGTTGAAAGATGGCACAACCTTAGTCTCAATGGGACTTAATCATTTACAAAATGGGCTTAGGTAGTTTATCGATGCATGTCATTCTGGATAAGATCAAGAGGTGCAAGCCTATTTAAGGGCATAAGTGTTTTGGCACATGTTCATATCAAGATAGTTATAACTCTTAATAGTGTAAGTCATAGGGATAACAAGTTAAGGGCCATTCAGGTGCTTAGTCAAATCAAGGGAATGGTTTATGCTCAGGTACTCACTCTTCAAGTTAGCACTCTAGGCACGGTTACTAGGGTTTCAGTGCATGCTAGTTTCAACACTTAGTCAATTTTACAAGCATACTAAAGTCTCTATATGGCATAACAACATCATTAGTGACCTAGGATAGACCTTTATGCTGCAATACATTCAAGAATGAAAATTATGCCATTATTCATACATAACATTAAGTTGCAATCATACAATAGTGTTAAACTATATGAATTGGATCAACAACAAAGTAAATATTTAACACCATTTCCATTAAATCAAAGTTTATCAATAGAGTACAATTCACAACTTATATAGAGCAACAACTCATTTCTTATTTACTCATGCCCATGGCTCATAGATGATCTTGGGTGCTACAATGCATATTCTTATTAGTATGCATACTAACTCAAACTTTATCAATGGCATTATTGATTTTTACAGATCTTAGATGCATTAATGTCATGTCCTCTTCTTCAAGTTCAAGCTTATTTTTATAGGTAGGGGAGCATCTTTGAGCCAAGTCAGATAGGTGCATGCTAGTTGTTGAGCTATCACTGGGAGTCATTATTCCATTGAATCCACTACTCTAACATCCATACTCTCCAACCTCCATCTGTAATACTCAAAGGGATGTCCCTTAAAACCCAAGTGCTAAGAAACTACGTACTAGCTAGTGTAAGATCTTTAAATATTCTTCTAGCTAGTGCCAAAAGTATCAAAAGAACAGTACTTACTAATGATTGCCATGCATTAAGATGTACTGAGTTGGTGTGGTCCAATAGGCAACACAAAGAAAAACCCAATATTTGATCCACACTTATAGCTTAGTTATCTTTGCTTCTTAGACAAAGTTGCTCTTTTAGGACTATCCTGTTCGTCAGTAGTGTCTATATCTATTGGTCATATCTTCCCATAAAATAATGACTAATTTCTCAAATTAAAACTCACCCAATGGGCCATCCCACATGTTTCACAAGTCCCATTCAAGGAATTTCCCAAAAGACTATTCTAAAAACACATTTTCCATTCATTTATCACTATATGGCAAAAAGGCTTCCATATTGCAACTACTAGAGTTATTCTAATTTCACATTTAGATGAAAACACATATTTTTCATAATTTTGAGTCCATACATCCTAAGTATCCTTGAGATAAATCTAAATACATCTCCAAAGTCACAAACTATTATTTATGCACTTAATTATACTAGGATTGTGCCAACATATAACATTACACCAGTATTTCACACACCACTATAGCAAGGGATAATTACATGGAGTTTGGTCCCTATTTTAAGTATTGGTATGTAGACAACACTCAACATAGGGGTGCTGAGGTCAAACACAACTTCAACCACTAACCTCTTTTTCTCTATCTAACACATTTATTCCTCATTTTCTATTGGCCCAGGGTTATGTAGACACATAAATTAGTATTTAAGCTAAAATAATGAATTTATGACCATGCTTTTTACACACTTAGCTCATTCCTTATCTCATTGTCTTTTGAACACGTTCCTTTATTTTTCATGCAAATAACTCATTCCTATAAGCAAACTAATGATCTTAGAATGTCTCTATTCCTCATGCAAAATAGTTCAAGATTATCCACAGATTGTTCCCTACTCCTAGATTAGTTGCTTTTACTCCTAGGACAAAAACACTCCTTGGTAGTGTCCAGTTCCACCACTTTTGTCCTCCTACCAAATAATAAGTAATTACTCAATTTCAAATTCATGTAATAGGTCATGTTGCAAGTCTAGCAATCCCTATTTAAAAGAATTCCCAAAATATCACTATAAAGTCATACTGCAAACCATTTTACCCACAAGAGGCTTCCATATTGAAAAATACTAAAATTCTAATTGCATATTGAGAGTAAAATTCTTGTTCCTCCTAGTTTTGAATACATATAACCCTAATAGCCTTGAACTAAGATCTGAGTACACTTTGAAGGTCACAAGTCACAGTTACAAAACTTAATCACACCAGGATCATGTATACACTATTTGTAAATTATATAACACCTTAGTCTTATACACTTGGAAAATACATAACATGGATGTACCTTCAACATCTAGACCTTTCCCAATGCCAAAAGGCTGACATACACTATCTCTATGTGCCTAATTCCTTCTCTTAGTCTGACCAGTAATTTTCATGACTCAAACCTACTATCTTTCCCATAATGTTTTAAACCTACTTATCTTTTATCTCTATAAGTTCTGGCCATGTGCCTATTTTCTATCGACATAAGTTTCCTACCCCTATGTAAGTGTCTAATGCCCTAAAGTCATCTAATTTTTAAATTAAATGTATTCATATGATCGATCAAAGTGTTTTAATGTGAGATATTATCCAAAGAGATTGGTATAAATATTTGATCAACCCTCATTCATTCCTCACCTAGTGATGGTGACTCCTTATAAGGTACTACAACTGATTCCATACCAATAATCTACCTGCATCTAGTGGAGGCATGGAACATGTCTTTCAACCTTTGTTCCTTGAAACTACCATAGCAACATCTTACATGGGAAACCAAAATGCTTCAAATCAAATACCTATTTCAATACCTATATCTACCCAACCTATGGGTATACCTCCTTTGGTGATTTCTCAAATGTCCAACCTAAAATAATATGAGGTACAAACTCTTGTCCAAAACTTTTGAAAACTACGGTTAAAAATATTTAACAAAATTATATGAATTTTCTTTATGTTATACATTCACAAATCCTCTTGCACTAGAGATATCTTTTCACCCCTTGCCAATCAATTTTATTGCACTTAAGTTCACATTTTATGATGGCAAGGCTGATCCTGAACACCATATTTGATCTTTTTTTGTGGCATGCCTTGATTATGCCTCCAATGATAAACTATTGACTAAATTATTTCCAAATAACTTAAAGGACTATTCTTTAAGGTGGTTTTATGATTTACTAACACAATCAATAAATGCCTTCAAGTCCCTTATAGGTCAATTTTTGGCATACTTCTCTATTAACATTACCAAAAAGGTTTCCTATGCCCAAATTACCAAGATCAAATGAAGAACCAATGATCTTACTAATAAGTATGTATTGAGGTACAAGACAATGTCAGCTAAAATGAGCAAGCCTATGATAGATAAAAAACTTCAAAATATTTTCAAGCAAAGTGTTATTGCTCCTTTACATGAGTCCATTATGTTAAAAAATATCAAATCTTTCAATGACTTATGTCACATTATTCATGATATTTAAATGAAACTTATGTCATTAAACAAACTTAAGTATGTAGTAAATACACTGACTACATCTACATATAATACCAAGTTTACTATCAAACCAAGTTATAAGGTCAAACCTCTTGAGCCTAAAAAATAAACAACCACCAAGGTTAATGTGGTGTCATAATAACCTAATCATCTTGCCTTATCTAATATACCATGGTGATAATTCACTTGCTTACCTGAGTCTCTTGCTTCATTACTCCCAAAACTTGTAGAGTGTCATCTTATATCTCTCCGTCATCCTATAGAGATTGATTTGAGTAGACCTCTACATAAAGGGTATGATGTGAATGCTTATTGTGACTATCACTAAGGCCATGGGCATTTGATGAATAAATGTTTGACCTTGAAGCATAAAATCCATGACCTCATCGATGACCAAAAGATTATATTTGATGATCCTCTAAAGAAATCATGTTCACAACTCAGAGATCACCACAAGAAAAAAATTTAAAGTCCTTTGCAAGATCATTTAAAGAAGGATCCATAAGTGCAAATTGCATATAATGTGCACCCTCCCCCATCTCATCATGAGCACCCATTGGATGGGATTATTGGTACCTATATGTGGCATAGACCTCCCATGGTTTACAGACCCTATATTACTTTCAATGACAGTTAGTTTAGGGATGATGATTCAGATATTCATTCCTTATTCATTCAGACATACCTTGACCATCAATGTATACATTGTGTTGTGATTGACAATAGTGCAAGTGATAACCTTTGTACTATGACATTACTTACGCATTTAGGTTATATAAATCATGATTTACTTCCTTCGACCAATTTAGTTCGAGCATTTAATTTGACCTCACAATAGATTCTTGATGAGATTGACTTACCTTTATAGTTGGGTCTTGTACCTGTGGTTACTATCTTCTCAGTTATACCTTCTATGGGTGTCTTTTATATGTTGTTGGGATGACCTTGGATACATATACTTTGAGAAGTACCTTCTATAATGTATGGGTGTGTAAATATATTCATGTCAATTAGGTAGTTATAATTTCTAAAATTCTTTATGAACATCTTCTTGAGAAAGAGACATTTATACCCAAGTAGTTAATTATAAAACCTCTTATGATTAATCCTCCATAAAAGGGTAAGCAATAGATAATTCCCTTTACTATACATCCAATACTTGAGAGAACATTGCATTAGAGATCTATAATGGGTTCTATATAATCCTTACCTATTGTGCACCATATTTAGATATCCAAAGCACCTATAGATGTTCCTATTACTATTGTTCTAAAGAAACTATAAACCATTTAGTGATGGGTTCCACGAACCCCTACCCTTATTTTTTTTGCTTCATGACCACATAGTCCTATTTTACATATGCATAGCATCACAAATAATATAGTGACATATATTGTACCTCTACGTGCTCCTCGATAACATCACCTATTTATTAAATTAGGTTCAGAGTGGGGAGACATATATGACCATCCTTTGGAGGTGATCATAATATAGTCTTTTTATTTCACATAATCCAAAAAAATAAAAATAAAAAACTTAAAAAATCTAAAATATTTTTGGCATTTACATGTCATATTAGCTCCTTAGTATATATGTTGTTGCTTCTATGTTGGTAGATGGCATATCAGTATTTCCTATATACATGTGTTTCACGCATCTTTTGATTGTGATTCAAACATACACAAATACATGATTTATGTACTTTTGGATGTTGAGATTTCCCTCTACTCACATCACCAGGACAATGAAGGCATCTACTTATATGACCATGATATGTTTAGGTTATATCATTCTATGGTCACTTTACATTATCATGTTTGAAATCATATATATAATTATTCATGCCTTTATCCATACTTATATATTTTTTAGTGTACTTGATATGCTACGTACTTGACATTTTTTGATAACATATATATCCAAGTAATAGTATGATATGTTTATGCTAGTTTCTTATGCTTTCATTTATGCACTTATTTGAGTGTCTTGCCTTGATATTATCTTGCTTGTTTTAGCATTTGAATATGATCCATTATTTGTGGCCCATGTGCCTTTGTTTACCTCATTGACATTGTAATATGTCAATACTTGTTGTATGTTGACATTTGAATATGTCATTCTTATTTTATGGACATTTAACTATGTAATGTCCCTTTGATTGTGTGACATTTAAACATGCCCCTTGATTGAGGTATCCTTTGACCATTATCTTTTGATTTACTTTTGAGTGTTCTTATGTGTGTGCTTAATTTCCTTTTAAGCTTGTATTATTGTTGATGAAGTGGATTGCACCTGGGGCAAGAGGCCGAGCTCCTGCCTTTCCACACGTAACAATGAAAACTCCCCTCTCACCTGTGGGACTAGTGAAGCTGGAGGGGAGAGTCTCTAGATAAGGGCTAGCTCCCTCTGATGTATCTTTTAGGCCCTAGTTTCTCCTACTACTAACAAATAAAAAGAAAAGGGGGGGGGGATGCAAAGGGAGAGAGAGATGCTGAAAATAGAACCTAAGCCTAAAAAAATGAAAAGGTGATACACCAAAAAAGTTGACCCACCCAGCCTGAATATACACTTTTCACCAAAAAGAAGTGCCCATACACTTCATTTGAAGTGGGAAGCTCTTCTGCAATAGTCAGCTAATGGTCCGTGGAAATATGGGGAGGAAGAAACTACCAGAGGCATCCTCAAACACACTTATGGCAACCTATTCATAGGCACCTACACTCCCCTATAGACACTTCTGGCAGACCTGCAGAAAAGAGACTTCACAATGCACTAGACATGTTGTAATCGATCTGTGAGAAGCATGAAAGACAATGACTTAACACAAAAGAAGAACACAGACATATACTTTAAAGTGCAAGTCCAGATAGAGGTAAAAATGCTAAGTCCTGATTCAAGGTAAAATTGACAGAGCTCTGCCTTACAAGCTTGAGAGATTTGTGGGTAGAGTTTTGCATTAGGGCTAAGAGAGTCGATATTTTATCAAATGAGAAATTTATAATATATAGAAAGAGGAAAAAACTTGGCACTTTCTGGGAAAGACTTTGGCACTCTTTTTTCAAGTGGCCCATGTGCGTTCTGAACCTTGGGAAGAGGAAGCCATTTGATTATCAACTCCTGCTTTGACTTTGGCATCCCAACCTTAATGAGGAAATGCAAGTCACACCTTTTCTCTATGAACAAACTACTCCTTTCAAAGCATTTACGTGGCTTGTCTGCTTATAAATGCAAACTAGAGGAAACAAGTCACATCACTTATTGTTTGTGCCGTTTGGTGACCACCTGGCAATAACTCACCTCTTCTTTACCACTTAGACTGCTTTGTCTCTTTCTACTCCTTCAACCCTCAGGGGTGATATTTTGGCGATTCGCTACGTTCCTTGGGATCTTTTCATGGTTGGCACTCAGGCAATTTAAAAGCAAACAACTATTTCACTTTCTTAAAATTGACATGCACACACCTGTCATCACTTAAAAACAATGACTAATCTATCTTCTTGAAGTTGACGGCTTCTGGGACATCACCGTCCTTGGCAAATTCCTTCGAGCCTTTTCTATGGGCTTTTTCTGTGGGTTTTTTTTCTGCAGACAAAAAGTCCATGAGAATTGTCTGTCTTTTTGTCCTTTTGCCTTAAAGTCATTTTCTTTCAGATTTCTTACTCATGGCCTTTTCTTAATTCCTTTGGACTTTTTGTCCAAAGGAATTCCTTTGGATAAAAATTCTGAAGGGTTTCTTCTTTGCCTCTGCCGACTTCCTTAGAAAAATTTCTAAAAGAAATCATCCTTTGTGGCTTTCTCTTTGAAGTGTTCCCTACCCTCTGCAAGGGCTTTTAAACCTGGAATTGCCCTCTGCAAGGGCACTTGGCCTTCAGCTTTGGGATGCTCCCTTGAACCAAGCCATTGAACTGACTGATTGAACCAAGAATGGTTCAACGGTTCAACACTGCGCACCACTCATTTATTGAACCAAGCCTTTGAACCTACCACTTGAACTAAGTGTTTAAACTGTTCCTTTGAACCAACTACTTGAACCAACCGCTTGAACCCAAAAAGGTTCAATGGTTCACGCCATTTGTTGAACTTTGTTGATTAAAATCAAGCCCCTTTGAACCTTCTGTGATGAACCAAGGCATAGAACCAAGTGATTGAACCAAGCGATGAACCGAGGCATTGAACTGAAACTTTTGAACTCGGCTGTTGAACCAAAGTGATAAACCAAGCGATGAACCAAGGCCAATGAACTTTGCATTGAACTTTGTCGATGAAACAAGGCAAATGAACTAAGAGTGTTGAACCAACATACTGAACCAAGCTGATGAACTAACTAATTGAACCAAAAATTTGAACCAAGTGATGAACTTTGCTGATTGAACCTCAGTCGATGAACCAAATCATTGAACCAAGGCGTTGAACCAGTTCTAACGGTTTAAAGGTGCTAACTCTTGGAAAGATTATGTCTTTGAACCACTCTTCCAACCTTAAGGAAAAGTATCTTTGAACCATTTTAGCTCTCTTTCCTTATGAATTTCTTCAGATAATAGTCCAAAGAAGCTTTGTAAAACCTTACACTCTCTGAACTAGTTCTTCAACTGCCGAAAGACTACACCTGCAGAGTTTGTAGAAATGGACCTACAGAGTTCGTAGAAATTTTGCAGAGTCTGTAGAAATAGACAGATTCATGCAAAATCAAAAAATGAAATGGCCCAAAATAGCAGGGATAGAAGGGGACCAATTTTTGGCCTTTTGGGCAAAAAATGGTCAACAATTATTACTAGCTAGAGATTGCCATGATCAACATCATGCATATTAGGATTTGGTGTGATCACATTCTTCATGCTTTAATGATTTATCTACCCATACATTTTCCCTCTATATGCTACATGGTACATTTAGAGTTTACATGGTTATCTTATCCTTTTGAGGTAAGGTAACTACTAGTTGCTACTTCCTCTCACCTCAAAGTGGGGAACATATCAATGGGGGCATGTCATAGAGGTATGATTTACACATTGATTCATAGATTCAATTTCTAGTGGGAACATGTTCTCCACTTTTTCATAGTTCTAGATTTAGTAGGGATATGTTTTGGAAACATGTTCTCCACACTTATTCAATATTCAACATACCCAGATTAAAATGGGAGCATGTTTTGGAAACATGTCATCCACATTATCACTTATATCAGTTATCATATTATAATGGGGTCATGTTTTAAAAACATGTTCTCCAGACTTACACAATTTCAAATTGGCTAAATTCATAGTTATATGATTCAGTTACACATTTGTCATAAAATTCTATACATTGGCACCATTTTTATACATTATTTTAGTATTAGACATATCTAAGGTGCATATACTATTAAATGTGTGCCTAATATTACAAAATCAAATTAGTTTCAGATTTCAAACACTTTCTTGGACTATCACCACCAACCAGGTTGGATTGTTACGGATTGTATTAAGCCAATCAACTATAGTAGTTGGTTCAATTTTTTGGTATGGTTGAGGTGATTAAATCACTCAATCTTTCCAAATTTATCATTTGGACTCGAGTACATTATCTAACCTTGCCAATTTTATAGTGTGAATTGACTTAGTTCACTCATAGTCACCAGATTATATGTATGATTGGGTTCCATGGTTGAACTAATCTCAATTATCAGGGGGAAACTCACTTTTTATCTAAGGTTTTGGGCATGTGTCCTCCAATATCTCTCCCTTTCTCTTTAGATACATGCACTTTCTAGGTTTTATATTTGTCCTAATCTCATACTCAATGATTCATAATGATGCATCTTTCAAATCAAATTGCTAGAAGGCAAGATGATTACACCAATACACAAGTGTTCTATAAACCTTGCTCTCTTTCAATTTTAATTATTTCAATGCTCTTAATTTAAGATTATATGAATTAATTTTATATTATAACATGATCTTGGTTGTAGGTCAGTCACCAAAAAATCACTTAGGTTAGACTCAAGCAAAGACAAAGTCTATTATACACACCCAGGTACACATTTATTCTCTTTTAAACTTGTAATTTCATTACTAGATTAAGGAGGGAGATGTAGATACTATTTTTGAATTATGTATCACTTTAGTCTTTTACACTTGACAAGTACATATCATGGATGTACCTTTAGCTTCGAGGCCTTTCCCATTGCCAAAATGCTTGCATACACTATCTTTATGTGCCTAATTGTTTATCTCTTACTTCAACCAATGTTATTTTGATGACTCAAACATGTTATCTTACCCATAATGTTATAAACCTACCTATATTTTGTCTCTACAAATTTTGGAAATGTGCCTATTTTTTAGTTACCTAAACACTTGCATCCTAGTCAGATGCATATGTCGACTTAAGTGTCCAGTGCTATAAAATCATCTAATTTACAAATGAAATGTATTCCTATGTTGGCCTAAGTGATTTAATGTGTGATATTCTCTAAAGGGATTGGTATAAATATAATATCAACCATCATTCATTTAACACCTAGATAAACTTGGAAAACACCTAATAACTCACAAGGTAACTTACAAAAAGTAATCAAATAAAGCATTTAAATGAACAAATCTTTCCTATTTTCTCATATTTCCATATCAATCATAGGAAAAGCATATCTATAGTTCTAAAGTACTAAAGGAGCAACCCAAGAGCTATATTTTTCAAGTTATATGCTAGGTCATTGTTGTAATTGATTATCACCCATTTCATGATTCAAAGACAAGTCAACATGTAGGGGATAACTACATAAGTGTGAGACCCTCTTCAGAGTATTGGCTATGTAGGTAGTGCTCATTAATAGAGGGGTCTTTGGGGTAGCTTGACACTATATACATACTAACCCATTTTTTCACAACAAATATGAGGATGAAGAATTAGGGTTTTGTTATTTGACAAGGAGCAATAGTCTATGACCCAAATCTAAATGCATTAGAGTGAAGGTGACACATAACCCAAAAGCACCTAGGTGGTCACATCTAGTTTTAATAATTATTATGTACTAGACACATGTGTCCAAGTTATATAGTAGTGTTGTCATAACCATCCCATGTTGACACAAGTGTCTATGGATATATAGTTCAAATTTATAGAATCAAGTGACTATTCTAGAATACATATCTAGTCCATTTTCTACATGTTCTAAATCCAGGTCTGTATTAACATCAAAACTAGCTAAGTATCTTACTTTCATTGTTATTTTAATATCTAGCATTATTATATTTTATATATTTAACATCTCAACATAATAAATGCAATATATGTTTATCTGAGTTTCATAAATAATTGGCCTACTTTAGAGATAGTCTACCATCTTTTTGCCCTAGGTTTTCTATATCCCTTTAACCCTAGATTCCTTACATCTAAATTTTAGGGTTAAACATATTAAACCAACATTTAGAATTTTGTACCAATATTTCACACACACCATTGTAGCATGGGATAACTACATAGAGTTTTATCCCTCTTCAGTGTATTGGTATGTAGTAAACGCTCAACATAGGGGGTGTGATAGTCAAGCACAACTTCAATCATTAACCCCTTTTTACCCCATGATTACATTTATCATCTTGGTCTACTGAGCTAGCATTACAAGTGAAGGGGAATATACACAATGGTTTTCATGATAGATCTAAGGCTCCCACATAGTCAGTGAAACACACGTGTGAAGGTGAACATGTCACATAAATATCATAGTTCCATCATCCACAGGAGACCGATGTTCCCTAATGATAACAATGCCATATGCCCCTATCTAAATATAATTATGTTATTTAGAGATCCTACAAAACCATGTTTTAGATTCATAGTTAGTGAAAATAACTCCATAATTGTTTTCAACCTCAGATATAGTCCTAAATTCTAGTTTTCTAGTTAAGTTGTATCTCCTTAATACTTCCCCTTTTAACATATTTCTAAATTTAGTAATTTCTAAATCAGTTTGTGTCATTTATTACATATTTGTAGCATTCTAATTTTTTGCCTAAGTTTATCTTATCAAAGTAATTAATTCACTTATTTTCTAGAATTTGATAATATATAGTGGTGAGCTCATCAATTGATTGGATATTGCAAGCCCTAAATTTCCCTAGAGTTTTTCCTTCTAATTTTCATGTCAGGGTTTCAAATCTAAAATTTCAATTTCCTAATCATGTTGAAGTGTCTGTTAGGATTCATATGTCTCTCTCCTCTTGTTCTCTTTTTAGTTTTTAGAAAATTTAAAATGGCTAAAAAAAATCTCTTCAACCTTCTAAGCCTCAAGTTGGTGATGACTACTTTCTTATTTATAGTATAATAGAATTATAAAATCATAGAGTGTAAATGCATGACAAGTGTGTTATGGATATCAAACTATATAAAATATTTCATTTTATATGTATTTGGCCTATGTATGTATTCTAAAAGTTTGCAGAATAAGAAAAAACTCATTCGAGCTTGAAACAAAAGGATGGAATGCAAAGTGATAATGCATTGGAAATTTCTATAAATAGTGGTCACCTGTAATGAAAATGAGTCTAAAAAAGATAGAGATTAATATAAAGATATGATAATGATTTTAAGGAACATCTTTATGTACTTATTTTATATGTAGTATATGATACGTTTTACTCAATTTTTTTAATCATGTAATAATAATGAATGTTTTGTATAATCAGTCTATGCTCTCCAAATAACTACATAAATATGAATTGAATAAGACTTGACTTGTTCTTAAACTATGTATGCATTATGAGTCTATATCCTACTTTGCACATAAAACATAATTAACATGTTTTGATGGGTGTTTTCAAAAACCTTTGCTAACAATGGTGTTATGAATGTGTAATGCATAAAACATGTTGAGATGGTTACCTAGATAGAGAAACCTAGAATAATGCCATGATGAAAGAATTCAAAATTTCATAGAAGAAGTGAAAAGGATAAGAAACTCTATGAAAGAAGTTATTCAAGAACATATATATGATGAAATATATGAAATATTTTGGTGTGAATTGCTTGGACTACTAGCTACGTGGTTATCAAGATTTGAATACTACTATTTTCAGCCAAGAAAAATATAATTTGTGGTTTAGATGTAAAAAAGAATAGAAATCTTACAAGTCAGATACTGATTGGACTCATACAGTAGATCATTGGGTTAACCTGCCATCGATGAATATATCACTAAATGTTTTGTATAAGGCTACATTGCATTTGAGGCTACACATGATCTATTTGTGAGGGAAATTATAGACAAATTTATACAATGATTACCTACTCCCATTAAAATGTTGGTTGTAAAAAAGGCCATGGTGCCTACTCCTATCAATATAAAGTAGTTAATTCTGGTGTTAGGTAGATGTGTGTGATAATGAAGTGAATGATGAAGAACTAAGAAGAGAAGCTTGAACTTATACCCAAAAGATGGAGGATGTAAAGAAGTGGATTAAAAAGTGAATTCTAGGACTAAAGTGACACCCACGACAACAAAGAAGATGAAATGAATAGAATAATACTAATGTAGTTGTGAGTAAGAGTAAAGTATAAATTCTTGAAGATAAAGAAAGAATGGGATCTCATGGGAGAGCCATAGACTTTAGAGGGGATGAGGATGATGAAATGAGAGGGACCGAGAGGAAGAGAAGGTGCAAATGAGAGTGCAAAGATAGATAGAAATTGGAAAATAGATGCTAAAAAGTTGGAAGAAAGTGGAAATATAGAAGAACAACGAGTAAATTGGTTAGAAGGTAGTTTTAGATCACAAGTACATGAGAGGATATTGTTTAGAGAAGAGAAGTAGTGGTATTTTGAAGAAGTTATGCTAAGTCACAAGATTAAATCAGATTCGAGTTTAGATAAAGTAGAAGTCACAAACATGGATCATTTATTTCAAGGATACACATCCCCAACACCTATTTCTCCATAGAAAGAAGGAAAAGTGCAAAATTTATATGGACACTATTTCTAAATTTTATAACACCTTAGTCTTGTATACTTGGAAAATACATATCATGGATGTACCTTCAAATTTTAGACCTTTTCCTCTACCAAAAGGCTTACATACACTATCTCTCTATGCTTCATTGCTTATATCTTAACTTGACCTATGTATTATGATGACTCAAACATTCTATCTTGCCTAGAATGTTATAAACTTGCTTATATTCCTTCTCTATAAGTTTTAGACCTACACCTATTTTCTAATTTCCTAACACCTGCATTCTAGTCGTATGCTTGCATTCACACAAGTGTCCTACCCTAATGAAGTATCTAATGCCATAAAAGCATCCAATTTTCAAATGAAATGTATTCCTATGGTTTACATAATTACTTTAATGCAAGATATTCTCCAAATAGGTTGGTTATAAATACAATATCAACCCTCATTCATTTATAATTTAGCATAAACCTAGAAAAGACCTAAAAAGACCAAAGAAACTTATCAAAAACATTCTATCAAGAACTTAAGTAAACAAAAGCTTCCTTATTTTCTCCTATTTCCATATCAGTCATAGGGATCATACATCTATGGTTTTGAAGTACTGAAGGAGCAATAATAGAGCTATATTTTCCATGTTACAAGCTAGGTCACTATTGTATTTGATTATCACACATTGCATGATTCACACACAATCCAACACATAGGGAAGAACTACATAAGTCTGAGGTCCTCTTTAGAATATTGGCTATGTAGGTAGTGCTCATTGATAAAGGGATCTTTAGGATAGCTTGATATTATGTGTCTACTAACCCATTTTTCTCATAGCTAATATGAAGATGAAGAATTAAGGTCTTTCTATTTGATAAGGAGAGACAATCCATGACCCATATTTGAATGCACCAAAGTGAAGATGACATAAAACCTAGAATTATCCAGGTGATTACATCTAATTTTAATAGGTATTTTATACTAAACACATGCATCTAGGTTAGATAATAGTATTGACACAACCATCCTAGGTTGATGTAAGTGTCCATGGCTACAAAAGTCAAATTTCCCAAATAAGGTGACTATTTTAGCATCTATATCTAATCTACTTTATGTTTGTTCTAAATCTAAATCTGTATTAGCATCAAAACCAACTAAGTATCTTATTTCATTATAACATCTAACACAACTATACTTTCTATTCTCAACATCTCAGTATAATAAATTTAATATATGTTTACCTAAGTTTTGCAAATAATTGGCATACTTAAAAGATAGTCTACCATCCTTGGGCCCTAGGATATCTCTTCCCCTTTTAATTATGGATCCCATAATCTAGATTTTAGGGTTAAATTTTTGGTGAACCCAATTTGTATGAATGTAATTTTTTTGGTTCTTAGGGGTTTCAGTCAAATAGGGTTTCAAATTTCTATATTTTTTCATTTCCTACTTATATTATTTTTCATGAAACTTAGGTGTAGCCATAGATTTGGAGGTGTGCCTATTGAACATATTAAGCTTCCCCTCCTACCACCTAAGATGTCTAAAACCAATGAGGGATGTAATCCTATGGATCATGATGACACCAATGTTGAGAATGAAAAACATATTGATGAAGTTATCAAATAAGAAGATTTTTATTATGAAAAACATGAGTCTAATAAAATCGATGAGAAAATAGTGTTGAGCATGGTCATTGATGATAGGTTGTCATTGATGTCAAAAAGAGCATATGGTAATAATACATTAATGACAAAGTAATTAGATTAATGGTTTGGAGAGTGTTTGAATTAATGATATAACTAATGGATGATTGGACATGTTTTACAGACTCTATGGGATGTTATGAGTGCTTAGAGTGCTTATGTAAGTAAATGGAATGCATCAAAATAGTCATATGAATGTTTATAGCTCAAGAAGTCATCTTGATAGATTAAGCTGAGTAAACAGATTGATGAAATCATATTTCACACATGTGAGTATTTAAAGATTAGATTTATATGTGTATAGATTCCCCTATGTGAGGAGATAATATTCTTCAAATTTTAAGTCATGAGGTTGAGCATAGAAAAATTTATTAAGGTGCAAAGTTGGCTTCTTAAACAGAGTTTATTAAGTTTTTATACTTAGCCAAATTTGAAAAAGGAGATCTAATGATGAGTGTTAAATAGATATAATGGTGAGTATCTAATATAATAGACTAAGATACAATGGTGAGCATATGATCATACACAAATCTAATGGTGAGCATTTAATTTGACTGGATAAGGATCTAACAGAGTGAGTGATCTTGTCAGTAGTGATCCAACAGTGTGCATGAAGTCAAATTATCAAAGGTTCCTAATATTAAATGTGATAGTGACAAGTGTCTCTATCTTATTGAGTTGAAAATAGATCAATGGTACGTAGGTGTTCATATAAATGGAGATTGAAGGAGTGTATTGAGTCAAATAGTTAATGTGTAGAAGGCATGCAAAGTTGCCAAGTGGCACAATCATGGGAACTTTTATCTAAGATCAACAACGAGCATTGCAAGATAAAGATTGATATATTAAAAGGAGACAAAATGTGTGTATTTATCCTTAGGTTCCAAGGATAATGAGATGAGGCTAAGGTTGTCTATGTTTAGTGTCTGAACAATGATTTTTGGAATTCAAATATTCAAATTAACGAGGGAAACTTGTGCTTAGTTTTTGAGCTTTATCTTTTGATCCAAGATGAATTTATTGATGCAATAAAAATAAAAGTTGTAAAGGAATCTAAGTCACATCAAAAGAATATAGTTATAAGGTTTGAATCTTTTTATAGTCAAAGTTATGGAGCTTCAAAGTAGACTATTTGTTTATTTATGGTGTTACTATGTACATAATTCTATTTGAGCAATTTGTGCTTTAGCATAAAAGTGTTTTGGTAGTAGTAAGCATTTGAAGATGTCTTAGAGGTCATATGAAGTGGACCCAAGTATTTGAAAGTGATATTATGTTCTTGATTTGATTTATGGAGTGCTAAATTGTTGAATAGGTCTTCATGAGACCTATAAGGGCTACTAAGGCCTAATTAAAAGGTGTAGCTACTTAAGTATGACCCATAGATGCTATTGTGGACCTATAAGTATGGTATTGAGATTTTTGTTAGTATGATATATGTATTAAGGGTTAAGATAAGTCTTATGTCCGACCAAGAAGATAATATTCATGAAGACTCTATAAATAGTGGCAACCAAGGAAATGGTTTCTAGACTTGGATGTGAAAGAATTGAGAGAGCAGAATATAGAGACAAAGGAGATAACCTTTGAAAGAGAAGGTATAGGTAATTAAATACCATTTGATAATGAAAAATATTAGTTATGAATACCTGATCAAGTTGGTGTAGGTGAATGATAAGGTCAATTGATCTAATGAACCTAATAAGAGGTAGATTGAGCGAGTAAGCTCTAGAGGCTATTTGAGAGAGATTGAGGGGTGTAGAGTGCAAACAAGAGGAGTCCATCATCAGGATTGTTTGATATCAGATAAAAGGTGGAGATAAAATTAGAGTTAGATGAGTTGGTACTTGGTTTCCTAGGGGGTTGTATCCTACTTGCTAGTTGGAGATAGTTAAAGGTCAAGTGGGTGCTTGACTAAATTAAGGGGTGGGTGCTCCTTGATCAGTTGGTGTTGGTCTAAATATTAGATCTTATATATAGGAATGTAGTCCATCTTGGAGATTTGAAAGGGTTTTATCCCTCAAGAGGGTTTTCGACATATATGATGTGTTCATGTGATGTATGCCCTTATATATGCTTTGGATGTATGTGCTTTCATGTTTATATTGCTTAATCAAGATTAATGTATGCTAAATGTTTAGGAGTTAGAAATTGAATTGGATTATCTAACATAATTGATTCAGCTCCCCTCTCAATGATTGTACCTCTAACAAATAGATCATGAACAAGTATAATAAATTGCATTATTTTTTGAGTATTTTCATCAAAAACCTAAGGTCTGGATGAAATCCTAAAAACCATATTAGAAACTAAAAAATAAAAAAAATGTAGATGAACAAGTAGGTCCATCTATTCATCATGTTATTTGAGCTATCAATCATCCCCATATATAAAAAAAACTCCCCTTGAGCACATTACCACTTAATACTTCTAATGGGGGCATGTGATATGTATTTAGACATTTGTTTCATAAAATTACTATTGCTACATCTACCATGGGAAACCTAAATCCTTTAACTCAAATACCATTTTCAATACATATATCTACCCAACCCATGGATACACCTCCTTTGGTGACTTCTCAAGTGTCCAACCTAAAATACCAAGTGGTGCAAGCTCTTGTCTAAACTATAAAAATTTTACAAACTAAGGTTACAAATATTAAACAAAATTTTATGAAATCACCTTATGTTATTGATTCACAAGATGTGTTGCATAATTATCTTGCACCAGAGATATCTTTTCACCCCTTTCCAATTGGTTTTTTTGCACCTAAGTTCACATTTTATGATGATAAGGGTGATTTAGAACATCTCAGATCCTTTTATGTGGCATGCCTTGATTATGCCCCCAATGATAAACTTTTGACCAAATTATTTTCAACAAGCCTCAAGGACTATACTTTAAGATGGTTCTATGATTTACCAACTCAATCATTAAATGTATTTAAACCCCTTACAAATCTATTTTTGGCACATTTATCTATTAACATTAATGAAAAGTTTCCTATGTCCAAATTACAAAAATCAAATAAAGAACTAATGAACCTATCAATGCATATGTATTGAGATACAAGATAATGTTAGCTAAAATTATCAATCTTATGGCAGATAAAGAGCTTCAAGATATTTCTAAACAAATTTTGCCTGATCCTTTACATGATTCCATTGTATTCAAAAATTTCAACTCTTTCAATGACTTAAGCCATATTGTTCACTATCATGAAATGAAAATTATCTCATTAAAAAAATTTAAGTATGTAGTAAATATACTAAATACATCTATATATACACCCTAAATTGGTCAAGCAACCACACATATCATGTATTTTCATAGTCCTCTTCATAGGAGACTTCGATTGGAGAATGCAAGCCTTGTTTGCACTAGCCATGTATTTTATTTTGTTTGTATTTGTTTTGTTTCTTGATATTAACTCCTTTTTGTTGATTACCAATCATCTGAAACCTTCTAATTAGTCATTCCACCTTAGCCAAATAGTATTTCCCATGCCAATCCTATCCCCTCATATCTCAAGCATATAGGATAGGAGCACCAAAATTGGATAACAATGTTAGACATGGAAGTGTCCCATTTTTGGCACTCCTATCAATTTACATTTTGAGCCCCAATAGTCAGTCATCTTCGCTTAATGTATCCCAAACCCTTCTTAGCCTCTCAAGTTTTGTTTATCTTTTTGATGTCAACTAATGGGAATAAAGCTTCCAAATTTAAAATAAAGAGTCTTTTAAATAAAGGACTTCACAAGGCATTTTAAATATAACACTTACTACTTTGACACACTAAATAATTAAAATCAATCAATAGTATAGCTCAAAATTCTACATCACACATAGATTTACATGCTTGATCAAGGAAGGGCCTAGGTGAAAGTTCATTCTTGAATCTACCAAATGCATTAATTATACATGTTACATAAGGGAGACCTTTATTTAATTTGAGACTCTAGATTGAGTGTTAATGTAGGTAGTGATCAGGACAACAGGGGTTCTAGATTGTGCGATAATACTTCCCCTAACCTATTTTTTTTTCTTTTGGCATTTGATATGTTTGTTGTTTTGTGTGTGTAGATATACCTAGGGTTTGAGATGAAAACAAGTCATATAGTGGCATAGGTAGGCAATCACAGATAAACAAAGACATCTCTAAGACCTAGAAACTAGACTGTACCAAAATCCAAAACCAAAAATTAAAATGGACAATGACACTAGAATTAGACTACAATGTTGAACACCAAAGTGTCCACTTTTAATTGCTCTTATGATTTCACCGAATGAAATCCAAATTTAGGTTTATGACATTTTTTCAGTCCTTCACAACCATTTTCAGCCTTTGTATCACATGTCTTAGTCTGTTTCCAGCCAAGTCATATTTCTCCTTGTTTATTACTATTTTTGGAAAGGTCAAAAAGATAAATAGTTAAACAAATTAGGACTATATTTATTGCTATATTTTGTATTGATTTATTAATCTAGACCCTTAACTAAAATAGGAATAAAACTTTATCATTCTCAAATCAGTTAAATCATTTGGTGAACTCGACTTCATTTGAATAAATCTCAAAACCCTAGATACCCTTAGGGTTTTCCTTCACATTTTTGTGCAAAAATTCAATCTAAAAATTTAAATTATTGTACACTTATTTTATTCAAATTTATTTTAGAATTGAAATTATTTCAATAATTTCAAAATTCTAAAACTCTAACCCAAAACCATAGATTTCTAAACCATGTCCTGAAAACCCAAGACTTACTCCCTTACTATTTTTAGATAATTTTTTTGGAATTTTTGCAAATTATTTGGAATGTCAAAAATATTTTCAAAATCCATATGTTAGTAGTCATTCTTGCATTTATGTACTTAATAGTAATTTTACATACTCTCTTTGGTGAAAGCAATATAATGGCATCTAAGGCACTTCTTAGCTCTCATCTTATTGATAAATTTATAATTTTTTCTCATAATTATGACAATGAATAGGCAAATTTTCAAAATTGCAAATTATCCAAAAATGAGGAAAATTATTTCATTTACAATGAAGATAATTACTATTGTTGTAATGAGGAATATGATGATACACATGAAAGTGATAGTGAAGAAAAATTAGATTCATCTTAGTCTCTCAAACCTATCTCTTTTCTTCCCTCTTCCAAAGAAAATAATTTTGATAAATGGGAAAATTTATTTTCACCTAATTCTCCTATGCACAATACATCAAATGTACAAATTAGCCATGAAATTCCAAGTGAACCTATGATTGGTGATAATTTGCTTGCATCTGAACCTAGTTTCTCTCTCTTTTGCTAATTCTTTGTTCAAATTACAACAATATAAAAATAGAATAAAAATTCCGTTGCATAATTCAAATGATCATTTTCATGTTCTTAAATCTACTTTGTCATCTCAAAAAATGACAAAAGGATGTTTAAATGATAACTCTCTTATTCTTACTTATCACATTACAATGAAAATAATGCATGTACTCCATTCAAGGATAATATAAATGCACATATTATTCCAATTTCACATTACAATTTATTGCATAATATAGAAGAATTAACATCTTCTCTTATCCATCTCCCTAGTGATAATGGAATTAATAATGAGTATGACAGTGAACATGCAAATGAATATGACAACGAGAGTGAATATGAAAGTGATACTTCTACTTCTCCTCTTTCAAATGAATAAAACTTTGATTGTGATAATGCATGGAATAATGATGACTATTATGCATATAGTGAAGAAGAAAATACATCTCATGCTTCTAAATCTTCTCTCACTCCTCTCAAACATCATGCATTACAAAATGTTGCTTATACTTCTATGTATGATTATATTTCAAATGATGCACATGTCAATCATAACATCACATCTTCTATTGAATTAAAATGTGATTCATTAAATACTAAAGATACCAATGAATCTCCCAAGCCACCCCCTAATATATTAGCTCCTATTTCTCACTGTCCAACCAAAGAGAATGGTTGCCCACATCCCTCTAATAAGGTCCAAGTTACCATTCCTTCAAATGTTCAAGTGAGTACACCCCCTCTCTATGATCTAATTGCTAAATGTAGAGTTCCCATGGCTAAAATAAATGATCAAATTTAATGTTTAAATGAACCACTTTAGGATACTAATATACCATCCCAAATGATTATTTATTTGATACATGCAGTTGGTGGATTACAACACCAAGTACATCTCCTTACTTTGGAAAATAAGGCTTATAAGTCTTGGGTGGATGTTAATGACTTGCATGGTAACCCTCTTTCAAAGATATTTGTCAAGGTTTCATTACCTAAGCATTTCCAAATACCATCATTGCCTCAATTTGATGGAATTGGAAATCCATTCGCACACTTTAAATCCTTTTCGAAGGCTTTGCCATCTCATGCGAGTCGTTTAATCCTAAACAAGTTGTTCCAGTAGACATTAGTGGGTAATGCACAAAATTGGTTCTTTTGTCTACTCCCTATTAGTTACTTGCATACATATCATGAATTAGAGGAGGAATTTCTTAGATATTACATAGCAAACATGGGCCCTCATGTTACATATGAGACACTTGCCACATTACATCAAAATCATTCAGAGCCAATCAGTGATTATATCTTACAATTTAAGACTTGAATGTTACGTTTGATCTATAAACCAACATATTTTGAGGTCTAAGATATCTTTATTAAGGGGCTTCACCTACCCCTCCTAGAGAATATATTATGTCAGACATAATCCTCTTTTAGGCACTTATGTTATACAATTTTATCCCTATAGAAGAAATTAAGATTGATTGAGTTAGATTTAGTTGATCAACTTACTTTTGATTTCATAGCTTACCTACATATATGGATCCTAACACATAACATCCACCATGTACCAAATATGATAAGAGACCACAACCAGAAAAGAAACTAGTTAAGAATAGATAGATAGTTTTCAGAGTACCACCTACAATATGCACTACAGAGTAGTAGAGCACCACTACAGTTTGATTCAGAATGGGATAGCCCATAGTCATATTATCAACACTAATAGATAGGATGTTAATCACATTGCCTTTTACTCATCGTCAAGATCCAAATCTCTTATAGAGATGACCCCATCACCCATTTTGTAACTATCATCATATCTATGGACATAGAGATAATGATTGTTATGGACTCAGGGACTGTATTAATAGATGTGTTGATAATGGCATCATAACATTCACATTAGGGGCATCGAGATATCCCCCATCATGGATCCATAGACCTTATTCCTCCATGATTGAGTCATCCTAGGACATTCCTTCACAAGAGTCATTGGTTACTCATCATGAGAGTAATGCAGTTTATAGGATAGAGCCTCATAAGGGATATACTATCCCACCTACTAAGAGGGTTTGGAGACTAGTACAATGATAACAACCTACATATAACACTATAGTCTATGGAGTACATAGTGTAGTTCCATATATATATCCAACATAGTCACATGCACCATAATAGAGTTTTTATGGTCCTATCTCATGTAATAACCCACTACAGTTAATATCAGATGAACCCACATCACAAAGTACTACTCTAGATAGATATTCACTATGGCCAAGTTTTTAGGGTCTTATCTCATGTAACAACCTACTATGGTTAAGATTAGATGCATCCACATCATGGAGTATTTATCTAGATAGATATTCACTATAGCTGAGTTTTTAAGGACCTATTTCACATAGCAACCTACTAAAATTGAGATTAGATGAGTCCCCATCATAGGTTAAAGTTACATCTCAATTTATTTCTTAGTTATACACATCACTACAGAGGCCACAAAGTGTTATTTCATGTAGCAATCCACTATGATTATTGATAGATGAGCCTCCTTCACAACACAGTTTTTATTGTACATCTATTGAGGTTGTGTCTTACATAGTCTCCACATACATATATAATTAGTGCACCATAGATAACATCAGATACACGGCATTTTCCCACATAGTATGAGTAGTATAGCCACTTGTTCAGTTGGCCATCAAGGTTTAGATAGTGATACAATATCTATGGGGCTAATATATATAGAGTGATATCTTACATCCCCTTCTATTAACAACTAACATTCATAGTTACAAATAACTATCACTAGCCAAACCAAATTATTCAAATCTCAGTCTTACTAGTATCCTATTTTACCAATCTTAAACCAATTCACTTTATCAAATCAATTTACAAATTACAAAACAACAAAGTTTTTTTTGTTACTCACATATGATTCAAAATCAAAACTAACATCACACTTGAACCTATTAACAACAATCAAATCACATCCCAAATATCATTTTACCAAACACATGCAACCTCAACATCAATGCCAAATAAACTATTTCTAATCAACTATTTGTAACAAATATACCAATATACTCCAAATTCCATAACATAATATGCATGATTCAAAATCAAACAAGTATCCATATATATAATGAGTTTTCAAGACACTAGTATCAAGTACAATCAATCATGAATGGGTGTCAGGCCCTCACTCTCAATATCACTCTCTCCACCAGTACTAGTCCCATAATCTACCCTAGCACTTGATGGACCCACACCTCCTCGAGCTACTGCATGCCTTTTGTGATGACTCTCTCACTCTAGTAACCGACCATGCTCCTCATACAAGTCTGCATACCATCTCTACAGATCTATATACTCATCCATGATCCTCATACTAATAGATCCAAAATAAGGTGGGGGCATCTTATGCCTATCCAACTCAGCTCTTAGCTCATCTCTCTCTCCTACTTCCATAACATATGTAGCTATCACTATAACAACGCTATCAAATAGATGGGCATGGATACCAATCGTGGTTATCACTCACTCTATCAATCCCTCCTCCATCGCATCATTAGGTATATGCCATGTGAGATCTTAGAGTGTCAACTCAATTATTATCTGTCAGTAATCATCATCTCCATCTCCTACCCCAACCTGTGTTCCATCCTAAGCACCTCATACTTCACTTGTGCATAAAGTATGACACTACATTAGTTATATACTTTAAAATCAAACTAAAGCACAATTTTATACACAATTAACATGTAATCACTACTTACCTCCCATCATCTAAATCAACTCAAGATCCTCATACTCTGAAGCATCCCCTACCTCAATAGGGCGTAATGGAGCCCACTGATGCCTAACCCACCACATAGTATATACATCTATGCATCTAATGTCATCCACATCCAAAATATCTATGACCTTATCCGTCACATCTAGAGGTAATAGTACAAGCTTAGCCTCAGTAGATCTCACACAAGATCCTACCCTTGTAAATGCTCATGCAATCCTTACCCACACCCATGCTTCTTGGGGCACAACTTGTGGTACCCCAAACTATCTAGTAATATGCTCATACTGAGCCTCATGTATTGCAGTTATACTCCATCCTCTGCCCACCCAAGAAATCATATTTATGACCTCCATATGATGTCACCAACCACCAATCTATCTAAAACCCACCTATAATGGTCGATCCCATGAGATTGAATAACCACTATGCTCATTTAATACTCCTTGAATGTTTGTGAAGGTACCCACTTTGATCTTGGTAATATAATTGACCACACAACTGCTATGTGCTTATAGGCCCAATAATGAAATAAGGTTGTTGTGCTCACCCTGCCACTAATTGAATCTTATGTAAACCTATAAATATCTTTATATAGGTGGGCTGGCATAGTCCTCCCCCATGAGAATACAATGTCATATAACTCTACATTGTGCACAATCTGGTGCATCTTGTATGTAATAAATACTTTGCCCCCATCCATAGCAACAAAAGATGCCAATAAAAGAACCAACCTCTTCTGCAAGCATGGAACATCAGACTGCATAATGACTAATAGTAACACATCACTGTCATTACCTCTCTAATGTGCACCTAATTGCACACTAATAAAGTACAAAGATGTATGATTAATTACATTGACACCCATGTCATCTTGTACCATCATTCAATGCCTACTAATTAGTAAATGTAGTATATGATACACATCCTTCAAAGTCATAGTCATCTCTTTTATAAGAAGCCAAAAAGTACATGTATCTATGTTTCACCTCTTGCATAAGGTAGTCATTAGATATTGATACCACTACAATATACCTAGGTCATGCACATGACCCAAACCCAACCTATCCGTAACCACTCTGTCATCAGTAGATAGTGGTATCAACCTTAATGTCTCCATCACCTGGCCCCTATGGAGCTCTCTCATCTGCACCTTGCCTTGTAAACACTAAAAACAACACATCTATCATTAAATAATACCAAATCAAAAGACAAGATAGAAAAATAGTGAACAATAAAGAAACATCATAAAAAAATTGTACCTTTAGGACATCAAAACTTTAATAAGGACAACAAAATTGGATAGGAATGTTAAAACCTAGACAAGAGCATTAAAATCTAGACAGGAGTGATGGATATAGGACAAAAGCATAAATAATAGAAATAACTTCCAAAGTGACTTTTAAGCCCTCAAAAACACCAAAATAGGCCTAAAAATTGATAAAAACCAAGTGTTTGAGTTGTTTACCAAGGTCACATTACAACTAGCTTAAATCTAGGCCACTAGCTGCTCAAACTGGGTCACGATGGGTGCTTATCTCCTCAGCATTGTTCTCGCTCTAGAGCTCAAAATATCAACTAGTCAATGCACAAATGAATATAAAATTAGTCCAATTTCCTATATTAGCCATTTTTTCATTCAAAACAAAGTACCATTTTCCCCACAACTCAAACCATGTAGCTTTGTTTTTCAAACCGTTTCCTTCCATAGAATCATAAAAATGATACCTTTAACATCACTTAGGTTTCACTCTCTTACTACCTTATTTTCCTAATATGGTATGAACATATATACATTTCTCTTATACCTAGACATATGCTTTGGTCATCATCAATCAAAACATGTTCCAATCTTAATAACATAATTTAATGAATCAAACAACCATTTAATCTATTCACATCATACTAATCTTGTTTCTATTACAATGTCACTAGTCATCACTTTTGGCTTGACCTCCTCCACCACATATTTTGTCCCTCTCCCCAAAATGGGGCATCATTCATACTATTCCTATTCCTACACTTACCTAGCATACCCATCCACTCTCATAAATGGATACACCATGGTTCTTACACATCCAACATTCAAGTTATTAGATTCAACTCAGATTGGTTGAGATATACAGTGACTCAGATTATGTGGGTCACTCAACATTACTCAAGACATTTAGAGGGATATAAATTTTGCTTATGGATACACAAACTATTTAGATATAGTGGTTCAAATTATATAGATTCATAGTCATTTTGATACAAATACACATACTATGCAGATATAATAGTTCAGATTATATAGATTAATAATCATTTTGATACAGATGCATAAACTATTCAGATATAGTGGTTTAAATTATATGGATTCATAATGATTTTGATATAGATACAAACTCATATATTAGATTTGAGAGCATGTACATGCTACACATCTCATACATATAACTTCATATAGTATGACACAATTACAAATTCAGATAGCAGACTATAGGCATAGTACAAAGCACAGTGTTTTGGTCTCTATTTTTGCACATGAGGCATCACAAGATATGTCATATCACATGTGGTTATATAGATTTCTAGATTATATAGATGCATCACTCACATATCAGATTTGTGGGCATGGCATAGATGTTGATGTTCTTCATCACTCATGATTATATAGATGGAATGTTAAGACATGCCATTCTCTTCTTGCACATTGACCAGATTTTTAGATTACACCCAGTTGTACCTAGGTTGTCACTAGGTTGGACTGTATGGCCATCTATAATAGTTGGTCCATTATATTACTCAGAACCATAGTACATAAGTTTATGTGGGATAGAGGATAGATATTAGTTTTGGGCCTCCAAGAACTTCTCAGTTCTAGTTCAGATATTCAGAGTGGGGGCATGACAGAGTTTTCTCTTCATAGCATACATATTTTATACATACATCCAAAATACATCAATTTATGTGGGACAGAGGACAAACATTGGTTTTGGGCCTCTGAGCACTTATCAGTTCTAGTTCAGATATTTAGAGTGGGGGAATGATAGATTTTACTCTTCACAATATACAACTTTTATACATACATCCAAATTACATGATTTTATGTGGGATAGAGGATAAACATTAGTTTTGGGCCTCTAATCATTCCTCATCTTTAATCAGATTCAACATAGGGGTAAACATTGCCCTCCTCCATGATACATAGATTCCACATTCAAATTTAGTATAGGGGGCATCCACTCCATGAATTCCTTCTTTCTTCAAGCACTATTCATCTCTCCATCCACTTCCCTAGCTAGAAAGTGAGTTGGACCCTTGCAACACATTCACCTCCATGCAGGTAGGTTCAGGCACACATTTTCTTTTTCTTTCTTTTACTCTAGTATTTCATTTCATTGCATCACTATAATAAAAAAGGGGGCAAATACATACACCTTAAATTTCTCAAACAAACACACATATCATGTATTTTTATAGTCCTCTTCACATGAGACTTTGATTGGAGAATATGAGCCTTGTTTGCACTAGCCATGTCTTTTATTTTATTTGTCTTGGTCTTGTTTTTCACTTTTGTCACCTTTTTGCTCATTACTAGTCATCTGGAACCTTCTAAATAGTCATTCCACCTCAGCTAGATAGTATTCCCCATGCCAATCATGTTCTCCTAGGTTCTAATCCTATAGGATATGATCCCCAAAATTGGACAACACTGGACATGGAAGTGTTTGGTTTTCAACACTCTTTTCCATTTATATTTTAAGCCGCAAATAGTCATTCTTCTTTACTTAATGGGTCCCAATCCCTTCTTAGCCCCTCATTTAAGTTTTGTTTATCTTTTTTATGTTGGCTAATGTGAATAATTCTCCCAAATTCAAAATAGTCTCTAATACAAAAGACTTCACAAGGCATTTTATATCTAGCACTTACTACTTTGACACACTAAATAATTAAAATCAGTCAATAGTATAGCTCATAATTCTACATCACACATATATTTTCATGCTTGATCAAGGAAGGGCCTAGGTGAAAGTTCATTCTTGCATCTACCATGCATTATGAGTATGCACATTACCTAAGGGAGAACTACATTTGATCTAAGACCATAGTTAGGCAGTGATTAGGACAATAGGGGTTCTAGATTGTGCGATCCCATTTTTTCCCTTTTGGAATTTGTTGTGTTTGTTATTTTATGTGTGTAGATAGACCTAGGATTTTAGAATAAAATAGGTCATATAACAACATAAACATGCGATCGTAGAAAAAGAAAGACACCTATAGGACCCAAAAACCAGACTGCATCAGAATCCAAAACTAGAAATTGAAATGGACAACAACACTCGAATTAGACTACAATGTCAGACACCAAAGTGTTCACTTTTTGACACTCCTATGCTTTCACCAAATAAAATCTAGATTTAGGTTTATGACATTGTCTCAGTCCTACATAGCTATTTTTAGCCTCTATATCACCCATCTCAGTCTATTTCCAACTAAGTCATATTTTTTCTTATTTATTACTATTTTTGGTAAGGTAAAAAAAATTAAATAAATCAATATTGTATTTATTATTATATTTTATACCAATTTATTAATCTATACCCTTAACTAAAATAGGAATAAAACTCCATTATTCCCAAATAAGTTAAGTCATTTGGTGTATTCATTCCTTTCTCTTCCTCTCTTGTTCACAATCATGAAATGAAAATTTTCTCATTGAAGAAAATTAAGTATGTGGTAAATACACTGAATACATCTACCTCTAATACCAAGTTTACCATCAAACTAAATTATAAGGTCAAACCTCCTGAGCTTAAGAAATATATAACCATCACAATCAATGTGGTGTCATAACAATCTGATCAACTTGTCTTATCTATTACCCCTTGGAGATAATTTAAATGCTTACTTGAGTCTCCCACTTCATTAATCATATGGCTTGTAGAGTGTCATATTATATCTCTCCCTCATCCTATAGAGGTTGATATGAGTGAAACTCTACCCAAAGGGTATGATGTGAATGCTTATTATGACTATTACTAAGGCTTTAGGCATTTTACAAATAAATGTTTTACCTTGAAGCATAATATTTAGGACCTCATCGATGATCAAAAGATTGCATTTGATGATCCTCTAAAGGAATCGAGTTCACAACCTGGTGACCACCACAAAAAAATATATTTAAAAATGCTTTTCAAGATCATTTAGAGAAGGATCTAGAGGTGTAAATGGCATATAAAGTGCATCCTCCTCCAACACATTATGAACACCCATTGAATGGGATTATTTGTACTTATACACATCATACACCTCATATGGTTTAGAGATATTTTGTTAATTTTGATGATAGTGAGATTATGGATGATGACTCAGATCTTCATTCCTTCTTAATTTGATCATACTTTGATCACTAGCCTATACATAGTGTTATGATTGACTCGACATGGTCATTTAGAGAATTTGATGGGACCTCATAATGGGTTCTTGGTGAGATTAATTTATCTTTATAGGTGGGTCCCACCTACATGGTTACTAGCTTCTTAGTTTTACCTTCTATGGGTGTCTTTGATATGTTATTGAGGTGATATTGGATACATAAACTTTGAGCAGTACCTTTTATAGTGCATGGGTCTATTAAATACATTCATGATAATCAGGTAATTATAGTTTCTAAAATTCCATATGAACATCCTCTTGAGTAAGATAAATTTGTACCTAAGTACTTAATTATCAAACCTCCTAAGGTTAATCTTTCACAAAAGGGTAAGCAACATGCAATCTCCATTACTAGGCAACCAATACTTGAGAGAACTTTGCATCAAAGATCCATAGTGTGTTATGTAGAATCTTTATCTACTACACACCATGTTTAGATATCTAGAGAACCTACACAAGTTCCTATTACTACTACAAAGAAACCACAAAGGACATAATGATGGGTTCCACAAACTCCTACTCCTACTATTTTTGCTTCATAATCATAGAGTTCTATTTTACATATGCAGAACATCATAAATACTATAATGACAAATATTGTACCTATATATACTCCTTGATAGTGTCACCACTTTATTACACTAGGTTCATAGTGGGGAGATATATATGACCATCCTTTGAATGTGATCATATGATAGTATTTTACCTCCACATATTCCAAAAATACCAAAAAATTAAAAACTTCAAAACTCTAAAAATATTTTCATCATTTACATATCCTTTTAGCTCCTTGGCATATATGTTGTTATTTCCATGTTGGTAGAGGGCATATTATATACACATAATATTTTCACACTTTATAGATTACTGACACTTTATATCTCATAAGAACCCATCATGACTCAATCTCTCTAAGTGCATGCCTTAAGGGGTGCATAGCGAAAGGGGTGGGTAGACCTTTGGTGATTTGTAGGATTGTTGTCCCTTATTTTCATATTATTCTCTATCCATTTAGCTCCTAAAATATTTCCCTAAGCTATCTCTCCTTCCTTGCATATTCTTGTAGTTTTTTCCTTTTTCTATCCTTCTTTCCCTTGTTTAGTACCCCTTTTACTTATTTAGTAAGCTAGGTCGACCTGGTCAACCTAGCACCGTTTGGGGTCACTTTAGCTCTTTAAGCCTAGTTTTCATTTTTCTGACCTAGCATAAACTTCAGGGATTAGCTTGATAATGTGCTAGGTTGACCCAATCGACCTAGCACAACTAACATGTCTGAGTTAATTTTGGGTTAGATAATCCTATATATATAAGGTCATTTTGGTCATTTCCTCATCAATGCAATCAAGAGTTATTATTCGCTCATACTTCTTCACAATCTACTCTTCCACCATTCTACTTGAGGAGTCTTATCTTAGGTTTCTTATTTGGAGAATCTTAGTCTTATGGATAGGTCTTCGATGATTTATCCTAACAAAGTGATCCTTACAAATCACAACAACCTCTTACCAAGCCCAATTGGCCAAGGGAGAGGTTGAGTCATGATGGGTTCACATTTAGGTAAGTATAGTCTAACTTTGTTCTCCTCTCTTTTAGTATAAAAAATTAGCATAAGTTTTGGCTTGAATAATATTACTCCTCATATTATATGTATTAGGGTGTTACTCATACTTAATTTATTTGAAGTTTTCTATACATGTATTTGATTGATTTTCATCTAACCCCTTACTTTATGCCACAAGCTTTGGTGAGTAATAGATTAGTTTACTTTTATTATTATTAGATTAGTTTAATTTTTTGTTTATTATCATAAGTGAATATAGAAACCATAGGAATCTTTTAGGGTTGTTGTGTGATTGTGTTAAACTGTAGGATTTGGAACCCTTCCTAACATGATGTGTTGTGACAAATGATACAAGTTATCCCCTAATTGAGTCTAGAAAATCCTCATATTAGTCATGTTCCCACTTAACAAGTGTATGCACCAATTGGAAGTGTAGGTGTGATCTATCTTATCCGATCCAAGATTGATTCATGCACACCATGCAATTCTAATTACATACATTTAGGTGAAGCCAACGTGAATCCTATCCAACCATTGGTTGGATTGTCTTCACATTTCAATTTTTGTTTTTGTTCTTATTTAGCATTAATTTCACTTTAGCTTCACCTTCATACATTTTGGTAAACCTGACGTGAATCCTATCCTAACACTAGTTGGATTGTCTTCATGTTGCCATTTTTATTTCCTTTCTTATTTAGCATTATATTTACTTTGGATTCACCTTCATAAATTTTGGTGAACCTGAGGTGAATCCTATCCCACCACTGGTTGGATTGTCTTCACATTTCCATTTTTATCTCTTTTCTTGTTAGTACTAGTAGGATTTATTTCACTTATTTTGTTATTTTTTTATCATAATTTTATCTCTTATTTATTACTTATTTTAATTCTCTACATCATGAATCCAATTCATTTTATGGTTTGTAAAATGGATGAGTATAACTAAAGATATATGCAAAATAATTTTCCTATTTGTTATACTAGGTCAACCTGGTCAACCTAGTGATTTTTTGACCTATGTACACTATGCTAGGTCAACTTGGTTGACCTAGTACTATTTTTAGACCCTATATTTTGTGATAAGTTGAATGGGTTGAAATTTTACTATTTTCTTTCATCTATACTTTCCAATTTAGCTTTTCACTTTCCTTATATGTCTGATTTAGTTCTCTGTCTCATTGATTTAGTTCTTTATCTCTGTCTATTATTCTTCTTGATTAGCATTATTTTCCTTATATCCTCAAGAATCATGTCCCTCATTATAATCCTCTTGGACAACCTAAATCTTTTTAGACACTCTATGGGGTTTTCTTTGCTTCTTATCCTTTCCTATCTCTTCTTCCTTTTTTTAGTTGTTGGGGCATCTTATGACGCCCATCCACACATTACTTTAACCTTTGGAGCATCTTGTGAGGCCCACCTTCATGTATTTTCATAATTTAGTCCATCTTGTGATTCCCATCCTGACATCCACTTTCCCTTTGGGGCATCTTACGATGCCCCCTCTTATTCTCCATTACATGCTACCAAACTAATTCAACTCTAAGAAACCTTCTGAGACACATATGCTTGTCTCTCACATGCTCATCCTTGATATATCCATTAATGTAGGATACTTTTACTTATTTTCATGCTTTCTCTATATATCTATCTAACATCTATTTGCATGTTACTTTAGCATGGGTCTCTCCTTATGCAACAATTTCCTTCTTTTTCAAACCTTTAGTCCTCCCTTTTGGTCTTTTGGTTTCTTGATGTATCATAGTCTTCATTTAATTTATTTTAAAAATTTTAGTCCTCCCTTTTGGTCTTTTGGTTTATGGATGTACCATAGTCTTTATCACTAATCTTTTCATTCTCTTTTTGCTTACCAATGCTATTTTGGCATCCTCTTGGGATTTTCTTTTATGAGTTACTTGGTAAGACCATGGATAAAACCCGACCCTCATAAAATGACCATTATTTTTATTTCTCATTTTTTCCTTTTCATTCTTTTGCTACTTGCCAATGCTTTTTTGGCATCCTTTGGGTCTTTATTTGTGAGGTGATTTATATAAAGGCTCCCTCACTTTTTTCTTATTGACGCCCCTTGGGTTTTCCTTTTGTGAGTTGCTTGGTAATACCGTGGATAAAACATGACCCTCCTCATAAAATTACCTTTATTTTCATGTTCTTTGTGATCCTTGTTATTTAGACATTAGCTTTTGTTTCTTTTACTGATGGAATCTATAAACAATCTATGTTAGCATGTTTTTATTCTCTTCTTATACTCTTATGAAAAGGAATCACACCTTTGCTATCATTGTATTCCTTTTTGCTCTTTGTCAAATTTTTTGTAATTTGAAGAAATTCAAATTTGTTACATGTGTCATTTTCCTCTTGATTTTCCCCTTTCTTTCACCTTTATATTTAGATAAAATAAGGTCAAAGTCAAGATAACACTTTTATTTCACCTAGATTTATGAGACTCTTAGACCCCATGCTCTTTAATTTTCTCTTTCTTAGAAACCTTGTCCCAAAATTTTCAAATTAAATTCATCTTTAGCACCCATTTTTAGTCTTCCAAATCCATATGGAGGAGGAATTTAAAAAAAAAGAAAAAAAAAGGAAAGAAAAAAAGAAAAAGAAAGTTAAAAGCTAATAATTTGAAAATAAAAGGCAATGATATCTAAAATTCAACATACAAATATTAAAATTCTAATCACACCAAAATAGGTGATTACAAACACATCTCCTATCTTCAATTAAAGCTCAAACTATACAGTCAATTTTACATAAAGCTAAAGTCTTTTGGGGTGCAGTAGGCTAGTAGATTGGAATAGGGGATTTCAAAAAAATCTATAGTGCTACCTACTTTTTCATGCAAGTACCCAATTTTTGTAGTAGACCGATGACTCTATAAGGGGTCCTGAAGAGAGGGGAAGACATCATGGGGAGGTAGGTCCATTTTAATTTTCATGCATATATCCTTCATGGGATGATCTATATAGTCCTTTTCTTGACCTAAGATTTGTGTAGCTAAGAGAAGTTCTTTAGAGTCCTTAAGGTCAACAGTCCTCTCATTTTGACAAACCAAATTTGAGTGTATTGACTTTGATAAAGAGTTCATCTACCTTGGTTTTTCCTTCATTCTCCCCTCTACCCCATTTCATTTCCCCTCTTGATAGACAAATTGTGATTCCAAATCTATTTTCCCTCTTCTTTAAATTCCTTTTTCTTCATTTCTTAAAAACATGCTAACATTACTTTATTTCATTTTTATTTATCTTTAGACACAAAACAACATGTTTAAAAAACTATGGATCATTTTCATCATGTTCTATATATTTACTAAAACTACTTTTCTTTCCTTGTCCCATTTATCTTGATTTTACTATTCTACTGATGTGGACACCTGAGTTCACACCCTTTTTCCATTGTTGTGTGAGATGTGGATTGTTACTGCTCACCCAACCATGTTGTTTTCCCTTTTATGCATCCCATTTTTCCATTGATGATTGAGATGTGGATTGTTACTGCTCACTCATTAATGTTGTTTTACCATTTTTCTTTTTGAATCCTCTTTTTACCATCTTGTTTGACATGTATCCTTGATTTGATTTGGTGAGTTTTCACTTTCTTACTTGAGGTTTACTTGTTTGAGTGTTTTTTGATCTTTAGAAGCTTTAGATTTTTGGTTACATGATTTACTCTTGTTTGACTTGGTCATTTGGTCTAACATATCACTTATCACCTAGCTTACCAAATTCCTAAGTATGTCCCATCCACATAACACCAATTATCTTAGATTTTCTTGCATTTAATTGTTTTTGCTCCTTAATTTCATATTTTTGGGTTTGTCTAAAGCACTCTCTACATTCTCCACAATAAAAAATAAAACACAACTGACAAACATCTCATGATAAAGTAAGTCAAGGTATGCATCGATTACTTTTTAGTTATTTACTTTTTAGTTAGTTTCCTTTTTTATCATTTACTTTTAGTTATTTTATGATTTTTAAAATACTATAATTTTTTTAAAGCACCAACATTATGTGTGTCCTTATTTTATTTCTTGAAACTCCATCCCCTGTTACACCTTAGTGACACATGATGAGATTTGAGTGGGGCATATATAAACACATAATATTTCCACACTTTTATCGATTCTTAATGCTTTAAATCTTGTAAGAACCCATCGTGACTCAATCTCTCTGAGTGCATGCTTTAAGGTGTGCATCAAGAAAGGGGTGGGCAGACCTTTGGTGTTTTTTAGGATTATTGTCCCCTATTGCCATATTATTCCCTATCCATTCAGCTCCTAAAACCTTTCCCTAAACTATCTCTCCTTCCTTGCACATTCCTCTATTATTTTCATCTTTGTATCCTTCTTTCCATTGCTTAGTACCCTTTTTACCTATTTAGTAAGCTAGGTCAACCTGGTCATCCTAGCACAGTCTAGGGTCACTTTTTCTCTTTAGGCCTAGTTTTCATCTGACTGACCTAGCATAAACTTTATGCATTATGCTAATAATGTGCCAGGCTGACCCAATTGACCTAACATAGCCAACATGTCCAAGTGGTTTTTGGGTTAGATACTCCCATATATATAAGGTCATTTGGATCATTTCCATATCAATGTAATCATGAGTTATTATTCACTCATGCTTCTTCACAATCTACTCTTCCACCATTCTACTTGAGGAGTCCTAGCTTAGGTTTCTTGTTTGGAGAATATTAGTCTTGTGGATAGGTATTGGATGTTTTGGCCTAACAAAGTGATCCTTAACAACCATAAAAACCTCTTTCGAAGCCCCATTGGCCAAGGGAGAGATTGAGCCATGATGGGTTCATATTCAAGTAAGTATATTCTAACTTTGTTCTCCTCTGTTTTAGTAGATAGAAGTAGCATAAGTGTTGGCTAGAATAATATTACTCCTCATATTCCATGTATTAGGGTGTTACTCATACTTACTTTATTTGAAGTTCCCTATACATGTATTTCATTGCTTTGCATCTAACCTATTACTTTATGCCACAAGCTTTGTTGAGCACTATATTAGTTTAATTTTCTTGTTATTAGATTAGTTTACTTTCTTATTTATTATCATAAGTGAATATAGAAACCATATGAATCTTTTAGGGTTGTTGTGAGATTATGTTATAATGTAGGCTTTGGAACTTTGCCTAGCATGATGTGTTGTGATAGATGATACAACTGATCTCCTAATCAGGTATAATAGATCCTCATATTAGTCATGCTCCTACTTAATAAGTGTGTATCCCAATCAGAAGTGTAGGTGTGATCTATCTTATCCGATCTAGGATTGATTCATGTGCACCATGAAATTTAAATTGCATACACATATTAATATTTCCTATATACACATGTATTTCACACATATTTTTAGTGTGATTCAAACATACATAAATACATTATCTATGCATTTTTAGATCTTAGGATTTCCCTATACTCATGTCACTAGGTTATTGGGGGCATCCACCTTTATGATCATGATACATCCAAGTTATATCCTTAAATGGTCATCTTAGATTATCATGTTTGAGCTCATATATGTATTTACACATGCTTTTATCCATGCTCATATCTTTCATAGTGTACTTGATATGTTATGTACTTCATGTTTTTTGCTAACACATATATCCAAGGATTAGTATGCTATGTATTTAACCCTATAATGATCTAGATTTGGGTTATATAAGGTTAAAGGGGATATAGATAGCTTAATGTTACAAGGGTGATAAACTATCTATATAACAAGATAATTAAATGTTAAAGTCAAATAAACATATATTGAATTTGTTATGTTGAGTTATGCTAAATATATAAAGTATAACCACACTAAATATGAAAATGACAAAGAAGTAATGTACTTAACTGGTTTTGATAATTATATAGTTTTGGATTTGGAATAGGGAGAAATTAGACCAAAAGATGATTATATAATAATCACGAAATTCTAGATTGAGTGCCTTTGGAGCTATGGATACTAGCATCAACCTTTTATAGTTATGTCAACATTATTGTTTGAACCTAACACAGGTGTCCTTGTTGGGGTTTTTAATCCTTAGTTTCACATAACTAAGTATTAGTCATGTACCTATAAGAAGGAAAAAACCAATGAGATACCACATCAGTATATCATGCAACTAGTGACCTCATGCACTCACCTAAGGCACATAACCTAGACTGGTTCTCATTGATTTTACCATGTGATGGTAGATATATAACTCTATCTTACTTAAGCACTTGGGTTAACACATTTAGTCATTATTAATATAAGAATTAATCTAAATTTAACCATTTAATTCATCCACACTATGCATATGTTTATCTAATATCATAAAATTAGATTTAACACCAAAGAGATTAACACATCAAGATTCATATAAAAGTAGTGGTTTTATTGATATCAATTGATAATTTTGCAATATATTTCATACATGACACTATCTTTTACATATATTTATCTTGAAAATAGAAAGTATTGAACATTAACATCTTCAATATCTAGTACATAAGCAAAGTTATGGGTTATTTATACACAAACTAACCCCTCTTAGGTTACATCATTAATACATTATAGATGACAAGCCATGACTGTTTCAAAAAAATAAGCCACGATGAGATATTATAATTAAGTCCATTTTGACTCGGGCCTAACAACCACTATAACTCTCTCTATGATATATATTCACTTTCAATCTCTTTTTGTCTTATGTATTGGTGCTATATTTACACTTGAGTAATCTTGTATGCTTCTAGAAACTACTTTGTATTTATCTCCACTTCCAGGACCCTTGTCTTAGTGTTGTGTTTTTATGAGTCTTACATCTTATGTTACTCATTATTCATTTCCTTGTTGTTCATAACTTTCTCTTTCATGTCAAGGTATTTCATGCTGTTCTTCCCTATTTATCTCTTATACATCATTCTCTCCCACACCAAGGTCCTTTGCATTGTTCTTTCACCCTTACATCTCTATGCCATGGCTCCAAAATACTTAAAATATAGTATTACAAAATTTGGGGTCTAACATAATCCCTTACTAAATTGATAGTCCATCCTAGACTATGCTATAGTTTTGTTAATTAAAAAAAATTTGGGATCCACCTACTATACTTGACACTTCAACTCCTCTTATTGGTTGAAGACTATTTAAATGTTGGAAGTAATAACTTCCTCTTTTCCTCTCAATCATTTCATATCCTTAGGTTACTCAAGAAAACCATCTACTTGAGTTGTCAAAATCTCAATCTAAGTAGTTTTAGCTTTGCGGGTGTTCTTGAGTGACTTGAACTTCACCAAAACCCACCCTCGAAGCACTAAAAAGCTAGCATTTAGCTCCTACAGATGGATGTTGATTTATTTTTCTAGTTATTCAACATCTTATGCTACTTTTACATCATGGGCCTTGTCCTTGATGTTTAGTGTGTTCTTAGCCAATTACTAGCACTACTGTTCTTTAGGAAACAATTATGCTTTTAAAATTTGACTTGGTCATTCCAAGTTTACAAAAAATCTACCAGTGATGGGAATAGTGGCACTTAGTTTATTCAAAAAGGCACAACAAACATCTATATCCTTTGTAAACTGCTATGTTTGCTAAAAGCTTTTCCTTTTTAAAATTCACTTGGTTTTTACATTTCTTGAATAAGAGGTCCATGATCATTTCCAATTTATTGATGGTCTCACCAGTAATAGGAATACCATATGTAAGTGTCAACTCTCTCTATAAAATTGTCTAACAAAGGCCTAATGTCCTAAGTTAAGACACCTCGGCTACATCCTATTGGTGCTTGAGCATTTCAATTCCTTCCTCAAGCTTTCACCATTTCATGTGCTCTTCTTTATACATGTAGACAACCTATTAATGATTATAGTGAAGTTAGACAACATCATGGATATGAAGAATGTTTTGCCTAGAAAACTCTAGGGAAAAGTTTATGAGGGCTCCACTTGCTTAAGTTGGAGAGCATTTTAGGGGATCTACACAAACCACATCTAGAACATCTGCCACTTCTAGACTTATATCAGTGTTGGATTTTGGGAGCTCAAAGAGGCCATCATTATGATATACCTCCATCAAAAAGGACAACTCACACCTTGTTTGTTCAGTAGACTCATGTTTAGGGAAAAACTCCCACAAATGTAATTACTTGTCTAGTATATCTTATTAGAATAAAGAATGAGTGGGAAGTTTATGATTCATCTTATATTACTACTCTACCTATTACATATGTTCCTTTCCCTTTTGAGGGCCATGCTCTAGATCTATAACTTTTAGACTCTTTTCCCATTGTTCATTGGTACAGGCACCAAGGTCCTTTATGTTGGGGCCTTCCCCTCTTTCTACTTATTCTTTAGGATTTATAATTTTAAGGTACATTTATTACTTGGCAATAGGCTATTCTATGTTAGGCTCATGGGTGGGATCCTTTACAAGTTATTCTAAAAATGCTTCACCTATTTTAAGAATCACTACTTGGGGTACTTCAAGTTCATGCTTTGACTGGGTAGCTGGTCAGGGCACAATAATTTCATCTTTTTGTTCCATGGGAAACCCTTGGTCTCTTTTTAGTGATGACACATATCATTATGATTTTAGAGAAGACCTAGGCTATTCTTATGCCTTGATAGAATTGGTGGCTTTAGGTCTTGGCCTTTTATTTTTCTTTCACACCTTTTCTTCTACATGTGTTTCTGATTGGGGAGAAGTGGTTCCTTCTCTAACTTCTAGCTTGTTGATTTCCTTCATGGTGAGGTATATAATAAACCAACTAGATCTTGCCTCACATGATTATTTTTAAGGGAGTGATATCAATTTTACCTGAATCATGATGCTCAGTATATACTTCCCTCTCTGGATATACATAGAGATTGCAAAAAATGTGAATGTGAATGTTAATTTTGTCAGCATCAATATTTAACGGGCACATGTCTACAATGTGATTGATATAATCCATGAAATATTTGGATGTGAAGACATACGATAACTTGAACCACCCTGATAGGTTATCAGTGGTCTCCAATCAGATTCACATGAGTGAATAGTGTTGCTTGCTATTAAACTCACCATAGCTTTCTATTTATGTGGGTAGATCCTTAGGCATGTGCCATTCATTTCCAAAGGCTTCCTTCATCCCCTCATACCAAATATTCATCTTTAATTTTTAAGAGGATGTGATGGCATAAAAATAGGTGAACTATTTAAATCTCTTAGTGGGGAACTTATGTTCTAGTGGATACACCCACTCCAATTCTTTACTAGAATACTCTAGTACACCAATCTCATAAAAAACAAGCAGTAGTAAAATTTCACCCTATGGAAACTTATGGCTAGATAGGTGATGTGCCTTCATAGTATATTCTTCAATTTTATTTTTAAAAAATTGGGAATAGTTATACTTGGTCCCATTAGCTATTTGGCTTGCAACATAGAGGTGGGCCATATCCACCTCCTTCCACCTATCTACACCCCCTAGTTTGGTCATGGCCAAACATGCAGTTACTTGAATGCTAGGATCTGTAAGACTTATTATATACACAACATGACCTTACTTGTATTTTCACACCATCATCATTTTTTTAATCATTACCTGATCATTAAGATATAAATTGACATCAATTACATAATAAAGTAACCTAGTTACCTTATTGATATGCTGAGGGGTGATCCTCATTATGTGCCTTGTGAAGTAGATATAATCTTCATGGATGCATAAGATTAAGAATTGAACCACATCATGGGGTTTTTCAAAGTAAGGCATTTGGAAAAGTAAGTTCATGCCTACATCCTCTAGCAAGTTATAAATTGTGAGATCATAAGTGATCTCAATCCTTGTATTCTGAAACTTAACCTAGTAGTCACGCTACAAGTCACCTTCATTACTAAATTGGAGATTATAATCTAGGACTTGAAAAGTTGAAACTTTAGATTCCTAGCTATCTACATGTAGAACCATGTTAGGGTACTACATTTCCTCAATCATAATTGGTGGTGGAAATGATGTGGTGGTTGCCTTATTTGCTACCCATGTCATCCTTGGTGCCCTTCTGCTAGATGTCCCTTCTACTAATTTTGTAGGGTCCTCATCTTGGACACAATGTTTACTAGATCCTTTTTCCTCATGTATCTTAGGATTTTTAAGAGCACATAAATTTTGATTATTTCCTTAGTCAAAATGATAAAAATCCATGTATAATAATATGTAGACACCTAATTTTTCCCACTTTTGTGCCTAAACTAGAATTCAGTTCAATTTATAGTAAATGACACATTTTAAGCCTAATAATAACTTGAATTGCCCAAATTTATCTATGTATGGGATTTAATTGACCAAAAATGTGATGAGGCTAGATTATTTGGTGTATTACCCCAGATGCATCACTAACCTAGTTCAGTTCTAACCTTAGTGAAATTATGACCTAGTAATTTGTCACTTTTAGCATGTTAAGCTATTAATTCATGACATTTAAATCAATTACCAAAATTTAAAAAACACTAAGCAAGACTAATTATATTGTAAATCTGAATTAACTTTCCTAAATAAAACTTACAAATCAAATTAGTGAATTTCATTTTTCAAAAAGGAAATATTCCCAAAAATGAAGTCAAAGAGTCAAATGAGCTAATAAAGTGATTTGTTATCTCATAAATATCATAAATATGACTCACTCCTCACAAAAATCTAAAGTGAGTTGTCATGCCTCACAAATATCTAAAACTGAGGTGTTAAGATTTTATGAGTGCCTTAAACCCTTCTAGAGTTAGATTGACTTAACCAAGGTTAATTTAGATTTATCCCGAGTTATAATTTAAACTAATCTACCCATGGTTATATTTAGTTCTTTGAGATATAAATACAAGTGCCCACACCATTATTTAACAAGCTATTATGTGTAAGGTTATTTTTTTGTAATACCTTCTTGAAGCCTTTGAGAGTAGAGTTATTATGCTAAAATTATTCCAAGCTTAAACAACAAGCCACAAGTGAATATTGGAGAGATGTTACCACCATGTAAGAGCATTGTTAAGATACTACAATCATCATAGGGTGAGCATGAACATCCTTATGCCAACAAGTAAACACCATATATGATAAAGGATGTAATAAAATTATATTATCTTCATTTTTATTTTATGCTCTTTCTTATTTTTTTATGCTCTCCCTAGTTCTTAGGCAAGAGGGTTTAGTCTTAGTGCATTGTTGTTTTTGTTGTTTTCTCATTTTGAATAACAAAAGACTTATCTACGCATTGTTTGCTTTTAGGACTCCTAACGTAAATAATGGCATGCCTGATGGAACATAACATATCATATGGTCAAGGAGATTAATATGTCAGTCTTAGTTTTTATAATGAATGCATCTATGTATTCAAGTTTAGAATTTTATCGTTATTTTTTACATCTTTTTAATAAGCTTGTAGGGATTGATGTCGACTTTCCAAATTGACATCAATTGTAGGAATTGATCATGATCTCTACGTGAAAAATAGATCAAGGTAGTAACATGTCTAAAAATGCTTTTACTTGATTTTTCTTGCCTTCATTTTGTGTTTGATGATCTGTATGTTATTTGTATAACAATTTTATTACAAAATATATGAGATAGCTGGGGTTTTAAGCTCATTTGTTAACTATTTTCCCTTTAAAAGAGAGTTTATTTTTATGTGTTTATAGGAAACATCAATAATCTACCTTAATCGATGTTGATTTATTTAATTGACATTGATATCTATGTGATCACCATTAATTTTCTCTTAGACAAAAAAATTAGAAACCCAAGAACTCATATTAAATTATTATTTGCTCACTTGATTTGGGCTTCTAATCAGGAAAACCCGCTAACAATTTATAGGTCTTATGGTGGAAAGAGAAAAGTTTAAGCATTGGTTAAATTTTACATACATTTTGTTTGGTGTTTAAAATCCACTTAGTTATTTTTATCTCTTAGTTATTTTTGAAACATTTGCAAGTGCAAACACGGCCAAAATTTCAATCAAACTTTGTTTTAGAGCTATTAAAAAGAACATACATCTTAGTTAGAGGTCTTAAGTGTTTTTTCACTTTACGTTTGTTTATTTTATTTATTATCTAAACTTCAAAGTTTATTAGCATAATCTCTTTGTTTATACAAACTATGAACTATTACATGTATTCTCTCCCCCTATCCCCTTTAGGGAACTCAGGTGACCAAAAGTGCTTAGTTTATTGCCTTTGTTTGAAAGTTGTGTTGGAAAAAATGTCACATATGCTCTCTCTAAGCTTCAAGTGGCTTGGAAGACCCAAAAACAACCTCTAAAGTCTTTCCTTTTTCATTTATTGTTCTTTAGGGGTGAGTTGACCTAGGGTTTCATCTCCTAACATCATACCAACCCCACTCCATGATTAGGTATACAAATCAGGGCATGTGATACTAAGATTGCCAAGGGGATGAGTGGCTAGCCTCTTTGATCCTAATGAAAACCTGGGTTAGGTTTGGCTAAACATCAAACTCCACTAGAAAGTACATGGATGGAGTCGCTATGCAAAGTTATAAACCCTTGCATAGTAAGTTAGTCAGTATGAACCCAATTGATGTGATTTCACCCCTTGTATTAGCCAAAGATGGGACCATATAGAATGTGCAAAACTTATATATTTTAGATAAAAACCTAATTAATATAAAATTTCATGCCAAATTTTAAGTAATCCTCACTCTAAAGTTTGTGCTACATATAAATGCTTGAGAGATAGAGTGGGGTGTAAAAACTTTACCTACACCTATACTTTATTTTTAGGATTAACACTTAATTCTTCACAAGCAATAGGATATCAATGGAAAATTTGGTTGAAACTATGCACACCCATGTCAGTTATAGGGAATAGGATGAGCCATGAGTGCTACTTATATTTTTATTTGATTTACATGTGTGTTTTTAGACTAAAACTATGTGTTTATATTGTCGTGTCAAAATAAGTCCAAAATATTCACATTGTTTTTACACCCTTTTAGCCTAAGAGGTGTTACTCTATCTGTTTGTGTTGTACTTTGTTTCCTTGGAATTTTGTTCTAGAACCAATAGTGTGTCTCTTTTTTAAATGGGGTGTTGTTACATTGCCCATTTTGTCTCAAACTTTTGCCTTGGATATTTTAGTCCAAAACCATTTGCCATGTCATTTGTTTAAAGGAGAATTGTTATGCTATTGAATTTGTTCCAATCTCTTATCAATTTTAAAACCAATTTATAAGCTTTTATTATACCTCTCTTATTGAAAATGTGTAGTTACACTACCCATTTTGGTCTACCCTTTTTTGCTTTAAAATGTTTGAGTCTTTTCACATTAAATCTAAAACTCAACCTTTTGAAGTACAAATCCTAAACTAGTCTGGTTCACATTGAAGCCTCATCTAATTTGGGCTTAGGTTATTTGCCTCTTGTGTTTGGATTGTGTTACTTGGGTTGGTTTCATATTTGATCTAAAAAACCCCTTACCTAGACTTAACACTTGTTATTATTTTAAGCCTTATTTAGAGCATCCTTTTGAGCCAAGTTATTGCCATGTACTTTGTTTGAAGTTTTTTCTGCAAAATATTTCATGTGTCCTAGTCACTTTATTTCAATAGTTTTTGTGAGTCAAACTTTGAGTCTTAAATGAGCCAATTACTAAGTGTCATCTAAACCAATTGCCTTAGTTTAGCATGTTTTTCAATTCTTGTTCAAGTTTTGTGTTTTTGAGTCTAGACATATTTTGGTACGATTATAATCACCTTCAATAAAATCATTACTATTTATTAATCCTAGTTTAACTTTGTTTAGACACTCTTGTGACTAATTATAATCACCTATGGGCAAATCAATACTCTAGGCATAAATGAGTTTGAGCCTTTATGTTACTTTTAGTGCTGATTATAACTGCCTTTAGGCAGATTAATATCATTTTGTTAAGACCAGTTTCACTTTTTATTTTGTCCTACCTTTGCCTAGTCTCGTTGTTTCTCACTTTGGGTCTCTTTTACAGAGCTAAAGGCCTTTTTTAGATCTTGGTTTTTTTACCTTTAGATCCTTTATCACATGACATATCCATGGATCTAAACTTACCTTGTTACACATATAGCGAGACCATGTATAATCCTAGCTATGGGAAATTTATGACTAAAGACCCTTTTTTTCATGAATCTTATGATGACATCACTTAAAGGATGGATCCTTATCCATATTATAACATCCCATACATTGAACAAAGGCATGACCCTTTAGCATAATATTTGGTAACTATGCCTCATTATCCAGGCCAAGAACCAAAGCAAATACAACAATACCTTGCTCAAATGATGCCTAAAATTGAATCAAACTGACAAAAAGAGCCCTATTATATTACAATACCAACAAAAATTAGCTATGATTTTTATTTATTCAAATTTTATTTGTTAGAAAATAAGGACGAAGTGCTAGTTAGAGCTACCAAAGTAGGGATAAGTTTCCATTAGATTTCCCACATGAAAGTATGAGTAGTTTGATGAGAACACATAATAATGTTGTTCAAATTCAACCATTTGAATAGGAATATATTATTTATAGCCAAGATTTGGTCTAAAGGTCACAACAAGACCAAAATACACTTGTAAAAGGAAGAGGCATTATGGACAAATAAATGGAATAGGTAAAATAAGCATACCAAACCTATCTCAATCTAACTCGTAACCTCAATGCAAGGGATGTTTCTAACACATCACTTATTGAGATATCTTTGTCAATAGGGAAACAACTAGACACCTCAGGTTACGTAAGTCAAAATGTAGAGCTATTTAGCCAAAACATGTTGGTTGGTGATATGTATAATGTGCATATTTTAATGGAAGATAATATTTATCAAACAAAACATACCACTTAAGATATTGCAGATAGAATGCAAGTGCAGTCCAATTTAAAACAAAGTGGGTCTAATTTACTGCCAATCAATACCCAATAGATTCCTCCAAATAATGTCATGAGTGGATTATAATAATAAGGAATATGTACACCTATTTCCAAAAATAATCAAACAACTTCCACTCCCCAACCAACTACTTCTTCAAATGTGCAATAGGGGAAATGAGACAATAACATACCAACTTACCACCACAATAAGTACATAACACTATGCCACCTCAATAGGTGATAGTGAATGTTCCACCACAACAAGCATAGACCAATACACCTTCTCAATCACAAATGTTTCCTAACCAACAATGTATTCCTATTGGTCAAAATGTGCCAGTTGGTCAACAATAATTGCCAAACTAATAGTCTCTAAACCAATAGTTACCAAACCAATAATTGCCAAACCAACAAGTGTTATTCCAACAAAAAATGCAAAATCAATAGCAAGTGTCATTCCAAAAAGTGCCATTATAATAATAAATTCCAAATAAACAACAAGTGTCATGTCAACAAGTGCCAATCCAACATCAGGTGTTTAGATAATAACAAGGTTATTATGCATAACATGTAACAAGTGCTTGGAAATAATTGCCTTTCTCCTAACATGTATCACACATGCAATAAAGATATAACTACTCACACCTTCAATAGTAGGGATCTAGTCAACAATGTGTTCCCTTTATCCAATAGGGTTCAACAAGTTCCCTCCCAAGACCAACAATACCAACACATTCTACAAATCCAAATGTCATTACCACAACCATAATTCATTAGCCATGATTATGTACCCAACCCAACTAAAATGTGCTTCAATAAAAGTGTATTCCATACCCATAGTATAATCATAATGCACAAATATGCAAACTTGGCTATCTCACCAATTCAACTAGTATCGACAATATGCCTACCCTAGTCAAATTAATCCACCTTTGACTACATAACCCACACAACAACAAGCCACTCCTAATTTCCTATCCTGAGAATTTCAACAAATGAACGATGCAATTAAAATGTTATAGGTTGGAAAATAAATGAAGAAATTCAAACTATATGAGATATTCTCTTACCCATTCAACATGGAATATTTTAAAATACCATTTTTTCCAGGTGATGAGGCACCTAAATTCAACATATAAAAAGGCAAAGGTAACCCTAGAGAGCATTTGAAGGAATTATTTGTTGCTTACCAGTCGATGGCCTATAGTGATATATATATTTTTCTACTCTTCCCAAGGATTCTAGATGGACAAGACTTGGAATGGTTGTTGAAATTACCAAATAAATCTATACCTAACTTTTATGATGTCTTAGAGAAGTTTGTATAATAGTTTTCATACAATCTCGAGTATGAGATTACTATTGTGGATTTAGGCCAAGCTAAATAAAATATTGGTGAGATATTTTTTACATACTTGTAATGTTAGAGATCCCTAACAAGTCATTTTCTCATGATCTATCAGATAAATAACTAGTCACAATATTTACAAGAAGCTTACACAACAAGATATCCTACAAACTTGAGCTACAGTGTGCTCACACATTTGAAGAGATTATAGTAAAAGGAATCCAAATTGAGAAAGCCCTTGTCAACAAAGGCATAATCAAGCTATTCTCTTCCAATCAGAGTTAAAACTAGAATCAAGTCCAAAACCATAATTAGAACCAAGCTTAAGTATCGGATTCAATGCCACCTCAAGATAATAACAATGAAAGACCTAAACCCTACAACCATAATAAGAATGTTATTGGCAATATAGATACTAAATCATGCCATGCTCAGATGGTGTAAACACTAGATATCCATATACCTCTGCCCACTCAACAACTAATTCCTTCATACATTCAACTAGTACCTCCACAAAACCAACCACCACCAAATAAAAACCAATTACAAACCCCTCCTCTAAGGAGAAGACCACCTATTTCCCACCAATTCAGTGACCTTGGTGAGCCCATTGAGTTTGTGTTACAAATATTGGTTTAAGCAAATATGATCAGTTGGCCTATACCAAAGCCATTTCTTGATGATATTGATTTTCTCAATTGGTACAAAGAAAATGAATTTTTTAAGTATCGTCATGTTAGATGACATTCTATAAGATGGTGTATCCAACTCAAACATTTGATTGAGAGCATGATGGAGAAGGGAGAGATACAAAGAGATACACATGCTCCTATGAACAATCATAACTTGGATATATAACATAATCTATTTCCTTAACATAACAATAATAAAAATTAGCAATAGTACTAACAACAATAATAAAAGTGGCATAAAACTCCACCACAAAATCAACAACAATGGTAACTATAACAACAACAAAATGGTCAAAACCAATGGAAAAATGATCAAACTAACCAAGGAGGTTATCATGACATTGCATATACCTTAAAAATGTTGTAAGACACATTTCAAGTAGTCATGTTGCCACCATCACTATCAACCCTAGACTAAATATCAACACCCTATACTTTCATATAATAATATCTATTTACTGAATAATGCCTACCAACCTCCTTATGATGGAGATTATTCTATGAGTCATGTTGATAATAAAACTCCTTATTATCCAGGAATCATCATTTTGAGTCTTCCTACCTACCTAACCAACTACCAAAGCCAAGTTCTAGATCGAGATTGTATAATCACAACTCAAAGAGCCAGATTCATTATTAGAGGATCACAACCAAATACTATAAATGAGCCTAATCAACCTTATATACTTATAAAAAATAAACCAATTGATAAAACTAAGGGGAAAACCTATAATATTATGGAATAACTAAAGAAGATAGCTACACCCATATCCACCATGGATTTATTGTGCATGTCTACCATCCATAAAGACATCCTAAATGAGTATTTTAACCAATCTCTTGTGTTAGATGATATCACTCTAGACAAATTCCAAGTCATGGTAAGATACTTGGACCCTAGCCAATGTCTTACCTTTGACCAAAGTGATATGTCTTTAATGGGCCCTCTACATAATAACACATTGTATATTGAATTTGGTATAATGAACCATAAATTTAAATGTGTCCTTGTAGATAATGGTTTAGGTCTCAACATTGTGTCTCTCGAGTTGGTCAGACATCTAGGATATATAGTAGCTAACTTTTAGCTAAATACCATAATTATCAGGGCATATGATAATGAAGAATGAGAGTCTCAAGGTACCATCAACCTGTTAATAGTCATTGGACCATTGACTCATGATACTTTGTGCCATATTTTAGACTTGGAACTATCTTAAAATTTGTTATTAGGCCGACCCTTGATCCATGAAATTAGGACTATACCTTCTACATTGCATCAGTGTATAAAATTTCCACACTCAGTAATGGAAGTGACTATACCTATTGATCTTTATCCATATTAGTATTATAAGTGCCTTGAAGCTGAGTATAAAAGATACAAATACTAGTTTGGCATGAAACCTACACCCAAATTAGATGCAGACAAATAAAATAAAGGAAAAGCCATTGAATAGGGCCTAGAAGCTAATTAAATTGACCCAAACAACTTAGCCTTTACCTTAGCCATGCCTCCACCAGAGATTTCCAACCACTTCTACATCATAGACAAAGGCCTTGGAGAATACAACACCCATAATGCATTCCATATTGCCAAATTGACTAAAAATCATACAACTTATGGTAGACCTACAACCATGACTACTAGTATGGCATGGGACACCAAAGGAAAATCTTAGTTGAACAAGCCCATTATGTTCAAACTAACCTTTGGACTAGATTAAGACCCCTTAGTAGAAGATGATTCATGGCTCTATATTGACGAGTTATCCAAATGTTACCAAAGTACGAAGTATACTATTCCTAATCAAATTATGTATCACCTAACTTATGAAGGTTGAGGCCTTAGGTTACATCAAGAAGGAACTATTGAACCAATATCGATGACTAAGTACAAGGTAACTCATGGTAGCAGATTTAAACCACCTAGGGGTGTCTCCACATACCTTACCATTTGATTATAGCATCTACAATGACCTTGTCGCTACAAAGTTATTTAACCCCCATACCATATGCACTATTATCCCTATTTATCAACCTTAAAATTTAACCCTTTACCATCCATAATTGATAGACTAGGACCAATAAGAGTCAATAATACCATTATATGAGTTAGAAAATGATGAGGCCATATATGAATTTTTAGGATTTAGGAGTCACATACATCTTGGAGATCACAAGCAGGGCTTTACTATTAGATTAGATCATTCTACCTACTTTGGATAGTGGGTGAACTTCTATAGCCAAAAACACAAACAAAATCAAACATTGAGGTTTAAAATTGAAAACCTCTTTGAGGTGCTTTCTGATTAGGGAAAAAGTAAAGAGAAAGGCAAGCCTCTTGGTGAAAATGTTGGGATTAGTTTTCACATTGTGTAAGTTCAAGTATTTACAGGTTGATATTTACTGAGAGGTAAATATAGTTAATTAGTTAGTTTGTATATCAAAATATTGTTATATACCAATATTATGATAATAAATATTATATTGGTTTGTTTTATATATTATTGGTAATAAAATTATAATACCTACGAACTGTTTTGGAGGGTTTTTAGGAGATATTTTGTAGGGATTTGGGAATCCCTTATTATATGAATTATAAGTCCTATATATTTGTAAGTGTGTTCAAATGAATTAATGAGAATAGAGAGAAAAATAATTATGTTGAGTTAAAATATTTAGTTTGTGTTTGGCTCAATTTCATAGTGCATGTGTTAAATTATTTATATTGGATCTTTGTGTTAATAACAGTGGTATCAGAGCAAGGGATCTATTTTTTTAACGGAGATATGAATATTTTATGGGGCAATCCATTTTAATTTATGATGACCTATATATGGAGTTTTTCTGAAGTGAGGTCTTATATTTAGTTTTAGAGAGTAAAGTAGTGTTTTTGTATTTTGTAAAAGTGGCATCAACATTTGATTCTATTCAAAGTTCTATTCAATAAATCTATTCAACCAGTTGATTCATTACTTGGCGCATCACCCATAATTAAACTAAATTTAGACATAATTTTTATTTTGAGGATCATGATTATTATTAGTGACTAGACAATTGACCATTGATGAGATGTTCTCAATAATTGAAGATGGTTAACACAAATTACATATTCATATTGATTTCAACATCATTCACCTATGCTTGATTTTATTGTGAAACATTACTCTATGTGACCTATCAAATATTCATACTACCAACCATTCTCATGATGCTATCTTGATTTTACTACACACCTTGATTCCTATGTATATAACAGAGGTCATGTTTCATGTGGTCTGAGATCACTATCTGTAGACTAGATAGTTTGGAATGAAGTGCTACTTAGAGTTTAGTTCGGTCACCATTTTCATCAGATCAATTTTTTAGAGGATGAACAATAAGTAAAAGGCACCAAAGAGAAAATAAATTATTATTAATAATGTCAAATATACCATTTCCTATAGCTATTACGATGCATCTGTCAACCTTGCATTACCATGATCTAAGCATGTGCAGTCCTACTTGCCAACTCATCACTAGCCTATTGATCTACAAACTCTATATTAAGGCCTGTGCATGATCATAATTAAGTGAATCCTTTTTTTTAATTGGTCAGTTTGTTCTTAGGTTAGTCAAAAGTCAATTACCATTTAAGTCATGTTACCTATAGAATATAAAAAGTAAATTCTTAGTGTCATTATAGTGGTTGGGTTGATAGGTGTAGCTAAATTTTTTATGATTAATAGTATATGTTTTTATATAGTCAAGATTCTCATTTTGATAGGATTAATGTTGTGGTTAATACCACATTTTAAAGTCATTTGTCATTTTCATTAATTTTATAATGATAATTTTAATTAGGTATTATTATTTCAAATTGTCATTTTGTCTAATGTCTATATGTGTTTGGGTCCATAATAGTATTTGATTTAATAGCTTTATATATATAAAAAATAAAATAAAGTCTTGTTATTGAGTCTTGTCATTTAGGTGAATATTAGCGTCTCATTTAGGTGAATTAGGTTAATGTCATTTGAGTCATTTTTTTGTACAGTGTCTTGTAATATTGTAAAAATGTCAAAAAATGTTCAAAAGCATAAAGACCCATTATCACTTGAATGCAACATCTAATTTATGTAATTCCAAGATAATAAAATCTGAAAGATTCTTGAAGATGGATATGAGGCTGAGACCAAATCCGAGAATGCTTGACTAAAAACATATTTATGTTTGATAAAAAATAATACATCTGATAGTTAAAGAATAAATCTTCAGCAAGATATTTGATGAGTGAGCAGTGACATATTGGGGGTTGGAGGATACATAGAGGATGGAGGTCTTTCAACTACCTGCCATCAGTCACCAATGATGGGGCTACATCAATGATGTGGTGAAAGTTTGTGTGGTATGTTTTTTTTAGTTGTGTGGATTTTAGTTTTTCAATGTGGTGTGGTAGTTATATTTATTTTTCAACATGTGTGAAAAATAAGAAAAATTGTACCTATACACTTGTGAATAATATTTCCATGTAACCCTTCTTTTATATATTTACATTGGAGAATATTAATCTAAAAAGCATTATAACAATCATGTTGTACGGTTAGTGGTAAACCTGAGAAGACCATGTTGTAAGGTTAGTGGTGAACCTGAGAAAACTATTTTGTAAGGTTAGTGGTGAACTTGAGAAAACCATTTTGTAAGGTTATTGGTGAACCTATGAAAACCAATTTTTAAGGTTATTGATGAACCCATGAAAACCATTTTTTAAGGCTATTGGTGAACCTAGAAAACTAATTACAGATGAGTGTGAACGAAGAGATGTGCGATGGCACATGTATGCAGAGAAGGTCATGAGCATACATAGGTGGCACGCTATAATAAAAAAATGAGATATATTGTACCATGTAAAAAATATGAGGGGAATGTTGGAATTAGTTTTCACATTATGTAAGTTTGAGTATTTGTAGGTTGATATTTACCGAGAGGTAAATATAGTTAGTTTATACATCAAAATATTGTTATATAACAATATTATGATAACAAATATTATATTGGTTTGGTATATATATTGTTGGTAACAAAAATATAATACCTACAAACTATTATAGGAGTTTTGGAGGTTTTTAAGGAGATATTTTTTAGGGATTTGGGAATCCCTTATTGTAAGAATTAGAAGTCCTATATATTTGTAAGTGTGTTTGAATGAATTAATGAGAATACAGAGTAAAATAAATATGTTGTGTTAAAATATTTAGTTTGTGGTCATCTTAATTTTACAGTGCATGTGTAAAATTCTTTGTATTGGCTCTTTGAATTCACAATAGAAAAATGGTTTTTGATACCATTAGATGGGGATGTTCACCCCTCTTCCTATGAATAACAGACCTATAACCCATAGTCTATGCATAGATCATATATCAGTACTGAGGAGCTATAGTCCTTTGCAAAAATTATTCAATAGTGCCTTGAGATATTTGTATCATGGCTGATGCTAACATTAGAAGATTTTGATTCATCCTACTTAAGGACAATTATAAGAGCTAGTTCATCTAGAAGACTTTACCATTGCTAATCAATTAAAATCCTTGCCAACTATTCTAGAGGATGGATATGCACTTATAATAGAGGACACTTCTGAGGTAAATATTGGGACTCCATATGACCCAAATTAGATTAAACTAGGCGTGTCCCTCACTGAGGAGGTGCATGAAGTTTTTATAGCCCTTTTGAAGGAATTTATTGACATATTTTTAGGGATTATTCAGACATGCTAGGTTTGGACCCCACCTTGGTTTTACACCATATTTTTTTACATATTGATGCTGATCCTTTTAAATAGAAGTTGTGTAAGATATATCCTTGTATTACTGTGTTAGTAAATAAAGAAATGGAAAAACACTTAGATGTGAAATACATTAGGTTGATCAAATATTCAAAATAGATTTCAAACATTATGCAAGTGATTAAAAAGACAAAAGGTATATGAACTTGAAATAATTTTAGAGATATCAACAAATCTTGCTTAGAAAATGACTTTCTATTACATAATATTTACATGATATTTGAACCAATGGATGGTTATGAAATGCTCTCTTTAATGGATGGATTTTGAGGTTATAATCAGATTAGGGTAACACTAGAAGACTAACATAAGATAGTGTTCACCAATCTATTGGGAAAATTTTGTCATTAGGTAATGTTTTTTAGAGCTAAGAATACCAGAGCAATTTACCATAGAGATATGATAGTGATTTTCCATAACATAATGCACAACATTGTTGAGGAATATGTCGATGATATTTTGGGTAAATCAAAAACTCATGTCAATCACCCAACCATGATTAATCTAAATAAATGTGCATTTGGCTTCACTTCTGGTAAACTATTAGGTTTCATTATATCTTGCAGGGGTATTGAAGTTGACCTAACCAAAGTTTGTGTAATTACTAAATTGCCACCACCAACTACCTTGAAGCAATTCTATAATTTATAGGGCAAGATTTAATTTATTAGATGCTTCATTTCATAATTAGTTGATAAATTCCATCTATTTATGCACTTGTTAAATAAAGGTGTCACATTCTCCTAGAATGAAGAGTGTAAAAAAACCATTCGATCAGCTTAAAGAATATCTTACCAACCCACCTATTTTGTTGCCACCAATGCTAAACAAGCAATTACTTCGTTACCTATCAGCAACCGAGAATGCTTTGGGGCACTTTTCACACAACATGATGAATAGGGAATGAAACATGCTGTGTATTATCTAAGATGAACATTGTTCACATATGAATATAAATATACATCGATTAAAAAATCTTGTTTAGCAATGGTCTTCATAGCCCAAAAACTACATCATTATATGCTGAACAAAAAGACAATTATTATTGCCAGAGTAGATCCACTCAAATATCTACTTTTAATATTAGCTCTACAAGGTCGTATGGCAAAATGGATTATGTTATTGAGTAAGTTTGAAATTTAATATGTCAACTAGAAATCCATTAAGGGGCAAGTACTCACATATCATCTTGCTAAAGCTCCTCTTCAAGATACACAACCTCTTATATTTGGATTTCTAGATGAGGCCATTATGACTATTGAAGAAGCAGAGGCACTTCTTCAGGCCAAATAGTGGAAGATTTACTTTGATGGATCATTCATGAATCACGGGTTAGGGACCAAAATATTATTTATTATGCCATAAGGGGATCTCATTCCCAAGTCCTTTCATATCAGATTTCCTTGTATCAATAACATGGATGAGTACAAAGTGCTCATTCTAGGGTTTCTTAAAGTAGTATAGTGGAACATTGAACATTTATTGGTGTATGGTGATTCTTAATTAATCATCTATTAAGTCACATATTAGTATTAGATCAAGGATGATAAGTTGATACCCTATAAAGGTATGGTCAATATTCTTAAGTAGTAGATTACCAACATCAAATTTGAAAGAATACCTTGAGCCAATAATATAATAATGGATGTTATGGCCACTACTATTTTCATGATCTAGATCACTAATAGAGTGAGGGATTATCATTTTCTTATTGAACATCTCTTATCATTAACACATGAATAATCAATCATCGAGATGGTTTATGAGATTACTGGTCCCACGTCTCCCCTGGTACTCACACACACACACACACACACACACACACACACACACACACACACACACACACACACACACGCCTATCTTCAAAACCAAACCATGCCTCTTGATTTATCACATAAAAAAACAAAAAGACATTGCCAGGGATCTAGAACAACAAACATGCTCTGACTCCACTGTTAGGACCTAGAAGCACCATTGATTACCATGTATAAGAAACTTAACATGCATAATTAAACCAGAAGTAATAAGTAACTAGAATTCAAAAATAACACAGAATATGAGAGACAATACCCAATTGTATTAATACTCTTCCAGAAGGAAATACAACAAAGAAGATGCCACAGTCTTCTTCCTTACATCTCTAGAGCTCACACACATCTAGAGCATAAACAATAAATCTCTTTAAGAGCTCATTCTCTCTCTCTCTCTTATGTTCCCAACACACAACTCAAACACAAAGTTGGTGTTCACCTCCACCAGCTAGTAACAACACTGCCAGTCAACCAGTCAGTAACAATACTGTTAGTACACAAGTGCTCCATGCACTCCAAATCTGAGTACTCCACACACTCCAAGTAGATCTCCCATGAACTTGCAACAACCTACAACTCAAATGATCTTACTTTGGAAGAAACTACCTTGCCTTCCTCTTTGCTCTCACTGAGTACACACCGTACTCCAAGTAGATCCCACCTAATCTTGCTACCTGTTGTGTTGCTGTCACCTTGATCTTGCTGCCACCTACAAATCAACTTGGTTATACACACCTGCAAACCTAGACCATGCACACACACATACCTACAGATCAATGATCTTACTTACCACATGTAGATCTCCTAACGTGGCCTTACACACCTGCTGACCAAGATCCTACATACATGAAGAATCCTCCTGATTCTCCAAACCAGCACCCACACTTGGTACTATGGCACTAGGAGGAACACACCATGATCTCTTCCTAATATTTGCTCTCTTACTCTCTAGCACACAAAAAAATAATACAACCCATGAGTCTCTTAAATAGATCTCATGCAAACAATAATTAGACATCTAATTACAATAATTAGATCCACATCTCAAGACTAAAATTAGCTTTTTTCATGCAAACAATTGGTTCATTAATGAATTATCCATGGAACTCATAGTTTGGAACTGCACAGGCGACTGACGTTGGTCCCTGTCTGCCTGGGGTGACCGACGTCAGCCGATCTCTGACCATTATCGGCAGCTTCTTATCTCCACCTGACCGATGCCAGTGACTATGACACTTAGCACCCTCCTCCAATGTCTGCATCAGTGAAGATTTCAGCTCCACAACCTAACAATCTCCCATTTGGAGATAAATAGTTGCACTATACCTATACCTATACACTATCTAATCTGTTTCTTAGCTTATATCCCTCTTCAAGCTCAACCTTGAAGACCAACCACCAAAAATCCTATGGTGCACCTCCTATCATCCAAGTAACCTGCCACATCCAAACCTACAAACCCATGTAGTGAAGTCTTGACCCTACATAGCATGTATACCTGCTGCTGGTCCCTCTCAAATACCTAAGAACCCACTTCCCTGAATTGGCTCCTAACTCTCTGACAGCTCCCACTGCTAGGGAAAACTCAGGTCTATACCAGACCTCATGTGATTTTGGACACTAAACTATCCATCCCTTGGTGTGCTTCAGTTCTACATCCTACGTATTGAACCTCACTAACACTTGATTCACATCAGCTCCCACTAGAGACAAAATCAACTTGTGATCTTCCATGTCTCTCATGCCAAAGAATTTCACTGCTCCAAATTCCTCATGACATGCCACTGAACTAACCTTACCCTTAGCTCAACAAAACCCTATATGTCTGAACCTTCAGCTAGCATGTCACCCACATATAGTAATAGGATAATGTTGTGACCATCATCCACCTGGTAAGACAAACACAATGGTTACAATGACACTGACTAAAGCCCTACTTTGTCATCCACTTGTCAAACCCTGTACCACTGTCTTGCAGCTTTCTCAAGACCATATGACCTGGCCTTCCATCTCATGTATCCATTCTCTCTATTCTTTAAGTAAGGTATCCATTCATCTCAGTGCTTTCATATCTGCTAGCAACCCTACCAAATCTCCCATTTGGTTCTGCATCCTGTTCATGCCATGCTCCCACTGTTTCCTAGATCCTTCCTGCTCTGTAGTGAGTAACGAGTATAAAGAAGAAGAATAATGAATTTGAGGCTTACTTACCCTTTCAGTCCTCCATATGGGCATTTGAGACTCCTTGACAACTTGTTGTCCACCTAAAATCCATCTCAGTGATCGACCTCAGTCACCACACAATTTGCATCCAACTGACGTCGATTCGCATGTGACTATCCTTTTTGTCGACACTAGTTTTTGACCAACATCAGTCTTACCTGGTCATCAACATCAGTTCTATGACTAACACTAGTAGCCACCCTGCCCGACACCACTGGCTTTGGTTTGCACATGACTGACATTGACACCTGTCTATTCGATGTTGGTTCCCCTTAATCGACGTTGGTAATTATGTTCACCTGTGAGTGATGACTTTTTACCCGTGAGCTCTCCATGGATCAAAACCCTATCCAAACTGCCCTGCTCAGAGATGTCTAACCTTCTCCATCGATCTCTGTCTATCATCTCCTCCATAAACACCAAGGCTTTCCAGTTCTTAAGTCTGTCAAACACATCTATCTTTTGCTTAAGAACATGCATCTCCTTCTTGCTCATGTGACCAAGCCTACAAAGCCATGTCTTTGCAATAGAAGAAGAATCAGTAATACAAGAAAGTAGATAAAGAGTACCTGCTTTCTTACCACATGCTAATTCAAGTGCATCTGCTATGAGAGTTCTTGTGTATCTCTCATCACCCAACTTTCTTGAAGAAATTAGCCACATCTTCAAGACCAGGACCTGCATGACCTCCTTCAACACCCATGTGTTGGCCGCCTACAATTTCAGCTTCACTTCCCCTTTGCCAATTCTTTGGCAAGGCTCACCAACCCCTCTATATGGGGTTGCATGGAAAGAGGCAATAAAATCTATAAACCAAGATTCTACTTTATCCAAGAAACATCCCAGAGCATCTTGTGCAACAACACCTACAACATCTACTTCTTCAGTTCCTTCATGCTGATCTGTTACCAACCAACAATCTTTCTTTACCTGCTCTTTCTTTCCATAACACCATAATTGACCATTCATGATTTTCAATTCCTCCATTATTAGCATACTTTCTTCTACCATTGCTCTACTCTTACTCAATTAAAAACCCCTAAGAGTGACCTGTAACCAAACACAAAACCTGCTCCCTGCAACCTTAGCTCTGATACCAACTATCAGGGATCTAAAACAACAAACATGCTCTGACTCCACTGTTAGGACTCGGAAGCACCATTGATTACCATGTACAAGCAACTTAACATGCGAAATTAAACCAAAAGTAACAAGTAACTAGAATTCAAAAATAACACAGAATATGAGAGACAATACCCAATTGTATTAATACTCTTCCAAAAGGAAATACAACAAAGAAGATGCCATAGTCTTCTTCCTTACATCTCTAGAGCTCACACACATCTAGAGCATAAAATGTAAATCTCTTCAAGAGCTCACTCTTTCTCTTATGGTCTCAACACACAACTCAAACACAGAGTTGGTGTTCACCTCCACCAGCCAGTAACAACACCGCCAGTCAACTAGTCAGTAACAATACTACCAGTACACAAGTGCTCCACACACTCCAAATCTGAGTACTCCATGCACTCCAAGTAGATATCCCATGAACTTGCAACAACCTGCAACTCAAATGATCTTACTTTGGAAGGAACTACCTTGCCTTCCTCTTTGCTCTCACTGAGTACACACCATACTCCAAGTAGATCCCACCTGATCTTGCTACCTGTTGTGTTGTTGTCACCTTGATCTTGCTACCACCTACAAATCAACTTGGTTCTGCACACCTGCAAACCTAGACCATGCACACACATACGCTTGTAGATCAATGATCTTACTTACCACATGTAGATCTCCTAATGTGGCCTTGCACACCTGCTGACCAAGATCCTACATACATGAAGAATCCTTCTGATTCTCCAAACTAGCACCCACACTTGGTAGTATGGCACTAGGAGGAACACACCATGGTCTCTTCACACACAAAAGGAGCTAATATTTGCTCTCTTACTCTCTAGCACACAAAAAAACAATATAACCCATGAGTCTCTTAAATAGATCTCATGCAAACAATAATTAGACATCTAATTACAATAATTAGATCTGCAGCTCAAGACTAAAATTAGCCTTTTTCATGTAAACAACTGGTTCATTAATGAACTATCCATCAAACTCAGTTTAGAATCACATAGGCGACCGACGTCAGCTGATCTCTGACCGTCGTCGGCAGCTTCTTGTCTCCACCTGACCGATGTCAGTTGTCCTGACCGATGCCGATGACTGTGACACTCAGCACCCTCCTCCAATGTCTGCATCAGTGAAGCTTTTAACTCCACAACCTAATAGACATTGCCCACAAAGCCTCTCCCTATACCCTACTCAGACTAAACTTGTATTATAGAAGCTATGATGGAACTCTATTTCATTTTTTACCTTTAACAAAATCTAGACTAGTGTTGAGGCAAGTCTATGAAGGAGTGTGCGAAGACCACACCAGTGGGGAAATCTTAGCTAAAAGGTTATTGTTGGGGATCTGTATTGCACCCTAGCTGAGTAAAAGATTGTTCAAGTCATTTACTCAAATCTAGTCTAACATGGGACTAATCCTTATCTCCTCTAGCTTCATGAGCTCATCATATGTAATTTTCATTAGCTCCTCCAAAATATCAAGTTGATGTATTAGTTCTAAAGCATGTAATTTAAGAGAAATAGGCATTCTTGCTTCCTTACTATATACTATCTTGTATGGAAAATTGGCTATGGACCTTTTATAGGTGATCCTATCAGCCCATAGAGTTGAATTCAATTTTAGATGCTATGACCTTTGATTATATTCAACAGTCCTCTTGATGATCTTTAACAAATTTTTTTAGTAGACTCAACAAGCCCATTGCCTATGGATAATAGTTTGATGAGGTACTGAGGAAAACACTATGTTGAACTACTTACTGGCTGATCTTAGACCCTATAAAAACTATAATATTATTAGAAATTATGGTTGAAGGGACCCAAAATCTGGTAAGCAAACCCTCATAGAAGTCCAAAACATTGGTTTCATTGGCTTCTTTTAATGTCACTACCTCTTTCCATATGGTAAAATAATCTATGGTTGTTAGGATCTACTTGTGTCCTGAGCTTGAAAGGGGATTAATAAGACCAATAAAGTCTAATCCCCATTGGACAAAGGGTTGATTTAGTTGGAGAGGTAAGACTTTAAGCTTCACCTTTCCAATTAATATGGCACATTGTCTACTTTTCTTACTCCATGCATGACAATCACCTAATAAAATTAGCCAATAATATCCACTTCTCATGATCTTTTGGGTTGTGATCCTTGCTAAATAATGTGCTCCACCATGTCCATCATGGAATTTCTAAAGCAACCTTTGCGTTTGGCCTGGTTCTATGCATCTTAACAATAGGCCATTGATATCCTTTTTGAATAATACATTATTGACAAGAAGAAAATAATTGACTATAATCTAAAATATATCCTCTTTGAAGGGGTCAAATGAGTAGAATAACCACCATATTGTAAGTATCTTACCATATCTTGGAACCATCTAGAAGGTGAGGTCTGATTAGTTTTATGTTCTTCATCATTTAACATCATAACTATCCCATTAGTCTCCTAAAAGTCTTGGGCTAGATATTCACAAAGTCCTTTACCTCTAACTAGCTTTGTGACCTTGATCTCAATATTATATTCCATGACCTTGGTTATCCAACCAACTCTTTTGTCATTTATATCTTTGTTTAGAAGGAAATCTTTAACACTTAGATGTGTAACCATAAAATGTATCTTAGTATTAGACAATAAGTACCTAAACTTTTTAAGAGACCTTATGATTGAAAGTACAAACTTCTCAATAAAATAATACCTTATTTCATATTCTTCTAAGCCTTGATTGAAGAAGAATATTGGCTCATCTAAAGTCTCTTTATTTTACTGCATGAGAATACTTTAAATTGTGTCAATGTAAGCATAGGTGTATAAGAAGAAATCATTTGTGAGGTCAGGATTTAGGGGTGTAGAAACACTGATTATAGATTTCTTGATCTCTTCAAAGATTCTTACCCCTTCTTTAGACCAACTAAAAATTTGACTCTTCTTTAGCATGGATGTGATTGGCCTAACTAAAGTAGTAAAATTTAAAATGTATCTCATGAAATTGATCTTGCCTAAAAGCTTTTCAAGGCTTTCTTGTGCTTAGGCAAGGAAAGTGCAAGAATTGATTCTATTCTATCAGGGTCTATGCTTGTACCATATTTTGGAATTACATGTCCAAGAAGCCTACCTTCATGAATAGAGAAAACACACTTTTTTGGATTCAAAGACACTTCAAATTCCCTACACCTTTTAAATAGTTATCTGAGGTGAATCATATGCTCATCTGCACTATTAGAGAATACTATTATGTCATCTAGATAAAAAAGTATAAACTTGTTGAGGAGACCTTGAAATGCCATGTCCATGGCTTTCTAAAAAGTGGCTCCAGCATTAGATAAACCAAAATGCATCTTTCTATATGCAAATGTCCCCCACTTTATGGTGAAGGGTGTTTTGAATTAGTCTTCTTCTTTGACCAAAATTTGGTTATATCCAACATATCCATCCAATAAAGAGAGCCTTTCTAAACCTAAAACTAGCTATAAAATATGTTCCATTTATGGAAATGGGTAGTGGTATTTAATAAAGGCCTTGTTCAAGTCATGGAAGTCAACACATACCCTTATTTCACCATTATTTTTCCATACTGGAATAAGGTTTGCCACCCAAGTTGAGTGCTTAATTAGAAATATTATAGTTGACTCAATGAGCTAATGTAGTCCAGCTCTCATCAAAGGTTCAAGCTTTAGGTTAATAGGCCTTTGTCTCTATCTAACTAGCCTAGTATCATGTTATAACTCAATGGTATGTTGAGCTAGAATTGGATCAAATACTTTTAGGTCATTTTACTACCATGCAAAGACATCTGCAAAACTTGAACATAACTCAATAAAAGTTTCTTTCTCTAAAGATGTACAAACCTTGCCCAACTTTAAAATCTTTCTAATGGAAATATCCACATTTATATATGTTATTCCTTGGTTGATAAATAAAACTTTTCTTTTCTCAATTCATGATCTCTATTGAATATGTTTTTGAGGGTCACCAAACCTTTAGGCAACTTGTTTATCTTCAATTGCACAGTTTGGTCACCATACTACTATAAATATTTATCTTAGTTCCTTGAGGAGAATTCAAATTCCTCTTAGAATAATTTGACAATTTGAATATCATCTTCAAATACTTGCCAATTGTTATGGTTGTCTAGGACAGGTCTCACAACTACCTTGATGTGTGATCAATTTTTTTCATTTTTTATGTCATCTAGGATATTAAATTATGATCCAATGGTAGCCAACCTATTTGCATGCTTGTTCTTATTTATTTAATGGCCTAAATATTGAAAGCTTGCAAGTCTTAAAATAGGTCCCATACTCTATGCTTATAAGTCCCAAGTAGTGGGTTATTACATATATTAAGTCCTCTTACTTGGTGAATTACTAGTTCATTATCTCCAAAGACTTGTAAGGAATTGACCTTCATCTTTCTTGTCCATTTCAAACCATGTATTAGTGATTCATATTCAATAACATTATTGGAATAAATAAAATAAAACTTGAGAGAAAATAAATACCTTTGATTGGCTAGAGAAATTAACATCATTCTAGTTATAGTGCCATGTTTGTTCCTAGATCCATCAAAATATAGTTGTCATAGTCCATCATTAGGCTAATCATCTTTCATCAATGTTGGAATTGGTACATCATTTTCATGAAAATAATAGACACTGAGTCCATCTCATTCAATTAACTTATAGGGATAATTTCCATGTAAATTAGAAGCCCATTCATCAAGGAAAATATCTGGGACTCCATCTAGAGGTGATTTAGATTCCACCTCACTATTTTCTAGTACCTTGTCTGAGATAACACAATTAGTGTTCACCATACTTGGCATATATGGATCCAAATGAAATCTTTTAATAAGTTCAAAATTCACTATCACCTTAATACCATATATGGTCCTAACTATTAAATAGTTTTAATCAGCTGACAAATATCCTCCAATCTTTGAAGTAAAGTCTCTTGACAAGTACATGGAAAAATAGAGAGGCAAGTCCACTACAACTACATCTTGTTGAATAATAACATTGGGGCAAACATGTAATGTCAATTTTAGATATTTGATTATGCATACTATCTTTGTTGGTGATACATCTAATTTCAATACTCATTTGGTATTTGGCTCATAGATAAGACCAAGCTTATCTGTAATTTTTTTGGTCATGACAATACTACTAGCTCCATTATTTACCATACAATTATGGACTAAACAATAAACTAATATAAAAGAGAGATAAAATGGAGGGTTTTTATTTGATTTGACATTATATTTGTCCACATTTGTCATGTTATGTACCTACTAATCAAGTTTCTTGATTTGCTATTCTGAATTGGCTAATACAACTCCTTATTTCTCAACTAGTTCTTTAGATACCTTAAGATCTAAAAGCTCTTGAATAAGCATGTATTTTTGTCCTAGAATGGTGAGGGGATACAATATGCTAATTCTAACATTTGATTTCTTCATTTGATTTATTATGTTAAAAGATGCTCCACTAACCTTTGGCTATAACTTTTGAGCCACTGGTTGTTTTCTAGTTCGAGGCATTTGGGAAACCTTCACTATCTCTGCATTCTGAATCTTCTGTGATATAAGAACAACTTGATCCTTGACACTCTTAGAAATAAAATTAAGAACACTATAAGTATTTCTCACATCTTGAGCTTCTTCAACTGCTCTTATTTTAGCTCTAGTCAGAGCTACCACTTGAGCATTTTTGTTATTAGTTTCACCAACTTGGTTGAATGCACTATGACCATCCAATTGCCAGTTAACATTGATAGCATCAGGTTGCCTTGGAACTTGTTGAGTTTGTCCTTGGAATTAACATATCTAATTTTCATTAGATTATTCTACAAAATTTGAAGTTGATGCATTAGTTCCAAAGTAATGAATTTATGAGAAATAGCCATTCTTGCTTCCTTACCATATACTAGCTTGTATGGAGAATTAGCTATGGGCTTTCTATAGGTGATTTTATCAGTACACAAAGTCGACTTCAATTTGAGATGCCATGACCTATGATTATCTTTAATAGTAATCTTGATGATCTTTAACAAATTCTTATTAGTGGACTCAGCAAGGCCATTGCCTTGTGGATAATATTTTGATGAGGTATTGAAGAAAACACTATGTTGAACTACCCACTGGATAATCTTAGACCCTAAAATAGCCATATCATTATTAGAAATTATGGTTGAAGGGACCATAAATATGGTAATAAAACGTTCATAGAAGTCCAAAACATTGGTTTCATTAGTTTCTTTTAATGCCACTACCTTTGTCCATCTGGTAAAATAATCTGTGGTAGTTAAGACCCACTTGTGTCCCAAGATTGAAGGGTCATTTTTTTAACAAAGTGCCCTAAAAAATAATCTTAAAGGGTCATTTTTCAAGAAAAGTGTATGAAAAAACTTCCAAAGGGTCATTATTCAAGTAAGTGGCCCAAACAAAAGTTTTGAAGGGTCAAAAATGTTGTTCAAAAAGTAAAAGCTTGAATGCAAAAGGCCAAGTACAATTATTTCAAGAAAATTGTCTGGGATAATTTTATCGAAGGCATGAATTCTATCAAACATTTTGTTTGCAAAAAATTGTCCAAAAAAAATCTAAATAATACTTAATTCTTTTGGGTAATTATCCCATGAAAATTTCCTCAAACATTTTGTTCAATGCAAAAGAGCTGCAAATAATTCCTTTAGAGAAAGTGGATGATACACATAGTCTGTGACAAATGTCTAGTAAAAGGTCTAAAGGAAATAGCCTAGAGAATTGATCTTGTATAGAGATGATAGGTGTGTAACTATCAAAGTTAGGCTACAACAATTATCCATATGAATTCAAAAAGGTCTAAGACATTCCCACAAGTGTCAAATTCAAGCATAAAAAATGATAATTGATTTTCAAATGTCTCAAAGACATCCACATAAATGTCAATTTAAAGATCAAAAATTATCCATTAGGGGTAAAAGATTGACAATCACATGAATGCTAAATACATTTGTGCAGACATCAAATACAGGCATACAAACATCAAAGTAAGACGTCATGAAGTAGCCATTTTCTTTTAAATATTCAAATCAATGATTTGCATTCGATCATACAAAAGATCTAATATTGAGTGCTAAATGATAGGTTAATAGGTCTAGGTGGATCAATGGCATGAATTCAATCATGCATCCAATATCCTTGATGACCGTAAGGTGAAAAAAGTTAGTGAATCTTGAGGGCAAATGCATACATGACAAGTTATACAAGCATATTTAATTGGTAGAAGATCGATGATCATCATTCATTCAGATGAGCAGGATCTAACAAAGTGAGACTGGTCAATATATTAATGATCCAAGTCAATTTTTAATAGCCAATAAATAGAGGGTAGGCCTAGGACATTTTTAATGAAAGTTGACAAGCCATTTTTCAGCTAAAATAAGTAAAATACAAAGAATCCAAGTTCAAAGATGGCCCAAGATTGAACCAAAATGTATATTTTAGATTGAATGGGGCATTAAAGCTATATAAATGTGAAATAGATATTTTATGACCTAACATAGACAAAAGGGTGGTGATTGATTGTCAAAGTGAGATCAAATATCTGGTGAGTTCTATCTCATCGACATGAAAGCTATAGGAAAACCAATGAATGTGATTGGTTTTCAATCTATAGATTGACATGGATCCATCAGTTTTGAGGCATGAATAGTTGGTACTCATAAAAAATCAATTATAAGATGGTGTGAAATACTAAGATGAGACTTGGAAGTTGAATAAGGATCATAGAGCATTAAATTCTTTTATAAGGCCTTTGAAATTGTACCTTCTTGATAAGATCCTGAGTCAACATCCTTGAGAGTGCTAATCCATTGAAAGTGGTTGGGCCTCTTTTGATGCAAAATTCTCTCTCTCTCTCTCTCTCTCTCTCTCTCTCTCTCTCTCTCTCTCTCTCTCTTCTATAAATACAAGCTTCTAATCCTTGAAATGAATCCCTATTTTTGGTATGATCAGACTCTACAAAAATTTGTACTGTAATACCTTTTGATGCAATAAAGATTGAACTCCATTTTCTAAGCTAGATTGAAGTATGTTTCAAAAAATTCATATAATATCTTTAAGTGAATATATGTTCCTTGTCTATGTATAAGTTTTTCTCTCTCTCTCTCTCTCTCTCTCTCTCTCTCTCTCTCTCTCTCTTCTATAAATACAAGCTTCTAATCCTTGAAATGAATCCCTATTTTTGGTATGATCAGACTCTACAAAAATTTGTACTGTAATACCTTTTGATGCAATAAAGATTGAACTCCATTTTCTAAGCTAGATTGAAGTATGTTTCAAAAAATTCATATAATATCTTTAAGTGAATATATGTTCCTTGTCTATGTATAAGTTTTTCTCACCTTCAGGAAGTGCTTAGTAGTTATTACAGGTCATTATAAGTGCAATTTACAGTTTGTTGTCTAGCTTGAAAGTGGATATTTTCCCTCTCATGCTAATTACATAATTGATTAATGCCTTATTTTGAAATATTTATGTGAGATTGATATTTTTTGGTCTTAAAACTGTCTTATAATGTGTATTGTGCAAGTTTGAGTGATCAAATCATTGGTACGTCACCTCTTTTACATGCTTTTATAAGTTATTGTCAAATTTTCTCTCCCTTTTCCAAGCAAGTACTAGTTTAGGTTTAGTTTAGGTGATACATCCAGAAGGAAGCCAACCTTATACAAAGGTCTAATATATTATTAGGATACCCATAGCCTAAGATTATTCCCATATTGGACTATATTTGAGGAAAATAATTGAGCAATATTCTGCTAAGCTAGGGTGTAATCTAGAACACCAACAATTACTATGTACTAGTTATTACTAGCTAATAATATAAGTAGATGCAACTGCATATGTGAAGAGGTGTGTTAAGTGTCAAAATTATGCCAATATAATTCATGCTCCATCTAAGACACTTAAACCATTGATAACACCATGGATGTTCTCAATGTAGGGACTCAACCTTGTTGGGAAGATCAATCCAATATCTTTAGATGGCCATAAACACATCCTGACTGCTAATGGATATTTCACTAAGTCAGTGGAAGCCATCCCCTTCACTTACAACATTGGTAATTAGATATCCGAGTTTATATTCAACCATCTCATTTGTCATTATGGCTTCCCCTCTAACCTTATATATGATAATGGTGGATCTTTCAATAATAAATATATGAAAGCACTTTGTTCTCAATACCACATTAAACAACATTTCTCCACTATTTAATATCTATAAGGTAATGGCCAAGATGAGGATTCTAATAAAACCATTTTCAATATTCTCAAGATGATTATCAATGATGTTAGTCATAATTAACACTTGTAAATATTTAATGCCCTCTGGGCATATCATACCACATTTTATATTCCAACAAGAGCTACACCCTATTCACTTGTTTATGAAACTGAAGCCATTCTTCCCATTGAGGTTGAGTTTTCTTCTCTTTGAATTTCATTATAGCACATCATCAATAATGAATACTATAAAGTGTCTCACTTGCAGGAGCTAGACATAATTTATGGTAAATATTTGTTCACCTTGAATAATCTTTAGGATTATTAGAACTGACTAAAAGGCTAATGTAATAGGCAAGTAAAACATCATGAATTCAAGCTTGGCTAATGTAAAAGAGAAGAATGTTAATGTTGAGTCCAAGAAAAAAAGAAAGCTCCAACCAAATTGGTTAGGTCCCTATGTAGTTATTGGCAACTACAATTCTAGAGCATACAAGTTCACTACACTAGAAGGAGATGAACTTGATGAACCAATGAACATAATTCACCTCAAACATTTATACACTTAAGGGATTCAAATTATTTTCTACAAGGATTGTTTAAGTTATGCCACAATATACTTATTATTTGTAGTGTACCCCTTTACCATTCTACCATACCCTTAACCCTTAGCCAACCAATTCTCTTTACCTACCCCACATATCACATTTGTTCTAGGTTTTGATTCATTTTTACTTTAGGCATGTTTAATGGTTGATGATAGATTCAGTTCCATAAATTGTTTTAGAATTACATGTTTGAATGGTAGTATATAAAAGCATTATGATAGTGGATCTAATAATTGCATCCTTCATTTATTGTTACGTTTCACTGGTACTACTAATTATAACTAATTTTGGGCAAATCATTGTTCCATATTATGCTAATAATTATAACCACCTATGGAAAAATTAGTACCACTGAACCTTTACCATTGTTTCCTAATTATAATCACCTATGGGCAAATTAGGAACAACACCTTTACTATGCATTACCACATCACCTTGCCATTACTATTATCATTTACCTTTTCATTTGTCTTTTACTTAGATTATGTTGGTACTTAATTGGATGGATTTTATAAATCGATAAAACTACAATGACTTAAGGTCCTAATGGGACTATATAGGCAGTGCTCGATTCATATTGAGGTTAGATAAGTCACCCCTTTGCATCACTTTCACCATTTTACAAGAATTTTTAGTTTGAACACTATCACCATTATGTGAGATTAGACCATGTTGTATCTTTTAATTCTTGATCAAGTTGAGATATCAAAAACACCCAAAAACATTGGAAGTAATTCACTGCATCTTGTGAATGTAGAACTACAATGACTTGAGGTCCTAATAAGGCTATGTAGATAGTGTCTGATTAACGTTGAGGTTATCTCAGTCACCCTTTTACCATACGTTCTTTCCATTTTGTGAGCTTGAACCATGTTGTATCAAATAATTTTTGATCAAGTTGAGATATCTAAAACACCAAAAATATTTGAAGCATTTCACCTTCCTCATTAAAGGCAGAACTATAGTGACTTGAGTTCATAATAGGACTATATAGGAATCAATCTATTAACATTGAGGTCAACTCATTCACCCATTTACCATGATCTCACCATTTTGAAAGTATATTTAAGTTACACTCTCACCATTTTTTGAGCTTGGCCTGTGTTGTATCTCATTATTCTTGATCAAGTTGAGATCCCAAAAACACCAAAAATATTTGAAGCATTTCACCTTCCTCATTGAAGGAAGAACCATAGTGACTTGAGGTCCTAATTGGACTATGTAAGTAATGATTGATTAATGTTAAGGTTAGCTCAGTCACCCTTTTGTCATGCTCTTGCCATTTTGTGAGCAATTTTAAGTTTGAATGCTCTTGCCATGTTGCGAGTAACCTAAGCCATGTTATCACCATTTTTCAAGTTGAATTATTCTATTTCTCATAGTTATTGGTTGAGTTGAGATGCATAGAAAATTCTAAAAACATTTATAACAATTTCAAAACCCCTAAACATTCATAAAAATCTAGAAAATTCTAAAAATCACAAAATTATGAAAATTGGCTTAGAATTTCCATGCAAAATATAAAGCCATCAAAATTTATGGGATGGGCCATCTTATATATTTAATTTATTTTTAGACCACCTTTGTATTGTTACTCCCATTTTTGGGAGATCTACATCAGCTTGAGTTCTGCACAGACTATGCAGGTAACACCTAGATACATGGGGTGTTTTGGGTTAGCTCAATGGCCCCTTCTTTTCTTTTTTGATCACTTATTTGCCTTAATGATCTTAGGAACCCTAAACATTTCATGGGTAACCACTTTTCTTTTAATTTTTGCATCCTTGTTGGCCTAAGCATTATGCACTTTCTATTTTGTGAGTTCATGTTGTGAGTATTATGTATTCAACTTTGATACACTAATGACCACTAGGCTTCATATTATGCTCTTACATTTTTATGAGAAACTCTTCATCTCAACACTCTCACCATTTTGTGAGATCATTCTCATTCCAAGTCAAAGGTGTCATAAAAACTTCTCTCACTTACGTGATTTGTTTGTGTTGACATTTTCATGATTATGAAATGTCATCCCCTCTTTTCTCAAGCACTCACCTTTTTGTGAGACCATTCCCATTTTCCTCTAAAAGTCAATCATGTTTTTATTATGATCCATTTTATTGTATGCCATATCCTAAAAAAACTACATATGGCCTTATGTTCACATTTAATCTCATGTCCATAGAACTATGTAGGCAATGTCCACTTACCTAGTGCATCTGGAGTCAGCTCGACTACCCATTCCTTTTCTTCTAGTGCCCCCCATTTTATTTGTCATCTCATTTTGTTGTTGTCTCCTATAGCCTAGGGGTAATTTTTATTTATCTTGTTTGTGTTATCATTTCCTTATAGCCTAGGGGAAACCTTATGCCAATTGTTCTTATGTTGTACCTGCGTCATTGATTCTTGGCTTAGAGCTAATCCTGTCACCAAGAGTAACACATTTATTACACATGCATGAACAATTTATTTTCTATTTGTACTAACATTGTGATTAACCATTGTTTGTGTCATGTCATTTATTTACCTTCATTTGATTGTTTTTATGTTTTTAGAGTAGTTCATTTGTTGCATTTTTCTTTGATTTAGATTGTTTAGTTATTTAGATTGTTTTGTTCACTTTGTTTGTTTGCATGTTTTGTTTGTTTTATTTTATTGGTTTTTTGTTGTTTGTTTTTATTTGTGCTTTATTGTATTTTAGTTTGTTTTTATCTTTTTATTTGTTTGTTTATTGTTTGCTTCTTAATTTCTATAAGATTATTACATTTTGTTTACACTTAGGTCTTGATTATCCATATCATGCACTTCGATTATGAATTTTTATATTTAGTCTTACACTTGAATTATTTGTTATATTTACACTTGGGATTCAATTATTTATATCTTATTCCTAAATTATTTATATTTACATTTGAATTGAGTTTTTCATGTTTAGGATATGAATTTCCATTTTAGTTATCTATAACCATCATGCATAATATCACAAGCTACAGCAAAAATGTGCTCACATGGAGTCTTCTAGCAATGTCAACATCTCTTTGATATATCAAAAACTGAACCAACTACCCTAACACATGCCTGACTACATGAATAATAAATAATAACAAAAAATGATGTATTATGTGTTTATACAAATGATTATCTCTGAATAAAAATTTATATTAGTCATACAACATAATCAAATGATAACCTCAAAAGAACATCTTCTGCCTTAACCATCTTTTTGAGCCTCCCTTTGAGACCCATTTAATGACACCATTTTTCAGCCTATATCTCATGTTTGTTTAAATATGTATCTTTGAACTCAAATTTAGGTTATAAATGTGTTGTTACCCTTTGCCAACACCATCCTTTTTTAGGCCTCCCCCTAGGACCCATTTAACAACATAATTTCTTATCCTATATCTCATGTTTATTCGAACATGCATCTTTAAACATGGTTCTTCGAACTCACATTTAGGATAGAAATGTGTTGTTATCATTTGATAATATATATGTTCTTGATTATAACCACCTTTGGGCTAATTAGTGTGTTTTCCTTTCCATTCTTGATTATAACTACCTTTAGACAAATAAGTGTTTCCTACTTTTTGTTACTAATTATAACCACATTTGGGTAAATCAGTGTTTCCCTTTTCATTCTTGATTATAACTACTTTTGGGAAAATCAATGTTTTCCATTTGGTTATTGATTATAACCACCTTTGGGAAAATTACTATCTACCCCACCACCCTACTGGGGCATTTATTTATGCCACTATTTATAACCAACTTTGGAAAAACCAATGCCACACCCTTCATTACTGTATATAACCACCTTTGGGTAATTTAATAATCCCACCCCATTACCATCTAAATCATATTATTTTATTCATTTTGAGCGAACTTTCTATGATTCTATTTTTGCTTCCCATTCCCTCAAGGAGGCATCAAGATCTTATCGACTACCCTTTGGGGCAGGAACCATTTGCATTAATGACTTTTCATTCTTTGAAATGATGTCATTGTGATTGTGTTTTGTAATGCTTTCTCAAATAGGGGCAAACTTTAGACACCTAATTTTGGCCACTTTCATACTTAAACTAGCATTTAGTTTAATTTCTAGTAAATGACACATTTTAAACCTAAAAATCACCTCAATTTCCCAAATTCATTAGTGTAAGGGATTTAATTACCCAAAAAATGATGAGGCTAACTTATTTGGTGTATTACCCTATATTCATCACTAAACTAGGTTAGTTCTAACCTTAGTCAAAATTTGACCTAAAAAATTGGCACGTTTGGCATGTTAAGCTATTAAATCATGACATTTAAATCAATTGCCAAAATCTAAAAAGCACTAAGCAAAACTAATTATATTGCACATCCTAATCAGCTTGCCTAAATAAAAATTACAAATCAACTTAGTGAAATTCATTTATTAAAAATGATTTTTTTGTCAAAAACGAAGTCAAAGAGTCGAATGAGCTAATAAAGTGATTTATTATCTCATAAATATTAAAAAATATGACTCACACCTCACAAATATCTAAAGTGAATTGTCATGCCTCACAAATATTTGAAATTGAGGTGTCAAGATTTAATGAGTGCCTTAACCCTCCCAGAGTTAGACTGACTTAACCAAGGTTAATTTAGACTCAACCCAAGTTAGAATTTAACCACACCTACCCATGGTTAGAGTTAGTTCTTTGAGTTATAAATAAAAGTGCCCACACCATTATTTAATAAGATTTTGTGTGTAAGGTTATTCTACTAGATTACCTTCTTGAAGCCTTCGATAGTAGAGTTATTATGCTAAAATTATGCCAAGCTTCAACACCAAGCCACAAGTGACTATTGGATAGATGCTATGACCATGAAAAAGCATTGTTAAGAGACTACAATCATCATAGTTTGAGTATGAACATCCTTATGCCAAAAAGCACCATATAAAACAAAAAATACAATAAAATTTATTGTATTCATCTTTATTTTATGCTCTTTCTTATTGTGTTATGCTCTCCCTAGTTATTAGGTAAGAGGGTTTAGTATTAATGCATTATTGTTCTTGATGTTTTCTCATTTTGACTAACAAGAGAATAATCTATGTATTGTTTCCTCTTCAAACTCATAAGGTATGTAATACACTATAACTAAACACTCTTTCTTAAGAAGTAGGGGGAGCATAACATAATGAAAAATATCACAAAATAGAGATAAAAACAACACAAGTAATTTACCTCCCTTGTCTAATTTAATGTCCACTTATTGGCATAAGGATGTTTTTGCTCAATATATGATATTAGAGACTCTTGTCAATGCTTATCCATGTTGGTAGCACTTGTCTAATGGTCACTTTTGGCTTGGTGTGAAGCTTGACATAAAATAGGCATTATAACACTACTCTCAATGCATTCTTAAAGGTATTCTAGAAGAATAATTTTACACACAAAAGCTTGTTGGTATATGGTGTGGGAACTTATATTTATATATAAAAGAACTAAATCTAACCCTAGGTAGGTTAGGTTAAATTTTTACTTTGGTTGAGTCTAAAATAACTTAAGTTGGGTCAATCTGACCTTGGGTTGGGTTAAAGTATTCATGAAATCTTGACACCTTAGTTTCAAATATTTATGAGGAATGACAACTCACTTTAGATATTTATGAGATCATGACTCATATTTTTGGAATATTTAGGAAATAATAAATCACTTTATTTTCTCTTTTGACCTTTGACTTCATATTTGGCTAAAAATTTCTTTTTTGATAAATGAAATTCACTAATTTGATTTAGAGTTTTTGTTTAGGTAAGTTAATTAAGATTTGCAATGTAATTAATCTTACTTAGTGATTTTTGGATTTTTAGAAATTATTTTAAATGTTTTGAATTAATATCTTAACAGGCCAAAAGTGTCAAATTACTAGGTCATAATTTGATTAGGATTAAAACCAAACTAGGTTATTGGTACATATAAAGTAATACCCCAAATAAATAATCATCATCATGTTTCTAAGTAATTGAATACCTTATGTGGATGAATTTGGGCATTAAGGTGATTTTTAGGCTTAAATTATGTCATGTGCTATCAATTATACTGAATCTTAGTTTAGGCACAAAAGTGGCCAAAATTAATTGTTTATAATTTACCCTTATTTGATAAGGCATTAATAGACATAGGCATAATAACATATTTTTAAGGAATGCAAAAGTCATTAACCTTGATGCCCCCTTGAGGGAATGAGTAGAAAAATAGACTCATCAAACATTCCTTTAAAATGAATAAAATGACATGATCTAGTAGTAATGAGGGTGAAATTATTGAATTTCCCAAAGGTGGTTATAAATAGTAATGGTGGTGGAGTCACTGATTTACCTAAAGGTATTTATAATATATAACGAAGGGTATGGAAATAGTTTTCCTAAAGGTGGTTATAAGTAGTGGCATGGAGATTTGCCCCAATAGGGTGGTGGGATGAATATTGATTTTTCCAAAGGTGGTTATAATTAGTGATGCAATGTGGGATAATTATTTGTCCAAATGTAGTTATAATTAGTGACAATAGCATATTCCCCTATATGGTAGGTGGAGTGGGTAAACTAATGAGTTATCCAAAGGTGGGTATAATCATTAACATGAGATGCAAAAATAATGATTTACCCATAGATAGTTATAATCATTAAATTGGTTGAAAAATAATTATTTTCCCAAAGGTGGTTATAATCATTCATGTTTAAATTGCATGATTTAAAATGAGTTTACCCTAGAAAGGCAAAATAGAGCATTGATCAATTGAAAAAATAATTTTCCATAACGGGGCAAATTCACAAGGGTAACTTATGCCAAAAATCTATAAAATAGATTTACGATGAGTTGATAAAGAATAATAACACATTTATAACTTTAGTATTTGTTTAAAGATGCACACTTAAACAAACATGAGATGTAGGTATAAAATTAGTGTTATTAAACAAGTCTAAGGGGAAGCCCAAAAAGATGGTCTAGTGTCAATACAACTAAGAAATAAGGTACATATGATCAAATAACATGTAAGATAAACCATAGATGTGAAAAATACACTTCTTGGAGTGTGTGGAATGAACTATAGGCATTGGTGGGTAAAAATTAAAATTTTGGGCTATATATTCACCCCTAGGGTGAAATTTCACCCTAGCCTATTAAGATTTCTTAGTTCTAGTTTTATGCATAATGAGTTGAAAAAATTGGCCTACAAAGGAGCTTGACATCTTATGTTTCAGAGCAAGTGAGGGAGCACATACATCCACCTCATGTGGACCACTAGTGAGTAATTGAAAATTCATAGTTAATGTTATTTATCATGCATTTATTACTAGTTTTAGGGTGAAAAATAGTGAAGTTACCATTTACAATTTAGGCTAAATGATAGTTTACCAAGGAAAATGGTGACTTCGTATGAAGTTGTAATTCCTAGAAATGTTAGAAATACTAAAATAGGGTTGAAATTGTCAAAATGGCAATTTCACCAATTTTGAGGTGAAGTCACCATTTTCATGAAAACAAAAATGATGATATCACCTAAAAATGTGCAATCTCACCTAAACAGTGACTTCACCCTTAGGAAAATGGTGGCTTCACCTTGAAAGCCTAAAATAGATGGTTTAGGGACCTAATAGGGATCAAACCTCTTGGAGAGGGTCAATTAGGATTAGTAAGCTAGGATTTGGCTCAGGCAGATGTATATAGTTAGGATAATGCTAACTTTTCTATGTTTATAGGAACAACTAGATGTTTTGACATGTTGAGAGTGATATTTGTAGTATCTATGGATCCCTTAGGTATAGAAAGAGGATGTGATTGACTTATTATAGACATTGGACCTTAATGGTGTGGCACTAATATCAATCATCTAGTCTGATCATTCATATTTGAGTGCATTAGCTGAGTATTAGCATAATGAGATGTCTACATTCTACCTACCTATTAGAGAGGATATTGTGACACTTGAGGATACCTTATGTATCCTCAAGTTATTTATGCATGTATGGAGATTATTTTGGACACCACCAACATAATAATAGGTAGTTCTTGATGACTTGGTCAGTTATCAGGGTATCCCCATGTTTAAGGACAATGTCGATATAGACCTTATTAAGACATATAAATATTCAACTAGATGATTTACCTATTATGGATTAATCATCACCATATATTTTTGATACGGAGGTAGTTATGCTCATGGACCTTGTCAGCAACATCATGTTACCTAACAAGAATGGCTAGTACTTTCATATGGGCCTTAGAGGTGTAGTGTGGAGTATGCGTGATGAGTCTAAATGATTTTATTGGGGGCCAACTATCTTGACACAAATTTACAAAGATATGTCTATGATATCATACCATGGTAGATACAATATTAGGGCTTATACTCTTTTGATGGTCTGGGGCTACATACACATCTCTATTGTGTGGCCAATAGGGTTGAGTAGATTATGGGATCTGCTAGCCATATTTTGGATACCATTACCAAGGTTCATTAAAAACTTGCTTTTCATAATTCCATGCCTTATTAATAGTCCTTTCCATGCTTGATAAGGTCTTGAAATGGTCTTCTTGAGGTCTTATTATCATAGTTTAAGTTTGTTTTGATAAAATTAAGGTATTATCTTATTTTGTCTTGTGATAAGTCTAGTCATAAAGTGAGCATTAGATGGTTGGTAAAAAGGTGTCATATGTCCAAACCTACCTCTCAAATTCATATTATGTTTTCACCACCTTGTATTAACACTTTACGTTTGTTTGTATAAGTTATGGTTCTTTTTTAGAAATTAAGGTAAAGTGCCACACAAGGAAAAAGTGCATATAGTAAAACTCAACACTTATCAAAGCCAAAAAAGATTAAATAACCATACCATCACACTTATCCAAGATTAAAAAGTAGTTATCTAACTTGAAAATATGTCATAGATGTCAAATTTGTGCTAGTTTTGTAGGTTCAACACCCAAATGAGAGGAAATCTCTCCTTTTTAGGCACTTGTATAGACTTGGAGGATCTACTTCAAGGTAAAAATGTTTTAAAGGTGTCTTTTTAGATTCCAAAAGTAAAATCAATTCTTGGATTGTAGTTATTGGCTCAAAGAATGCAAAAAATGCTTCCTTCCCTCCATCACTCCCTTAGAATGCTCATAAAGGTCATTTTCACATGCTTGATATAGATAAGAGAGAGAATACTAGGTATTTAGATCTTGACCAAAGATGGGTAACCTAATGTCCTTGAGATTCCATGCATTATTCAAGAGTTTAAGGGGATAAGGAATGATTGTTAAGAAGTTAAGCTGGTCTTAAACCTCAACAAAACCCTTTAAGCTCAGTTTTAGCAGGCTTGAATGATGTTTTGAACTCATTATTGAAAATGAATAACTTTAGGTAATTATAAAGGGTCCAAGACACCCTCTCACACCATATCCAAACACACCTTGGATGTGAAATATTTGAAAGAGAAATAATTCTCATATAAGGTCAGGTTGCAAGTCTAGGTAGACTTCTTTGATCCTTATAACATGTTAAATTTATTGAAAAGGTTATGAGACATATATAAATAAACCTATATATCTTGTGAAGTTTGTGAGAGGCCTCAATAAGGCACTTTGGATCCAAATAAAGAAAGGTAATGATTCTCTTAGGGGAGAGAGTAGAGTCTCAGATTAACCTATCATAATATGAACAAAAGAAGCAAAATTTGCACTAAATATGAAGGTTAGAGTTTCAAGTCAAGTGTATAAGATTCCTACAAAGATGATGAGAGTGATTAGGTTCTATAATAGCAAAAACAAGCTTCATGTTGAGTGTTTTTGCTTAAAAGTTCATCTGGAAGGTAGAAATATAAGTTTGTTTGAAAGAGGTGGAGAAATAGGCCTTTGTGCCCAAAGTTAAACTCAAGGAAAGGAATGATAAGTGTAATAAGGTAATAAATAATATTCTTAGGGTTTGAAAATACTAAAACCAATGTCATGAAAGACATTAAAATAGTGAAAATGTAGACCTACAAGTTTGTAGACCTATAGGTATGCATTCATGTAAAGTGCATGCTTAAGAGATTAAATAATGTAGGTTTTAGTATTAAAGTGAAGTATTGAAGGGTCATTAATATTAATAGAGCTTATAGGACTTATATTAACTTGTAAGAGTTGAAGACCTTTTGGATAAAGTGTGGTCTCAAAACCCAATGTCAAAACACCCAATAAACACTTATAGACCAACTTGAGTAGTTTAATTCATTTTTAAGTATTGAGAAAAAGAAGTACTAAATAGTGGCATGAGGGTTGAGTTGAATGAATAATAAGGTTTATGAAACTACTTGAAACTTGATCCTAGTCTTGAAGAACCTCAAATCTAAATGGATGACTGATGACAATCCCCATTTAAGTTTAGCAGGTATGTGTGAGAAATGTATAGAGACCTACAGTTTCTTAAGGGTTTGAAGGTGAGATGTACCATAGAGACTGTAATAAAGATATTGAGGACATTTTAGATAGTTTTCAAAGATATTAAAGGGTCATAAAATCTATTTAAGAGATCCATTTTCAAAAAAGAGCAGTTAATATACTTAACATATACCTATAACCAAGAAGAATTACCTTATAATGTGAATAGTTAAAAGAGAGGGTACTATGGTTATATGAGATTTTGAGTTTGGATGAACAATAAAATTTTATATAACCATTGGAGATTAAGAGAAACCATTAGAAATTATCACTTTTTTCTTAACTCTCTTGATTCAAAGTGTTAAAAAGTAGAACAAGAGATTAGTTCAACATGACTTAATGGTCAAGAGTGTTGTTTGTCACCTCATAATCCAAGAGAAGGGGTAGTGTTGAAGAATAAGATCAAGGTGTCAAGAAAGTTTGAAAATCCTATGACATTTGGAAGAAGATGAAAATTCAAATAAGTAACACCTATTCTTGATCTCCAATGGTTATATAAACTTTATTTTAACTCTCTTGATTAACACTTATCACTTCTCTCTTCTATGCCCTTCTCTCTTTTGCTCTTTCATTTATTTGTAAATTTAGCCTTGATAGGTTATGTATTTATCCTCCAAATGGGTATGTTAAAACCCTTCCCATTTTTACGCATTTTATTAATGAAATAAAATTGGTTTTACCTCTTCTTATGACTATATATATATATATATATATATATTGTGTGTGTGTGTGTGTGAATAATTTATCTTGTCAAATGAATTGACTTATTTTATTTGGCATGTTGTTCTTTTATAACACCTGGATGTAGTTTGAAAGCTTCTTTTATAGGTCATGTGAAGTGTGTAAGTGTTGTGTAAGGGTTGAGTGAGATTATATATTCACTAGTGTCTTCCAAGCCCTTTTGATTAGTCCTCCTATCCTAAGCATCCATCATCACCTTCACATTGAGACACTCATGTGAGAGATTCAGATTAGGAACAACATATGTAAGGTTAGTTTTATACATGCAACTAGTTGGTAGAGATCAACTATTTAGTGTATCACCCCATTTTTTTTCATGTTATCCTTCTCCCTTTTCCTTAAAAATTATTAGTGTAGTAGAGCCTAATTAATACATCAAGGGGAGATAGACTTATAAACTAGAGGTTGATCCATATAAAGGTTACCCACAACCTATGATCAATCCCATTATATAGCTCAAGTTGAGAGGACTTAAATCACCCTCTCAAGGGTGCAAATTTAGGCTATAATAGGACCTAGAGGAGCCTCTAATATATGGATATGTTCATATAAGATCATGAAAGCACATGCATAGGGGGATATTCCATTTTATCATCAAATCTTTGATGATCTTACATCGTATTTTTTCATTTAGAGGCCATACCTCACATACCAGATATAATGGTTTTATGATGGATGGTATATGGCTTTAATGATGACCATATGTTTTTTGACTGAGATATAGCCCCACATTATTGAGGATTACCACCTTAATTAGGTACTATAATAATTTGTATATATGTAATATGTTCTTGAGGAATCAGGAGGGTTTACCCATGTGACATGGGAGATCAGTTGGGATACTCTTATGATCCTATATAGTGAGGCTACTACGAGCTAAATTAGTGTTCTTTAAGTTAGATGGGATTACATAAGAGTTGTTATAGATGTAGGGATCACTCTAGTTTATATATATTTATGGGTATAAGTATGCCTTTTAAGGATAATAATTCTAATTTAGGTAGGGGATAGGTGCTCATAGATATTGAGGAGATGGAGGCTGAGACATCAAGTGATAGTGGTATCACCTGATAGGATAATGATGGTGAGGTTGGTGATGATGGTTTTGATGGGAATAGATGGTAGGGGCTATGGAGATAGAGAAAAATATAGAGATGATGGGGATGATGGCCCATATTTTATGGTGCTTGATCATAACTTGATAGTGGTTATAATGGTTCAAGTTGATTTAGGCCAGGCATGGACTTATAGCACATAGTTGGATCCAAGTTAGGTAGGCCTTTAGGCATAACTATAGTAGGTAGGGATGCATGTGTGTTAGAGAAATATATCATCCCCTAGGTGAGAGATATTAGGCTTCAAACATTAGGTAGCTGATTTGTAAATCACCCTAGATATGAGGGATGATGACGTGATTTGACTCCAGTCAGAGATCACTTGATTGAAGACCAAGATAGACAAGATGGTATAGGTATAGGGCTAACTCACCACCAAGAGTGATAAGTCAATTAGTGATGGAGATCAAACATTTCCATTATTGATAGAAATAGGCAAGAATGAGATACAACTCAAGGAGTTAATACACATGGTGAATTCACATAGATGGTTGGGGAGCACCTTTAGGCTAAGAATGAGGCATATTATTATTGAGAGCCTATGGGATGACTATGCTCAAGGATCAATAGATTTCTACATTTAAGGTCTGGGATGCATAAATGGTAGGTAGCATATTTAGTTAGTCTCACATCAAGACTCATGTCATAGGAGCCTCCAGTTAGTCTATCCATTAGCTACAACCACCACTAGGATAATCAAGGCCATTAAGCCCACCTCCAACCATAAATCCCATGGACACATGGATCTAGAATTGATCATAGGGATCTTCGCTTTTGGCACAATGTTGGCATTGTTCTAGCCCTATACTTATTGTATCAACATACTGATGTATTTTAAAATGCCAATGTGATATGTATATATATCTTCTATATGTATTCTATTTGAGATACATTAACATTTAGTTTTTCATCTTTTGAGGTAGGTATACATGTATATCATATTATTTTGATATATAAATGATGCCATACTTATGTTATGTATCTCATGTTTAACATTGATTAGCATTATGGATGTTTAACATTGTTGATGTTTATGATTATATATGCTCTGTTCATTTTTATGAGATGTTGTTTTGTTGGTTATCATCTAATTATGTTGCATGATTCATATGTATGCTTATTTAGAGATGCACATCTATATAAACACCTAATAAATCATTTTTACTTTTGTTTATTACTCATGGATTTAGGTATATGTATGTATTTGGATGGTTTTAATATATTCGATAAGTATTACCATTGTATTATTCTAATAGTCTCTGAATGTCTAGATTTGCTTTAACTTATGCATTATAGTTATGAACAACTAAAATCACAATATATACCCTGAGCATAGAAAAACTTAGTTAAAATGTAAATAGACACAACACAGGAATAAGATATGAACAATAATATCCTAAGTGTAAATACAAAAAATAAACCAAGTGTAAGACTAAAAATAAACATTCACAAGCTAAGTACATGATATGGATAATCAAGAATTAAGTGAAAATAAAATTTAATAATCCTATAACAACCAAGAAATAAAAATAAAAAAAATAAAAAATAATGAAACAAACATATAAAAACAAACAAAACACAAACAAATAAGTAGACACAAACAAACTAAACACCAAAAAAACAACACAAAACAACAAACTAAATCTATACAAACAAACAAAAATCAGTAAACAAACATAAACAAAATAATAAGCAAGGCTATAAATAAATAATAAGATGACAAATAGACAAAAACAAACAAAAAAACAACAAAACATAAATAAACAAGAAACAAACAAAACAAAAACAAATAAAAAACTAAACACCAATAAACAAAAACAAATAAATCATAAATAAAAACAACCAATAAAACACCAATAAACAATAAAAACTAAAACACCCAAAAATAAAAACAAACAATAAATAAAATAAATAAATAAACAAACATGACATAAATAAACACAATAACTAAACAAAATAAAAAACTATAAAGAAATAAACAATATAAACCATATAAAACAAACAAAGATAGATAAAATAAACAAACAAAAAAATAAAACAAACAAAACTACAAATAAATAAAATCATATAATCTTAACAACTAAATGATCCAATGTGAAGAAAAGTATAATAAATAAATAATCTAAGCACACAAAAATAAATAAACAAAGCTAAACAAACAACAATACGCAAATAATGGTTAATCACACTGTTAACACAAATAGAATATAAATTATTTGTGCATGTGTAATAGAGGTGTTACTCTTGGCAACATAGTGAATATTAAGCTAGGTAGCAACAACATAGGTAATACAACAGAATAAAAAACAACACAAGGTTACTCCTAGGCTATAGGGAATAACAACACAAATAAGATGACACACATTTCCCCTAGGCTATAGGAGATAACAACACAACATAAATAAAATAGGGGGAAGAGAAAAAAAAGAAGGGGTAGCCAAGTTGACTCCAGATGCACTAGGAAGGTGGATTTTGCCTACATAGTTCCATAGACATAATATCCATGTGAAATACAAGTCAAATTTAGTTCTTTTAAGATGTGGGATAGAATAAAATGATGATAATGAAAAAATGATTGTCTTGTAGAGGAAAGTGGGAATGATCTCATAAAATGATGAGTACATAGGAAAAGAGAGGGATGACATTCATAAGCATGAATGTGTCAACACAAACAAATCATGTAAGCACAAGAGTATGGTTTAGGCTAAAACCAAACTAAAATTCAAGAGATGAGTATCCACAAATGAATTGATAGTGTCTATTACATCTAAGGCTTGGAATGAGATTGAGCTCAAAAAATTGTAAAAGCATTTGTAATGGTTGCTCATAAAATGGTGAGAGCATTGGCTAAAGTTACTCATAAAATGACAAGATCATTACAATATAAATGTTTATAAAATGGCTAGAGCGTAATAAAATCTAAGTGGTCATTATTGCATTGAATTCAAATACACAATGCTCAAACATGAACTCATAAAATGGTGAGAGTGTATGATTAAGACCAATAAAGATTGGGAAACTAAATGATAAGTGGTTACTTGAGAAATATTTAGGAGTCCTAGGATCCTTAAGATAAATAAGTAGTCAAAAAAGAAAGGATAGTGGCTAAGCTAACCTGAGATACCTCATGTATCTAAGTGCCACTTATAGTTCATGCGGACCTTAGGCTGATGTAGTTCTCCCAGAAATGGGAGTAAAAAGACCATGGTGGTCTAGAATAAAGTTGAATAAATAAGATGGTCCATCCCATAATTTTTTGATGGATTTATATCTCACATGAGAATTCTAAGCCAATTTTCATGATTTTGTGATTTTTAGGACTTTCTTAGGTCTTTTGCATATGTTTCTAGAATTTTCTAGGAATCTCAACTCAATCAAGAATCATGAGATATATAATGTTCCAACTCATAAAATGGCAAGAGCGTGACTTAAATATACTCTCGAAATGGTGAGAGCGTTCAATCTTAAATTACTCACAAAATGATGAGAGTGTGGTAAAGGGATGACTAAGCTAACCTCAACATGAATCAATAACAACCTACATAGTCCTGTAGGACTTCAAGTCATTGTAGTTATGCCTACACAAAAGACATCCTAATATGTACTAGTAAATTTACGTATAGGTGAATGGAAATGTATGGAAACAATAATGGCAAGGCGATGTGACAATTCATGGTAAAGGTGCTACTTCTAATTTTCCCATAGGTAATTATAATTAGGAAACAATGACAAAAGGTTAGTGGTACTAATTTTCACAAAGATAGTTAGAATTAGTATCACAAGTATAGAATGTAACAACAAATGAACAATTCAATTGCTAGGACCATTGTCATACTACTTTCATATATTTTAATTTAAATATTTAATCTAAAATAACTGCTAAAACTATATCTGTCATCAACCACTAAACATGCCTGAATTAAAAATGACTCAAAACCAAGGCCAAATATGATAGGCAAGGTTAGGTAAAAATAAATGGCTAGAGAAGGGTTAATGTCATGGTAGAACAATATAGGATATATTAAAAAGAATGGCATAATGTTGCATAGATTAAACAATCTATGTAGATAATAATTTGAGTCCCTCAAGTGTGAAAATGTTTGAGGTGAATTATTTTCATTGGCTTATCAAATTCATCTCCCTCTGGTGTAATGAGCTTGTATCATCTAAAATTGTAGTTAGCAATAACTACATAGGGCCCTAACCGATTTGGTTAGAACTTTCCTTTTTTCTTTGTCTCAACAGTGACATCCTTTTGATTTTATTTTAACAAAAGGTCACCAAGCTTGAATTCATGATGCTTAACATGCCTATTGTATTGGAATCTTAATCTATTTTGATAATCTTGATGGTTATTCAAGGCAGCCATGCACTTTCCATCAAGTAATTCTAGCTCCTGCAAATAAACAACTCTATAATCCTCATTGTCGATGATGTGCTATAATAAAATTTAGAGAGAAGGAAACTTGAATTCAATAGGAGGAATGGCCTTAGTGTTTTAAATAAGTGAATAGTGTGTAGCTCCTATTGGAGTATACAATGTGGTATGGTATGCCCAAAGGGCATTAAATAACTCCAAGTGCTAATTATAACCAACATCATTGATAATCTTCTTTAGAATATTGATAATGATTTTATTAGAAGCCTAAGCTTGGTCATTGCCTTACGGATAATAGGTGGTATAAAAATGTTTTTTGATGTTATATTGGGTACAAAGTGATTTCATATATTTGTTTTTAAACTATACACCATTATCTTATATAATGTCTAAGAGGATACCATAATATAAGATGAGATGGTTGAATATAAACTTAGATATCCACTTACCAGTGATGTAAGTGAGGGGAATGGATTATAACACTTATTGAAATACTTGATATCAGCTAAGATGTGTTTATGGTCACCTAAGGATGTAGGATTGATATTCCCTATAAGGTTGATTTCCCACATTGAGAACGGTCAAGGTGTTGTCAATGGTTTGAGTGTCTTGGCTCAAGCATGAATCAGATTGGCATGCTTCAGACACTTGACACACCTTTTTACATATGAAACTATATCTAATTCTATAGTTAACCAATAATAACCACTAGGTAGTAAATTTTTAGTTAAGATTACCTCGCTAGTGTGGGATCCACACACTCTTTCATGAACTTACCTCAATGCTAATTTAGATTTTATTGAAGGTAAAAAATGAATTAGAGTTCCATCATAACTTCTATGATACAAGGTTAGTCCAAGTAGGGTATAATGAGAGTATTTTTTGGTTAAGGATTTTGTTTTTAACATGATAAGTCAGGAGGTATAATTTTTTTTGAAGATAGGCATATATGTGTGAGTACCAAGGAGGCATTAGACCAACAATGTTGTATACCATATCAATGGATAATTGTTCATGTGCTGACCCTAAGATATGTTCAACAAGAAATTGATAATTTCTTTTTTTATGTGTGATCTAAATTATGGAGCCAATATTGGCCATAGCATCAACTATTCTATTATTTTCTCGAGGTATTCTTTCAAATTGGATGTTGGAAATTTTCTACTTGAGAGTGTTGATCATGTCTTTTTAGGGTACCAACTTCTTATCCTTGGTCTAGTACTATTCCATGACCTAATTGATGATTATTTGAGAATCACCATACACCAGTAAATATTAAATGTTCTAATTTACTACTTGATGAAGCCTTGTAATGAGTGTTTCATACTTGGTCATGTTATTGGTACAAAGAAATCCAATACTAAAGGACTTGGGATTGATATCCCCTTATGGCATAACAAATAATATTATGGCACCTGATCCATGAGTTTTAAATGAACCATCAAAGTACATCTTCCACTATTTAGCCTTAGGAGGTGCTTTTACTTCTTTGACAGTCATAATGGCCACATCTAGAAATCTAAATGTAAAGGGTTGAGTATCAACAAGAGAAACCTTTGCAAGCTAATATATGAGTAATTTCCCATTAATATCCTTCTAATTGGCATATTAAATTTCAAACTCACTCAATAACATGATACACTTTGCCATGCAGCCTTTTAAAGCTGATTTAGAAAGTATATACTTGAGCAGATCAACTTTTGCAATAACAATGGTCTTGTTGTTCAACATGTAATGATGCAACTTTTAGGTTGAAAAAACCATTGATAAATAAGATTTTTAATCAATGTATAATTATGGTCATATATGACCAATTTTCAACTTAGATAATACACAACAAGATCTTTAACTTATTCATTATGTTATGCCAAAAATGCCCCCAAGGCATTTTTTAGTAGCTAACAAAGAAAGTAACAGTGGATTATTTCATGTGGATGGAAATAAAACATGTGGGTTGCCAAGATATTCCTTAAGAAAATCAAATGCTTTTTGTCACTCTTTATTCTATTAAAACATAATTCCCTTCTTTTGTAAGTGAATAAATGGATGGCATTTGTTAGAAAATTATGATATGAAGCATTGAATAGATTATATCCTACCTTGCAAATTGTAAAGATGCTTCAAGGTAGATGGTGATGTCATTTATATAATTGCATAAAGTTTGAATAGGTTGACTTAAATGACCCTATGAGAGACAATGAAGCCTAATAGTTTACCAAAAGTTACATCAAATACACCCTTCTTTGGATGAATCTTGATGTTGTACTTGCAAAGTATCTCAAAGATTCTTCATAGTATAACTAGATGATTGACATGAGTCTTTTATTTACCAAAGATGTCATTTACATATTCATCAATGGTCTCATACATCATATCATAGAAAATTACTGTCATAGTCCTTTGGTATGTGGTTCCAACATTCTTAAGTCCAAAAAACATCACCTGGTAACAACATATTCCCCATGGAGAGGTAAATGCTATCTTGTGTTGGTCTTCAAGTGTAATTCTAATCTAATTATACCCTAAAAATCCATCCATAAGAGAAAGCATTTAATACCCAACTATTGATTTGACTATTATGTCAAATTTAAGGAAAGGAAATTTGTATTTTGGGTAGGCTTTGTTGATATATCTAAAATTAATGCATATTCTGACACCTTTTATTTTCTTATTTACTATCATAGTGTTTTAAATCTACTTTAAATAGTCGATTGGTCTGATGCATTTTGTGTTTAAGAATTTTTACAACTCTTTCTTGACTAGAACAATAATACGAGGATGCATCTTATGCAACTTATGTTTAATGGGTTTGACATTAAGATGTACAATGAGATGGTGTATAATCAAGGTGGGGTCTAAACCTAACATGTTTAAAGAACACCATACAAATATGTTAACAAACTCCCTCAAAATGGATTTTCAAACTTCACACTCTTATTCAGTGAGGGATTCACCTATTTTAATCCACTTTAGGTCCTATAGAGTGCCAATGTTGACCTCTGAAGTGTCCTACACAAAAAGTGTAGAACCATCATCTAAAATAGTCGATAAGGAGTTAAGCTAGTAAAAAATGACAAAGTCCTCTAGCTGGACTGAATCATCTAATTCTACCAACTAGTATGAATCCAAATCTCCTAATGCTAACAAAGGCCATGAAACAAATACCCTAGGGCATTATTAAACAATGTGTAAAATCTTTCTACTCCTTAATACTGATCTTTGATCCATAAATAGGATTTAGACTATAGGTCTCCTATGTTTCATAGGAAGAGGGGTGAACATCCCTTTTTAATGGCACCAAAATTTAGTTTTCACCAAGAGACTTGCCTTTATCTTTACTTTTATGCTGGCCAAAAAGTGTCTCAAAGAGGTTTTCACTTTCATATCTCAATGTTTAATTTTATTTTTATTTTAGTCTAGGTAAGTTCATCCACTCTCCAAAATAGGAGACATGATCCAATCTAATATAAAAGCCTTGCTTGTGATATTTAAGAGGAATGTGATTCCTTAAATATAGAAAGTTCCAGATGGCCTCATCATTTTCAAACTCGTCTAATGGAATTGTTAACTCTTATTGGTCCTAGCCTATCAATTGTGGATGGTAAATGGTCAATGATGAAGGTTGATAAACAAGGTTAATAATTCAAATGACATGGGGGTTAAGTAAATTTATACCAACAAGGTCATCATAGATGCTATAATTAGACCTTATATTATTGTCATCATCATCTTCACTAGTCAATGGTGTCCAATACCATAGGTTCCCTTGTACATGGTCATTGAGACTATTTCAATCATGCTTTGTTGATGTAGGCTCAAGCCTCTGCCTTCATAAATTAGGTGATCCATAATCCGATTAGGGATAGGATAATTTACACTTTGGTAACTGTCAGCTAACTCATCAGTGTAAATCCATGAATCATGTTTAACTAATGGGTCCTATTCTAGGCTAGAGGTTAGTTTGAAAATAATGAGCTTGTTTAGCTAATATTTTCCCTTGGTTTGTAACTCCATGTGAGTAGTTTTAACCTTGGGTCTCTCATAAAATTTTAGATTTTTTTAAAATTTGGAAATATGGAATGCATCATGGGTACTATATTCTCTAAGACCTGTATTAGTTATATAGAAGTGGTTAGAAATGTCTAGTGGAGGCATGAATAAGGTAAAAATTTAGATATTTGGGTCAATGTAATTAGATTTTGGTCTTGATTTAATGGCTTTTCTTTTTTTTAAAATCTCTTTCTCCATCAAATTTGGGCATAAGATTCGTGCCAAATTGATAGTTATAGCTTTTATACTTGGCCTCAAGATGTTTACATTACTAATGTGGATGAATATCAACTGGTATAGTCACTTCCATTCTTGAATGTAAATTTTTTATATATTGATGCAATGTAGAAGGCCCTAATTTCATGGATCCAAGGTCAACCCACTAAAAAATTGTAAGATAATTCTAGGTCCAAAACATGGCATAAAGTGCCATGGTTCAAAGGCTTAATGACCACTGGTAAGCTAATAGTACCTTGAAATTCTCATTCTTCATTATCGTATGCCTTGATAATGATGGTATTCAGTTATAAGTCAGCTACTTTATCTACAAGATGTTTGATCAACTTTAGAGACACAATGTTAAGGCCCATACCATTGCCTACAAGGACATGTTTAAATCTATGGTTTATTATACCAAATTTAATATACAACATGTTATTATGTAGAGGGCCCAAGGATGACATATCACTTTGGTCAAAGGTAGGACATTAGCTAGGGGCCAAGTATCCTACCATAACTTAAAATTTATTTGGAGTGATGCAATTTACAACAAGGAATTGGTTCAAGTAATAATTCAAGATCTCTTTTAGATATTTGATGCACATAACAAATCCATGATGGATATATATGCATGTCTTTTTTAACTGGTCCATAATATCATAGCTAATTTAACCTTTTAGGGTTTGACTATTTAAATTCTAAGTTAGATTAAATGGATGAGATGTCTAAATCATTTAAATAATATGTAATCATTAACCATTGATTTTTTATGGATTTTGACTTCTTTTTATTTTCTAAAAATAGTAATAAATATCCATAGATAGAGACTTAACTATAAAATAAATATCATGGAATATTTGGGTTCTAAAAACTGGCTTCTGAATAAGTTTAAGTGTCATCAACAAGGTCCTTGGGTTTGATTGCTCATTAAATAGTAGAATCCCACCTAGATAGTAGTGCCATACTAATATAGTGTCCTCAAAATGGTGATAGTGTCCTCTTTTCAAGATTGTTCCTATCTTTTGAGATCACATGCATTTGTGTTTTTGGGTCATCTTCCTATGTGCATGAAATTTGGAGATCTATATTATGACTAGAATATCTAATTTAGTATGCAAACCCTAATCCTCCTTATATGTATGGCATGAGATAAAAATGTGTGTTTATTATTAGGATAGTCTAGACATCCTCAACACCCCACTATGAAGAGAGTTGCCTACATACCAAAATTGTGAGGAGGGATCAAGCCTGATGTAGTTTTCCAACCTAGTGCTTGGGACAAGTGCACATGAATGATAAAACAAGAGTGGTATTACATTATTTGAGTATGCTTGATATTGAAAATATTTAAAATCTAGGCTTAGGGTAGCTATATATGGTATTATGATTAAGCAGGGTAGAATAAGGATCAAATACCTTGATTTTGCTCAACTTGTTTCTTATTTGGATAGGATTTTGCATCTAGTTTATAAAGGTCAAATAGTCTTGTATTTATAGTGATCCATAGCTTGTACAGATAATAAAATGTACTTAGTCCAACCTTTTGTATTCAACACACCCCAACCTATAATTTTCTCTAAAAAGTGTAATATTTGGAGATTGCATACCAAATATGGAATGGTATTGACAAATAATTAACAAATAATAAGAAGGCTACCTTCTATGGATCCAACATCACCATTAGGAGGATGCAATACACCATATAGAGGAAAATTAGGGAAGATAGAAGTGCTAGGAAAGCATATGTATTGGTTACTTTCCCCCATAGAGATTAGGATCCCCATGAGAAGGTCCAATAGAAGATTTACACCCTTGGCCTCACATATAAACATGAGATATTTGATCATGATTTTTATATTTTTGAATGCAAAAGATGATGAAGAGAATAAATAAAGAGCAATTACTATAGGCTTTATTGAGGACCTATTGAGGGTAATATAGGCTAAACCCTCTCTCACACTTGGTGAGGAAAAATTTAGGATCCCACCTCCAGGAGGATGGATATCTTCTGACTTATGAAGTGGTAGGCCATCTTAATAACTAGAAAGAGAGGGATAAGATCCCCAAGGTCCACTCATATCTCAAGATCAACCAAAACAACAAGAGTAGTTGCTAGGTGAGGCACCACTTGTTGGAAGAAAGGAATAATAAAAACAATAAGAAGAAATGCCCACCTCTACATAAGTAGAAGAGGAACAAATTCTTATAGTTCAAGCATGAACTATTGAACTAATAAAGGTTAAAAAAGATCTGGTAGATGAAATGACTTAGGTTAAGCAAAGCATATAGGGGGAAGATATTGGGATCATTTTCATAGACTCTTCTAATGAAGAGGAAATAATGGATTCAATAAGCCCAACACCCATCATCATTCCCCATCCTCTTCCCCAACAGATGATGACTCCATAAACTGAAATATAACAAGGTGATATCAAAGGAAACTAAAGTGGGATAAACCTCAGACCCCACCCACACAAGTAATTAAAGTTGTACAACCTTCATTGGAAGGTGAGCTAACATAATAGGTGGATGAGGATGAATTATAATTGGCCAAGGTCTTAAGCCTACAAGTGCTAAAATCCAAGTCACCTCTCACTAGTGAGCCATCTGGTAAGGGTCCTTTTCTCACAGGCCACTTATGACTTTTTTCTTTGATTTCATCACCACTTGTTTCTACCATCATTACACCAATTATTCCCACATTTGTTCCTATATAAATGCTTTCTACTAGTCTCCTTTTTATGCACCCATTTGCTACTTTGCCTACTACCACTTCACCTTCTTTATCCCCCACTAATATAGTTTATTTTAACATTCTTGCCATCATCCAACCTATCACTCCAATTATTGCTTCCTCTACCAAATTGGGTTCACTTCTACCTTCTTCAACACTAGTCTCAACAACCATAATAGTAATGACCAAGAGGGCCCCAATAAATAAACTAGTTTATGTTGTGCACATAATGCCCCAATTCAAAAACATAGATTAGTCTAAAATAATTTGGTAACCAATGCCCAAACCTTCCTCTAAAATTGAGCCTAATATTGAAGAGTATGTGCAAGTGGAATCTCAACTATTAGATCCCTTAAAGCTCACTCTTACAAAATGGGCCAATGAGTTAGGAGCTTCTACCTCTAAGAGGTTCAATCTAAAGATCACCTAACTTCCAATAGTGAGTTCATTATTTGACAAGGTTACAACATCAATCCATTGGGTTAAAAAGAGGAGGATTGAGGATAACTCTAGTATAAGTTTGATCATTGAGGAAAGGTAAGAGGTTTATTCCATTTTGAAGAGACAAAATAGGAAGAAGGGTTAGTCCCCATATGTTGAGGACCTCAAATCCTATATGGAGACCCATACTGAGGTAATCCTAGCCATACATGAGGGAATGTAGATGGCTAGATAAGAGATTTAAGAGGAGTTAAAAATTCTTAGAGAGTAACAAAAAGTAATTTGAGTCCCTCATGGTATTAAAAATGATGTGAAAAATGTAACACTCAGGCTATATGTAATTTTAGATTCAATTCATTCTTTGAGAGTCAATTTGGATCCCCATGTAAATTCAAAAATTAGATTGTCTAAGCTTCTTAGGGAAGATGAAAATAAGACAAATGTCTTGGTATTATACACCCTAATAAGAAATTTGGCCACATAAACCTGATGATCCCTCTTGATACATCAAATGCATTGAATCTATCTTTAATAAGTACACAAGAGGCCTAGATTTGGGTGTCATCTTCTAAATCTTGAGTAAACAAGCTAGGTGAATTAGAGTCACAAGTAGAGTAAATTTTGACTGAGCTTGAATTGATAGCAATTCAGAATAATAGAGGTAAGATGGTAAACAAGGTTGTATTTGATTAGATGATATAGAAAACCTATGATGGCTTCAAATAGAGTCTATAAAGACTAAGTTTAGATGATATTGAAGCCAAATTGAGAACAACTAGGAAAAAGGCAAGCAAGGTAGAAGTCTTTTGGGTTAGATTTTGAGCCACCAAGATAAAACACACTAGACTGATAGAATAAATACGTATGGTGATTGGGCCAAATCTACTAGACATAAACTTAATTCACACACAACATGCTAAGGTGTATACATATTATCAAGATTTAGATGCCAAGAAGGAAACAACATAAATGCCACCTACCAATTTTGCTCCATAGATTCCACCTACAGTGCCAATAATAACTACATCAATGACACCTCACACTTCAACTCTAATGGTAACTCTAGCTCAATCAACAAGTAAATCACTGAGTATAGCTCCAATTATCATGTCATCAAACATAAACACAACTATAGTTCTAATAATAATTTTGAGAAACATCAAGTAAGAGATAATTTATCACAAACATTAAGGCTAATTTTGTATAATTTTTCATCTAACCATTATAAATGAATAGTTAAGTCCTAGTTGCATCCATATTGTAATTAACTAAGCCAATTTTGTTAGCATGCACATGTTGCATGTATAAAAGTATCTAGTAGCTATAAGATGTAACTAAGACTTATTATATAGTCTTTTATGATGTAATCAAAGTGTTCTAAACTTATAGGATGAGGTGACCCCTTCCCCAATTTCTTTATATACATGTAGAACTCTCTTTTCAAAGGGTCAAAGTTTTATATGAATATACAGGAAGAAAATAAAAAAATGATTGTCATGCAACTATGTTTATTCTTTCTTCTTACCTCTCTATGTTATTGAATTTGAAGTTTCTTTATCTATATTGATTCAATAATTATGATGTGTATTAATGCTACATATGAATTTGATTGTTTTATTAATGAATATTAGTCTTAAATGTGTAATAACTATTAAAGATTAATATATTCCATTGATTTATATAGTTAGTACAAGTTTAATTGATAATTCAAGGTGTGTAGAGCTATCTCCTTTGATATAATCTTCTAGGTGTAAGTCATAACTACCCTAGACAACTTCTTGGTTTGAACTATAATCTCTTATGCAAAGGTGTGAAACAACCTTAAGAAGAACAACCTTCAATTGATACCATTAAACATTTTATATATGTTATCATAGATTAATAACCATATTTATTCATGAGTGTACAAAAGCTACAAACAATAAACACTAGTTCCTGAGATGCTTGTCCACCAAAGAAATAACATTGGAAATTCCTTTTCAAAGACACAAAACCTTATGTTCTGACCTACCCTTCCTTCTTTTTTTAGTTTATTTGAGATATGCCCACCATAGAATATTTCTCCACCCATCCAACTCGCCTTGTGATTTACCCTTTTTATTAGAATCCAGGCATCCATCCACAAAAATTGGTTTAACAACCCACATGACCGACCTACTATCCCACCACCTAGTTGTTTTAACAACATACTTGAAATTTGTGCCTTGGAGTGGAACCCTATTCCACAGAAATGCCAAAACATTAGAGGTTACCTTGTTTAAAACTTTCTAAGGTGTGCATAAACCCATATTAATAACAAAGAAAAAAGATGGTGCTAGGAGGGCACACTTGTGTGTTTTTCCAATAAAAAGGGGCTAATCATTATAGATCCAATAATGTTATGTAATGGATGTGTCTCCTCGGTAATTATGTGATATGAATCTGGTGGTGGATGCACCTAGTATGTATGGTGAAAACCTAATGTTCCCTTGACTCATTATTTTTATGATTTGGGAAAGGATATAAAAATATATTTAGTGCCATAGCCTCTATTTTCTATTGTTTATATGCCTATGTGGGTGTGCCCACATCAATAATATTATCCTTAATTAGATCTTGTATCGTATGCTTTATGCTAATCCATCTGTTTATTATGTGGCCTGGTGCCTTGTGATACTCATAAAGTGCATGTGAATCATAGTTATTTGGAAGAGGTTATGTCATATCAACCTCTTTAATGGGAAGGATAGATATGACATTGCATTCTAAGAGTTATTTTAGAGCCCATGCTGGTGACTTCAGAAGATTAGTGAAAACTCTACATGGAGGAGTGGATAAAACCAATCTAGGAGATGGCTCAAAAGCTACGTTGACTATGGAATTTTGATTAATTTTGTTCTCCATGACCCTTACCTTTTATGGAGGTTTATTTTTAATCTTAATAACTAATTTTGATCCATTTGTGTACTTGAGTTTTCCCATTGATAAGAGCTTAACCTCTCTTTCTTTGACTATGTGGCACAAATCGGTAAATGTAGGAAACTTCTAGAACAAGATAACTTCATTTAATGCTAATAAGAGGCTTTGTTTAAATATGTCTTGAAGCTCTATGTCTACCATGGGGATAGTCAATTTGGCTAATATTATCTTGTATTATAAGACATAATCTATGATAGGCCCATTTGAATTTTGCTTTAACTATGCCACTTGTGCATATGATATCTTATCACTAATGTTGATAGAGAAATGTGATAGAAACATGTCAACTAAAGGATTAAATGCTATGATAAATTGATTTGGTAAATCATGTAACCATTGTAGGGTATAATCTTTGAGACTATGTAGAAATAACTTTGTAAGAAGCCAATCATTGGACACATATTCCAAATATGCTACCCAAAAATCTCTAAAATGATGCTATGGGTCACCCTTGCCATAATATAATGTAAACATGGGTGCCAAAAAATTGGATGGAAAGGGAGTTGACACTATGTGATGTGCCAAAGGTGTATGTAAGAGAATATTAGAATCCAAGGCATATGATGGCCTAGTGGCTTCCTTCTCAAGATGTAATACCTTAGACTACAGAGTATGGATATCATGCATAAGGGATTGGACATATAGTATGGAAGAACTATCCATAATTTGTGTAGCTATCATTGATGGTTGTTGACTAATAATCTTAGGCTGTGCTATTTGAGTTGGTTGAGTTGGCCCCACTGGAGGTGTAACAATATTATTAAATATGGGAGTTAAAGATTAACCATTGATTATTTTATTCATGAGATACAATATGGATCTTAGGATCTATGCATGATCAAGGGCCTGTTATTTAATTTTATCTTTGAAGCCTTTAAATACCTCATCTTTGTCCATAATTATGTTATTATTTTTAAGTGGAGGGAGAGTGTCCTGATTCTCAATGTGTACCTCATCTTAATCTTGGTTGTATTGTTCATCTTTAGATGCATTATAAGTGGAATCCACATAATTAGGGTGCAAAGGATTCATACCTCATCTTAATCTTGGTTGTATTGTTCATCTTTAGATGCATTATAAGTGGAATCCACATAATTAGGGTGCAAAGGATTCATACCTAGAGTTATGATAGGTTCCTTGTCCATGTTATAGGCTCAGATAGTAGGAATCTAAATATGCTCTATAAGATTACCACCTAATATATCACTTCTTCTTAATGGAAGATAAATAACTTTTTTAGATGTCATATAGTAAACAAATTGGAATAGAGATACTAAAATAGAATATCTAAATTCTAAAAATTTGATAACAATGAATGAAAATATGAAAAAATGATACAAACCCTAACAGCATCTAGGGTTATATTTTTTTTGAATCTAGGGGTTCTTTACAACAATTTAAATTATATTTAAATAAATTGAAACCCTAATATGAAATTGATTTAATTAGTGAGATTGTCTAAAAAAATAGAAAATCAAAAGTATTTAGCCCTGATTTATTGCACAAAAAAATGGATGAATGAAAACTAGGGTTTGAAGAAATATTCAAAGTAAGTTGGGTTCACTAAATGATTTAACCTTTTAGGGTTTTGATTATGCAAATATTAAGTTATATTAAAGGGATGAGATGTCTAAATTAGTTAAATAATATGCAATAATTAACCACTAATTTGTTATATATTTTGAATTCTTTTGACTTTCTTAAAATAGTAATAAATATGCATAAATAGAGACTTATCTAGAAACTCATTGATACAAAATATCTAGGTTCTAAATAGGTCTGAGTGTCATCAATAGGGTCTATAGGTATGATTACTCATTAGACAATGGTACCTCACTCTAGAAAATAGTTCCATGGTACTCTAGTGTCCTCAAAATGGTGCTAGTGTCCTTTTTGTAGGACTATTCCTATTTTTTAGGAGCACCTATGCCTATGTTTTTGGGTCCTATTCTTGCATGCATGAAATATAGAACTCTATATTATGATTAGAATACATAATTTAGTGTGAAAAAATTTATCCTCCTTGCAAGTATGGCATGATCTAAAAATATGTGTTCATTAGTAGGATAAGCTGGACATCCTCAACACCCCACTATGAAGAGAGTTACCTACATACCAATACTCCAAGGAGGGATCAAGCCTGATGTATTTCTCCCACCTAGTACTTGGTGTAGGTGCAAGTGAATTATAGAATGAGAGCTATCTTGAATTCCTTGAGTGTGCTTGAGATTGAAAATATTTGAAATATCTAGGCTTGGGTAGCTTTAGATGGTAGTATGCAAGAGTAGGGTAGAATAGGGATAAAATACCTTAATTTTGCTCAACTTATGTCTTATTTGGATAGGCTTTTGCATCTATTTTCCATCTAGTATATATAGGTCAAATATTATTGTATTTATAGTGATCTATAGCTTATGTAGATAAAAAATGTACTTAGGGCAACCTTAAAAGGGGCACATGTTCCAAAATGTATTTATTTAAGAGAGTTCAAGAAAGGGACACTAGTTCCAAATTGCAGACACTAGTGCCATGTTAATCAAGTGTCCTTAATGTGGTACTAGTGTCTAACTAGTAGACTATTGGGCACATTAGGTTGGTATCTAGGAATGCATTTTTAGGATTGTGCTTGAGCTAGTAGAAGATGCTTATGGTCTACACAATGGTTGGAAAATTGTGTTAAAGGCTCTAGGATAGGTCTAGGGATAAGTTAGGGATATTCTATCTCAAAAAAAACTCTTAGCATCCAAATTCCACTTTTACATGATTATAATTGGTCTTCCCTTCAATTTTATTAGTTTGTTTATTTTAAATAGGCATGAAAGATTGAATGGGATCATTTTTAGTATTTATTTATGATCCATTGGTAGTGACTTTGGCTCATTAAGTTACAATTACGTAATCTCAATCTGGTGCTTGGATTTGGTAGTTAGCTGGGTAGGTAATGGGACCTAAAATGGTAATTCTAGGATAGTATTGAGCTTGGTTTCTAACACAATCTAAAAAAGAATTACCAACATAAGGAGGTTAGTAGACATTGCTTAGTTGATAGAAATTATTGGGTGAAGGTCTAGGTCTCTTGGTAGTTGGCTATGGGTTAATGGTGATAATAGAAACACGACTGCTTGAGACATGTCATACAACATCTTTATAGGTATACATAATAACATGATGGCCTCCTTGGTTGGTTTGGTCAGTTTTCCCTTGGTTTTGACCATTTTGTTATTGTTGTGGCTAATGTTATTGTTATTGATTTTATGGTGGAGTTCTCTACCATTATTTTTTCTATTGCTGGTATTGATGTTGGTTATTATTATTTTTATGTTGGTGAAATGGATTCTATTAGATGACTAAGTTATGATTGGTCATAGAAGCATGCGTGTCTCTTTCTATCTCTCCATTCTTAATTAAATGCCTGAGTTGGATACACCGATGTATGGAATGTCCTTTGATGTGATTATACTCATAAAATTCATGTTCTTTGTATCAATTAGGAAAATAAATCCCTCCATGAAATAACTTTGATATTGGCCAATTGATCATATTTTTTTGACTAATCTTTAGAACACAAATTTATAAGCTCACCAAGGTCACTAAATTATCTAATAATTGGTAGTATTCTCCTTAAAGGAGGGGTTTATAATTGGTTTTGATCTTGTGGTTATTGGTTTTTTGGAGGTATTGGCTAAATGTATGGAGGTGGTGGTTACTGAGTGGGTGGAGGTAAATAGCTAACTGATGTTTGCATTATCTAAACATAGTGTGATTCAGTGACCCCATTGCCAATAACATTCTTATTTTGGTTGTAGGGTTTTGGTCTATCATTGTTGTTGACTGATGTGGTGTTGAACTTAGTATTTGAATTGGGTTCTGATTATGGTTCTAGCCTTGGTTTTGGTTTTGCTATCCTTGATGCTAATTATATATTTGATAAGAAGAAGATAACTTGATTATCCCTTTGTTGACAAGGTATTTCTCAATTTGTATTCCTTTCTCTATAACCTATTCAAATGTATGAGCACATTACAACTTAATATGGTAGGATATCTTGTTGTGGAGGCTCTTGGTAAATATCATGGCCAACTATTTATTTGATAGAGTATGAGTAAACTAGCTTGCTAGTGATCTCTAATGTTGTAAGTATGTAACAAAGATTTCACCAAATTTTTATTTATTTTAAACTAAGTCCATAACTATGATCTCATTCTTGAGATTATATGAAAAGTGATCTACAAACTTATCTGAAATATCATCAAAGTCAAGTACACAATTCTTTAGAAATTTTAAAAACCATTCCAATATGTTGTTATATGCCACTGGATGTAAAGCAAAAAAGAAATATTTTAGATGATCCTTGGGGTTTATTTTTACCTTTTTTTAAATCAAATTTGAGTGACTCATAACATGATAGAAATGGTATTTATAGATACTCCATATTAAATGGATAAGAGGATATTTCATGTAGATTGAATTTCTTTGTTTTTTTTCCAATTTGTATAGCTTGAACTACATACTTAATTTATTGAAACTCTTGGGTAAGGAAGTCAGATGGAGTGGTTTGCTAATGTTTAGGTTACATGATCAAAGGTGGATTACCTTGATCAAGGCAAACATTTTGTGGAATATTGGTCAGATGACCAGGTATACATATTTGTGCATTGGGATTATACTATGGATATAGAATACATTGCTATTGAAACACATTCTAGTTTGGATTAGCTACATAACCTTAGATGGAAAATTATGGTTATGAAAATGACATTGGATCTTTGGGATGTGTTATTAGTTTTGGGTTTGGGAGGCAACTTTTTACCTACTCGTTGAACCCTATTATATATAGGGAACACATTGTTGACTAGAACCCTATTATTGAAGGCATTGGTAGTTGGATATTCATTGTACATGTGATACCCATTGGGTGAAAGGAAACTATTGTTAAGCAACTAGTACCTATTGTACATAATAAACTTGTTGCTAGTTGAATAACTATTGTTAAATAGGCACTTGTTATTGGCTTGGCAATTATTGGGGGTTTATAATTTGTTGTTGTTGACCAACTAAACTTTTTGACCAATAAAAACATATTGTTGGTTAGGAAATATTAGTGATTATTGAGGTATATTTATCTATGCTTATTATGGTAAAACATTTATTTCCCCTATTAAGGTGGCATAGTTTTATGCACTTATTATGGTAGTAAGTTGGTCTATTTTGGGTTTGTTTCCCCTTGGTTCACACTTGAGGAAGTTATTGGTTGAGGAGTGGAGGTTGTTTGTTGATTTTGAAAAATAGGCATACCTATCCCCTATTATTTAAATCCACTGGTGGCATTAGTTGGAGAAGTCTATTGTGTATTACTCGATGGTAAACTAGACCCACTTTGGTTTAAATTGGAATGCACTTATGTGTTATCCATAAAATTTTAAGTGAAGTGTAGTCTCGTTAGTCAAAATAGTGACATTAAACATGTCACCAAATAATGTACTTTTTATAAGTGGCTCTATGTTTTGGTTTGCATATCACAAAGCATCTATTTGTTTCCATATTGATGAAGCTATTTTAATAAGTGGCATGTTAGAAAAATTCATTGTGTTAAGATTGTGAGCTAGACTGAGGTACTTTTGGTATGCTTTTTGTACCTATTCTATTTATTCATCCATAGGGCCTTTCCCTTTTACAAGCATGCTTTAGTTCTACTGTAACATTTAGACTAAAGCTTGACTATAACTAGTTGATGCCTATTTAAAGTATTAGATTTGAGGCATATTATTAGGATTTCTAATCAAACTACTCATAATTTTGTGTGGGAAGTCTGGAAAAAACTTAGCTCATACTTTAATAGCTCTGATGAGAATTTCATATTTATTCTCTAATAAATGATGATCAAATAAGTAAGGATCATAACTTATCTACATTGGTATCATAACATAGTGGGTCTCTTATTGTTGGCTTTGTTCAATGTTAGGCATCATTTGAGCAAGATATTGTGTTATTTGTTCTTGCTCTTAAATTGGATAAGAAGGTGCAGTCACCAAATACTACACTGATGGTTTTGATCTTTGCTTAACATATGGAATATTATAAGATTGATAGAGATATGTCTCATAATCTACATCATCATATGAATCTTGAAAAAAAGGATCATTGGTCACAAAGTTCTCATAGTCTAGATTATACATAGTCCTGCTATGTGTGTAACAAGGCATGTTCAGATCTATAACTAGGTCTCATGAAAAACAAAGGTCTAAAGGGTAACAAACAACTAAGGTCTAAAAACAAACAAACTTTAGCTCTGTGAAAGAGGCCCAAAAGGTAAGACAACTAAACTAGGCAAAGGTAAAATAGAATAAACTCGAAACCAATTTAACAAATGTTAATGATTTTCATAAAGGCAATTATAATCAATGAAAAAGGTAACACAAAATCTCTAAACTCATTTGTGGATAAGGCAATGATTTTCCCAAAGGTAATTATAATCAGTGACACAAGTATCTAGACAAGGTATATAAAATATGAACTATGATCAAATGATAATAATGATTTACCCAAAGGTAGTTATAATCATATAACATGAAAAACAAGACTAGACTCAAAAAAGAACTCAAACAAGAACTTGAAAATAAACTAAACTAAGACAATTGGCTTAGGTGACACTTGATAATTGGATCAGTAAGACTTGATATTTGATTCACAAGAGACTATGTTGATAATAGAACTAGGACACTTTTGAAATCAACACAAAAAAATTCAAATAAGGAATGTGGTAACAACTTGGCTCACAGGACTCTCAAACAAGGCACAAGATAAACAACAACTTCTAAGTCTAGGTAAAGGGTCTTTGGATAAAATAGGAAATCAACCCAAGTAACACAATCCAAACACAAAAAGGTAGACTACCTAATCCCAAATTAGATGAGGCTTTATCATAAACTTGATTAATTTAGGATTTTCACTTTGAAATGTTGAGTTTCAAATTTAATGTGAAAAGACTCGAATGTTCTAAGTCTAAAGAGCTAGACCAAAATGGGAAGCATAATCATGTGTTTGAAACAAAAGATGTAACAATGGTTTTGGAAATTGGTTTTAAAAAGGAAAAGTATTTTTTAATGATTTAGGCAATGAAATAATTCTCCTTCAAACAAATGGCATGAAAATGGTTTTGGACTAAAAAATCTAAGGCAAATGTTTGACAGAAAACATGTAGCATAATGATGCCCCGTTTAAACAAGAGACACGTGGATAATTTTGGAATAAAACTCTAAGGCAAAAAGTGTGACACAAAATAGGTAGATTAAAACCTCTTAGGATAAAGGGGTGTGAAACAATGTGATGGTTTTAGACTTATTTCAATTTGACAAAATAAACAAACAATTTTAGTCTAAAACACATATAAATCAAAAGAAAATAGAAATAACACTAATGGCTCATCCTATCCCTAAAACTAACATTAGTGTGCATAGAATATACCAAATTTTCCATTGATATACTAATGATTGTGAGGAATTAAGTGCTAATAAAAATATTAAATAATAGGTGTAGGTAGATTTTTTATGCCCCTTCTATCTCTCAAGCATTGGTACGTGGTACAAACTTAGAGTGAGGATCACTTAGCATTTGTGAATAAATTCTATTGTAAATGGGTTTGAATAAAATATATAAGTTTCAAACACACTAAATGGTCCCTAGTGTGGCTAAATCAAGGGTGAAATCACATCAATTGGGTTCATACATGCTAACTTACTATGCAAAGGTCTATTCCTTTGCATAATAACTCTAGCCATGTATTGCTTAATAGAGTATGATGTTTAGCAAGATCTAACCTGGGTTTTCATTAAAATCAAAGAGGCTAGACACTCATCCCCTTGGTAATCCTAGTATCATGTGCCCAATTTATATACCCCACTATGGAGTGGGGTTGGTATAATGATAGGAGATGAAATCCCAAGTCAACGTATCCCTAAAGAACTTGTGAGGGAGAAAAAATCTCCCATCCACAAGTCAAATACAATAAAATAAATTATAAATACTTTAGAGGTCATTTTTGGGTCACCCAAGTCACTCAGATCTTGGGGAGAGCATACACGACATTCTTTTTGACAAGACTAAATAAACAAGGCAATAGGCTAGGTGCTTTTGGTCACCCAAGTTTCTTATAGGGGAGGGGGGAAAGCATACATGCAATAGTTTATGATTTTACAAAAACAAAGAATCTATTCTATGAACTTTAAAACTAGATAATATCGAAAAATAAACATAAAGTGAAAAATATTTTAAGAGATCTAACTAAAATCTATGTTCCTTTTAATAGTATCAACTCAAATGTGATTGAAATTTTGGCCCCTTGGCCTTGTTTGCACTTTTAAAAAATTTAAAAATACTAAAAGACAAGTGTGATTAGGCTGATTTTAAGCACCAAACAAAAGTGTATGTGACATTTCTCTCAACCTTAGTTCTCACAAAAATGTTAGGGGGTTAGCTTGTCTCTCGGCCAAAAAGAAAATGAATAAACAACAATTCATTTTAAACTCTCTAGTTTTTTGAAAACACAAAATGAAGCCACCATTACATAGGGAAAACTTGCTAATTTCACAAATCCATTATTTTCCTACAAACACAGACAAAGACAACTTTTGGTGAAGTCATCGTTAAATAGGGTGAAGCCATCAATTAGATATGGCAAAGTCACTATTCAATAGGGAGAATCCATCGATCAGATATGGTAAAGTCACTGAAAACAGGTAGAAAATAGGTGAAGCCACTAAAACCAAATGTAATTTTATCTAGAAAAAATATTATTTAATAAGGTTGAAGCCATTAAATCCAGATAGTGAATCCACCATTTAATAGGTCAAAGCCCCTATTTTGAAGCTGATTTCTACATAAATAAAGATTTTAAACAAGGAAAAAAATGGCAAAGGTGCCATTACATAGGGCAAAGCTGTTGATTAGACAAAAAATAGAACGACATTACTTTCAAGGTTAAAAATCTAAACTTGAAGAATTAAATGCATTTGTAAAAAAAACTAAATGTTGTACAACATTATCCTTAATCATACAGGATGCATGGTTATATTAGGAGTGCCATTTTATATCTTAGTATTCTAAAGAGCACACGAATGTTGATTAGTTAATTTTTAATCAAAATGATAAAAATCTATGCATAAATATACACTAGAACTAAACACTTTTGCCTAAGAACAAAGGGGAGCATAACATAATGAACAAGATTAAAAAATAGCGATAAAAACAACACAAGTAATTTACTCCTTTTTGAATTTGAAGTCCACTTATTGGCATAAGTATGTCCATTCTCAGTCTATGACATTAAAGAATATTTTCAATGCTTTTCCATGGTGGTAACACTTATCCAATGGTCACTTATGGCTTAGTGTGAAGCTTGCCATAAAATGGAAATTATAACACTACTCTCAATGGATTTTTAAAGGTATTCCAATAGAATAACTGTACACATAAAATATTATTGGCATATGGTGTGGGAACTTGTATTTATAGCTCAAAGAACTAACTCTAACCCTAAGGAGATTAGGCTAAATTCTAGCTTTGGTTGAGTCTAAAATAACCTAGGTTGGGTCAGTCTAAACTTGGGTTGGGTCAAAACACTCATGAAATCTTGACACCTTAGTTGTATGTATTTATGAGGCATGATAACTCACTTTAGATATTTTTGAGCATATTTTTGGAATATTTAGGAAACAATAATTCATTTTATTATCTCCTTTGACCTTTGACTTCATATTTGGCTAAAAATTCTGGTTAAATCCACTAATTTGATTTATAATTTTTATTTAGGCAAGTTAAATAAGATTTGTAATGTAATTAATCTTACTTAGTGCCTTTTAGATTTTTGTCAATTGTTTTAAATGTTTTAAATTAATAACTCAACAAACCAAAAGTGTCAAATTACTAGGTCTTTGACTAGGGTTAAAACCTAACTAGGATATCGGTGTATGCAAGGTAATACCCTGAATAAGAAAGCCTCATCACATTTCTAAGTAATTAAATCCCTTACACAAATGAATTTGGGAATTTAGGTTATTTCTAGGCTTAAATTGCATCATGTGTTATAAATTAAATTGAATCTTGGTTTAGGCATGAAAGTGGTCAAAATTGAGTGTTTACACCTAGATATAAACATGACTTCCTCCTTCTGCACTCTCACACTCCTATAATTTAGGAATGACTGGTAGTGGATCTTTCCTTCCAGTTTTCTTTAGCTATATCACCAATGAGGGTCCCCAAAGGTTAATTCATGATTGACCAATTCTCTCGAATGAATACACATTGATTAATTTTCCTAGATCAAAAATACTTTAGCATCCCATTTTATCCTCCTTTAATGGTGGTCATAACATTTATAACCTAAAACTCTCTCACTCCCACTCCTATGATCACTTTTTCACTTTTTTCATTAAATTCTCTTCACCACAATCTTTATGTCATAATTTGATGCTAAAAATACTATGTAATCTCCTTATCTATTGCTTGTTCACGCTCGTTTAAGGTCTACAATTATCAAGTTTCAATAGTAAACAATGAAAATGAAATGCCTTAATATCTATTTTACATCAACTACCCTCCATGATGTTTTCCATCACTTCAAATATTAATACCTCAAATGGTCATGTCTTGGTTCCCATTAAACATGTTTACAATTATGCCATTATGTCATTAATAAATTCATGTCCTATACTTCTTTTGAGAGATGTTGTGCCTTTCCTATAATGCATGCTATCTATAAAAATTCAAACTTCACATTTTGTTTATTGGAACTACATTTTAATTTTACCCATATTTATAATGGTATTTTATTTATTGTCTTTGTTCCACATTCTTAGGTCATGCACACCTCTTATGTGCCTTTGTGACACACCACGTCTTGTACACCTCCGTATATTAAGATTTTCTTTGATCATGTGTGATTCCTCCCAACCCTTTTATTTTTGTGATTTTATCTTAACTTATCTACCTTTGATCCAACTCCACATTAAAAGATTGCATGGTCATCTATGTCATAACTTAGTAAAATTTATTTGCTAAGAAAGTGATAGAGAACAATGTTTTGAATATGAAAGAGCACCAAAAATGCTAAAATCAAACTAAGAAAGGCATGCATCTAATGCAACATTTATTTGATAACAAAAAATAAGTCCTAAAATAATATAGTGGCATACACCTTATTTATTTAACTTAAAGGTTACATAGAATGGTAGAGCCAAAGCTAATTACCATTAAAATGGTTTGAAAGGAATTGGACATCTAATCTTTTTAACTTGTAGGCACCTAATGTTGGACATATATCATAAATGAAAAAGGACCATTCCATCATATCTATGGTTTACTTTGATGGTGTGAAAAATTTGAATTATAGACCAAGACATGCATACTAGGATGAAAACATTAGGTTTTAATGTGTCGTTCATGCCAATTTTTTGGTTTTTTTTCTTTCAACCCCTTGACTCTAGTGTGTGAGAAAGCATGCTTTATCCAAATAAAGTAAAACATATATGTGAGATTTGAGGGACTCTTATTCTTATAATCTAACTACATGCACAATAACCAAAGAAGGCACAAGGAACTCCATCGATAAAACTACTTTAGTGCCAAATAAAAGGTTAAAAGGAGTACTCTTCAAATTTTTTTATATGGTCTGATAAGCCCATGTGACTATTAAAACTCAATCATCCTAACTAGTGAGACCAATATTATAAATCTTGGTTTTGGGTATTACCAAGGACCTTATTGAAGGCTTAACCTATGTCATTAGCTTAAGGGTGGTATAACATGGTCTTATGGTGCATAATCATGAACTCAACCAAGAGGCTGTGAATTTTATCATCAAGAAAGTAAGTATCATGATCACTTGTTAAAATTAATGGGAATCCATATCTTATGATGATATTTTCCCTTAGAAATATGAAAGTGGTAGCAATAATACAATCCTATGTGGGAGGTGATTCAGCTCATCATGTGAGAAAGTTCATGGAAGTAATGATGTAACGTGTGTCATTACATCTCATAACAAGTTGAATGGGGCCAAAAAATTAATATCCCATTTCTAAAAAGGTTCATGAGCAAACACTAGATGAAAAGGTAGAACATCCCTTTGGTTTGGTTTACCTACGCATCGATAGATATCACATTAGTGTGCATAAGATTTATCATGTTTAAATAATGGCCACCATAACCCATCTAGTATAACCTTTCATGTTATTGCATCACCAACATAATGTCCTCTTATAACACCCTCATGGACATCTTGAAGGATTTTAATGAATTTGTGCTACATCACATACCTTTGTAATATGCCATCGTACCCTAGTTTATATAGGTCTCCTATAATAAGATGAAAAGGTGTAGTGTGTACATCAAACTACTTTTTTATTTGATGTTAAGTTGGCCTGACACTGAGCCTATTGCAAGAAAAGTCAAAATTTCCTCCAATTATTTAGGCACATGTATAAATTTAAAAATTTATACACAAGGTAGATCATCCTCAATGGCATGTGTCAGTTTAAAATATTGAATGCATGAGAGGTGGTTTGGACTAAAATTAAATTTGACTAGTTTCACAACCATGGAGAACTAGAACTCTTGAAAGAGGACAATCCAGCATTAGATTCATTTGTGAAAGATTTACTTATTTACCAAATAATTAATCACTTAATGATCTATATAAAATATAAATGGGGTGGCCAACAAGTATTGGTGAAACTTCTAGAGCACATAAACCATAGACAAGGCCTCACGATATATTATAGAGTAGTTTCATTCCAATGGTGTGAGCTTATATCTATAAAAATAAATAGGATGATCAAGGATGACCTCACCAAGTTATGCAAGGATGGTGCCCACTACCATGCTTAAAGCATAAACATACATATTAATTGTTTTGGTCTAATTCAAGAAGTGGATAATGTACACAGTCACTAGATTTTGCTTTAGAGCCCAAAATGCTTATTGATGTTAAGTAGTCCATAAAAAGAGACCATTATGTTTAAATAGTTCTTCCATCAGCACAAATATGTTATCATAATTAAATTTTGATAGTACCTCATGTGACATAAGAAGGTATATAAATATCATTGAGTGGTTAGAGTTGGGAGTTGAACAATGACTATAATTTTAGTCAGATCCACTAGCAGTCCATATCGGTAAATGATATGTCCCAACATAATTTCAAATGGTGTGGAAAAGATGCACCTTTTAATTTTTATATAATTTTGAAGTTGATGACTATGCTCAAGAATGAGGAACAAGTTATCATAATGGTCATGCACTAAACCATACACAGTCCAGTCATACAAGTACACTTGAGGGAATTTATGGATGAAACCCATAAAGACTTCCACTATAATGCATGAGACAACTACTAGTGCATTATTGAGGTAAAAGGCATAACATTATATGTATAAAAACCCCATTCAATTATAAAGGCCATTTTTTCCTTGTCTTCCTCATAAATTTATAATTGGTGATAGGCATAAAAGCCATAAGTGAAGGTGTAGATCTTACACCTAACAACACATTCCAAAATATTCTCTATGAAAGGTGTTGGGAAAGGTTCATTTACACATACAACATTGAGTAGCCTATAATCTACATAAATTCAAATTCAACCATCCTTCATGCTGATGGTCACTATTGGACTAACCCACTCATATTCATCAATGGGAGTAATAACTCCAATGCACAACATGCTATAAATGTCCTCTTTAACCTAAATGCATAGATTAGGGTTCATCTGATATGGTCATTTTCTCATTGATTGAGTGCATTCAACCAAATTGATGTTCATCTTAATCAATTATGTATTCACTCCATTAATTTCCATGGGATAATGTCTTGATACTCTTGTAAGGGTTCATTTTTTTTGGTTAATTAAACCTTAGACTATTAATTACCCAAAATGGACATTTTAGGTGCATCCTTCATCCCAATATTATGTTGAACCACTGAAGTGGCGTGAAATATAGTTTTCATTTAGACTACATCATATCTCTAAGATCATGCACCCCATATTTTGTATGCAAATGTAACTAGTCAAATTTTGGCTCTGGCAGATCGGAAATTATACCCTCATCAACCTGATATACAAATTTTTGCTTACCCTTCAAGATATATTCCTAATAGTTATATTCAAATTGAGGGTTAAAATCTAATAGAGTCATGTTAGGAGTATCAGGCTCTTGAAATATAGCTAAATTATCCTTAGGTGTGCCATGGATGTGCCATATACAGTCTTTGAATTGTCCCTAAACCCTTAGAACTACCCAATGGATTTATTTCAAAGAAAAATTTAAATCCATCTATGGAGAAGAAAATATGAATGTTGTAAGCAGAATGTGTGTGATGTGTTACTAGGTATCTGTCTCCCTATAATTTTCTTTATGGATGCACCATACTCTAGCCCAAACACATAGAGTATCATAAAAGGCAAGAATCCATAAATATTTTAGTAAAAATATGTCTTCAGTGTTTAAAAATCTATTATATGGTCTTGTAGAAAAGCAATCCCATCATAACTTAGGGTGGCATGAACATAATGATCATGGTGGAAGTGATACTGCATGGTTACATATACTTGTTTGCATGTGTACAACTGGTATCGATGAGTATACCACCATTAAGTAATGGTTCCTTGACATAAAATGTTGAGTGTGTGAAAATATTCACCTTCATAAACATAATAATCTTCTAGCTATTGTAAATACTCCCCAACCTTAATTTAACCATGAAATCAAGGGGCATGGTCCAAACTCAAACATGGTAGACCAATGAGGCAAATAGTTTTATGCAATTTAGTGAACTTGGAGGAGGGAATTAGGTGGCTATCAATGACACCAAAAATGTGCCTTGTTATATTATATGTGCCTTGATATCAGTAGTTGTAGGTGATACTGGCAGTGTTAGAAATGGTTTATGCATCTTTTCATTACAAGATGCCATCAAGAGTAAGATCCATATTTTCATTTCTTTAGGTAGTGATATTATAAATTATGTTGACATCATCATTAGCATCAATTGGTTCCATAAAGGGGGATCCTTGGTCATTATTTATAGGAATGATTAGGCTTTGAGTGTCATTCTCAAAGATAATATAATACTTCTTAAAATGTAATTCAACACTATTTGCATAACACAAAAGTTGACCCAAGAGCTAGAAATCATCAGCTTCATCAAGCTCAATCACTTCAAAATCACCCTTGAATGTGATACTCAAGAGTTTGACTATGGAATATTTAAGAATGCCTATGGGTGGTGCATGAGTATTATTAGCCATGAAAAAAACATGTGGGGAAGGATGTAAAGTGGGGCTCCCCATATTTTTCTAAGCATATTTGATTAAAAACTAACCTCTGCACCAATGTCCACTAGGATATCATAGATCATCTAGCCATCAATGGATGCATTGACAAGGATCTCTTTATCACATTCTAGATTTGGTTAAATATGGGTCTCTTGTCATCACACATGGTTCAAATGATGATCCTCTAAAGGCTTTATCATTTTTTTCATAAATAATTATTTAGGAGGGGGATGATGTCCTCATAAGGAATATCTTTCAAAACTCAAAAAATTCATCATGTCCTAAAGATGTGGGTGTTGTATCTCTTTGCATCTCAACCCACATATTAGCATCCTTGTCCTTTAAGAACTTAATTTCACATTGTAGTTCCTATACCAAGGCCATTGTGTCATGTAACACTTATTTTTAACGCTGAGAATTTGTATAGTGTTATGCATGATGTTCTTTATGCCAAACCTTTTAATAGGTGGATTTAAAATTGATTAGGGATGAGTGCCATTCTGAGTAGTCATATTTACCTTGGGTCCAACTGGAGGAGTGGTAGGGCATGATCTCTACTAATAATTTGGATATTTTTAAACATGTATCATCCTAATGCCCTTCTCATTTCATTTTCGGTAATGGCATCATACAAATCTATACATTATTTTAGGTAGTGATCATTTTTACAAAAGGTACAGGTTGGGTATACCGTGCAATCATGTTGGTAGTGGTTTGAATATCCACACTTATAACATATCCTTGGTGGAAAGTAACCCCACCCCCCATCCATTAACATGCCCTTCAACTTTAAATGGTTGACTCCCACTAGATTCTTGTGTGTTAACTATATAAGTTTGGTGAGTACCTCACATGCGTGCTTCATGAATCTAATTGATGACCCAATAGTCATTAGTATCATATGTATATACATCATATTTTTTTATAGTATAGTGACACTTTGGATTAGGTGGCATGATGAAGAAAGGGATAACTCCTTACATCATGATATTATATACATATCTCATAGGACTATTTTAATACAATGTAAACATTCTTCCATGGATAATTATTCCTATTATGACCCTCCACTTCATAGTCAACACATCACAAGCCACTGCATGTGTGATGGGCATTATTGGATGTGATATTCTCCACCTGTGAATCCATAAAAAATAATATGATCCTCTATAAAGGGTATTTTCCTTGTATCTATACTTGTCATGGCTTCAGCACAGAGAGCAACTTCAATTTCCTTGTATGGTTCAATAGACATCTTATGGGATAAGTCTTGTTAAAAAGGAATTAATAACCCTAATGCAAACCATTAAGTATGTTGGTGGGGTTGATCTCAAATGATAAATTTTAAAGAATCATTTTAAAACATGAATCATACACACACACACTCTTAGTGAGCTCTTCTTTGATATATTTTAAGGTAGCAATACTTTGTTGCTCAAACTTAGGGATATCAAATTCTTGGAGAAAAGCAGTCTTAAACAGTTCATAATTCACAACCACTTATTGGGGATCATATTTTTGAAACCATTGATGTACATGATCCATTAAAGTAATGAAAAATTGGTTTTTCTTCCACTTAATATAGGTTATACCCCACACCCACCAAATGAGTTCACACATGTTTTGCTACATTTTTGACACCTTGATATTCAAGAAGGTGAAGTGTCACCTTGTAATAGATTGTAGGTACACTAGGTGGTTGAATTGGACCTTATTATGGTTATCCTCTAGCTCCTCTTGGACCTTATGGTGGAGGTCCACCAGATCCTCTTAGATTGCCTCCTAGTCCTCTCACAGCTCCATTAGAACCACTACTAGTACTTTCTTCGACACCTCCTATAGTAATAGGTGCACTAGAAATATTGGGCACTAAGGGAGGTTTATTAGTTATTATTGGGCCTATATTTTTACCACTAATTAAATTTGGTCCACTTGGAATTTCAAGGTGAGCCATAGGTCTTACTTGCAATAGAAAAGTAAAGGTTAAAGATAAATTGTTATTTTGAACTTGTACTCCCAAAGATTCCTCTAAAAACATGACTTCAGATTTGATTTCATATTCCACAATATCAATATCTAAATTTATTACAATAATCTCATCAAACTCAAATTCACAAGAATGAACTATGGTGAGGAATTAGGGCTATTTGTATTATCAATATTTGTGCTCCTTCTTCCATATGTACTTATACTAGTGAAGGGTGTGGACCCATGGTTAGGGAGTACTCACCATGCCTTTCTACCCTCCTATATAATCTCATGGCACTTATAGTATCCTCCCATTTTCCCATGGGATTGTTTCCTCTCATATCCTTACACTTTGCCTCATCATAATTTTGCTTTCATAGTTCTTGTTGACCAAATTTCATGCTAACCTACCAATCCCATACCAATGCGTACCCATCCATTTCCCCACCAGTTTCACTGTTTATGTGTAAGAGAGTTTATCCATCCATTAAGAAGTTCTCAAGTCAAGAATAAATCATAAGTTACTCAATTTCTAAAGGAAATTAATTGATATACCTTTCTCATGGTTCCCTCAGGAATTTAAAGCATGATTCCTTCGGATAAGAATATGTAGAGACAACATATTCCAAAATGTAGATATTAAGCACTCCTTTCTACCACATGTCCAATGTACATGTATAAGTATATTTCAACTTCATTAAGGTTTTATAACACTCTACTGACCAGGGAGCCTTCCACCCATAAATTTTTGAATGGTCTTGTGCATATGTAAAAAGACAAACATGCAGGTGAATAGGCAATTCTACAAAGAATGTTTCATTTAAGGAATCATATAGATTTTACTATACCCAAATGCACATAAAGAATCCTAGTTTAATATAATAAAGCATAAATTTATATTTTACTATACCAACCCAACTCTCCATGTTTTCTAAAGATATCTAATTAAGTATCTTTCTACCATCATGCTAACAAGTGCAATAGGTCTCAAGAACATAACTAAAATGTTAGGGTTATTTTATCCTTAGTTCCACATGACTAAGTACTAGTTATGTGCATATAAGAAGGAAGAAACTAATGAGCAACCACACTAGCATATCATGTGAATAATGAGCTTGCACGCTCACCCAAGGCATATAGCTTAGACCAGTTCTTGTTGAATCTACCACATGATGGTGGATAAATAACTCTACCTTACTTAGGTGCTTAGTTTAGCATAGTTAATCATTATCAATACAAACATCACTATAAATTTAACCATTTGATTCATTCCTAGAGTGCAAATAATTATCTAGTATCATAAAATCAAATTTAACATCAATGAGATTAACAATAAATATTCATAGCCAAAGTAGTGGTTCTATTGATCTTAATTAATAAGATTAAAATATATTTCATCTAGTACACTATCCATTACATATATCTCTATTGATAACAACAATTATTCAAAGTTAACATCTTTAACATCTAGTACATAACTAAATATATGGGGTATTTATATATAAACTAAACCCTCTTAGGTTACATCATTAATACATTATATATGACAAGCCATGAATATTTTAGAAAAAAAGTCATGGTGAGATGTTACAATTAAGTCCCTTTTGACACAGGCATAATATCTCTTATATACTCTCTCTATGCTAGATATTTAGTTTCATGTTCCTCTTATCTCATGGATCGGTGGTAGATTCACACTTGATTAATCTATGATGCCTATATGTACTACTTTATAAATGTCTTACATTCCACATCCTTATCTTAGTCTTGATATATTCTAAGTCCCACATCTTATGTTCCTCATTATCCATTTCCTTATCTTTCACAACTCGCTCTTCCATGCCAAGGTTTTTCATGTTGTTCTTCTCTATTTATTTATTTTATATCATTATCTCTCATGACAAGGTCCTCTATTCTATTCTCATGCCCTTGCATTTCCACACTATGGATCTAAAATGCTTAGAATATATTATTACAAAATTTGGGGTCCAACAATCTTGTACATAATACCTTTTAGAAAAGGATGTGACCATCTATATGCTTTTGGATTTATCTTTGACTTCACTCTAGTAAATTCATATCTAGCTAATGGAATATCACTCCTTATGAAATTAAAAACCCCTATTTTGTCATCTTCATAGTGACCTTTGGGAAAAATGGGTTAGTGAGAACAGGGTGTTGAATTGACCCCAAATACCCCCTATCAATGAACAATGCCTAAATATCCAATACTCACATTAAAAGACTTAGATTAAACATTAGGATAGGTTTCATTTATAAATTAGATAAATTTAGGGCACTAGACACTTGTGTCAGAGTAGGAAACCTACATCAATGTAGGTGTCTATCCTAGATGTTAGTGTTTAGGGAATATGAAAGTAGGTTTAGACTCAAAACTTGTACAGGTGGAAGATAAACAAGTTTTAATCATTTTTGGAAAGATATAAGGCCTCAATCATCAACATAAGATTGGTTAGACCAAGAGATAAGTCAAAGTGTAAAAGATAACATAAATGTGAGACTTTCAAAAGTGGGAGAGTTCTAAAACTAAGAAGAACAACCAATGCCTAGGTTTTTTGATTGTATAAGATTAAGATGCTATATAATTTAGAAATAGTGTTACATTCCCCCCTTTTAATTGAGTAATGAAATTGCTAGTTTAAAGAAAAGGAATGCATACCTAGGTGTGTATGACACACCTTGTCTTTGAATAAACCTAACTTAAGTGTTTTTTTGGTGACTAAATTGCAATCAAGAACATGTTATAGTATATAATCAGTTCATATAATCTAGAATTAAAACTCTTGAAATTAAAGGATCAAGGTTTAAAAGTACACATGTGTATCAATATAACCACCTTGCCTATTGAAAAGTTGATTTGAAAATATATATCATTATAAGGATTTGAAATTGAGGTTAGAAAATATATATATAAACATGAAAAGTACATATATCTAAGGAGATAGATAGAAAGAGAGAGATATTGGAAGGGACATGCCCCCAACCTTGGAAAAAAGGTGAGTTATCACTTGGTAGTTGAGATTAGCTCAACCATTCAACCCAATGATACTTATAACCTAGTGAGGTTGGATGATATAATCAATTCTAACCTAAAAACTTGGTAATATTTAGTAATTTAATCACCTCAACCATACAAAAAATGAACCAACTACTATATTAGATTAACTAAATACAATCCATAACAATCCATCCTAGTTATCAGTGTATAAAAGTCCATGATATGGTAACAGTCCAAAGATGAGTTTTAAAATCTAAAATTGATTTGGAATTTGAAATATTAGTCACGTATTGCATAACATATGCATTTTTGATATGTCTCATGTTGAATTTATGTATAACAATGACACTAATGTATAGAATTATACCATAACTATGAATCTAAATTTATATAACTGTGTGATTTAGCCAATTCATAAACTATCTTTCAAATCATTCCCCCACTATATATGGAAAAATATGAAAACTAAAATAAGTTCCAATGTGGAAGACATGTTTTTAAAACATGCCCCCATTGAATCTAGGTGTGCCAAATACTAAATAAATGTGGACAACATTATTCTAAATCATGCCCCCACTAAATCTAAAAATTGTGAATGTGTGGAAGCCATGCCTAGACAACATACCCCCACTAAATCTAATAACTATGAATGTGTGGAATCCATGCCACCACTAAATCTAAAAAATGATATAAGTACCAAATTTTAAATAAGTGTGGATAACATGCTTCCAAAGCTACTCCCAATGAATCTAGAAATTATGAATGTGTGAAAGTCATGCTTATATGACATGTACCCACTGAATCTAAAAAATGATATAAGTACCAAATACTAAATAAGTGTGATGAAAATGCTTCCAAAGCATGCCCCTATTACATTTGAAAATTATGAATGTGTGGAATCCATGCTTATATGACATGCCCCCACTGAATCTAAAAAATGTGAATGTGTGGAAGCTATGCCTATTTGACATGACCCCACTGAATCTAAAAATTCATATAAGTACCAAATATGGAATAAGTGTGGATAACATTATTTCAAATCATGCCCCCACTAAATATAAAACTATGCCAAATGTGAAGAAAATGTCTCTATGACATGCCCCCACTGATATGCCCCCCTTTGATGCAAGGGAAGAATATAAACCAATAGTTACCTCACCTCAAAAATACAAGATAAATGAATAATATATGAATGGAACCATGTAGAATATAGAAGGAACATGTTTAAGTAGATATAACATTAAAGAGCATAAAACAATGTGATAACATGAAGGACTAATATGCATGATAAGAATCATGGTAACATCTATATGTAACAATATAAGCTCCACAAGTAAATAAAACACACACACAAGAGCAATTTAAATCAAGTCAAAAGGCAATGGTTCAAGGATATCATAAATAAGGTGCATGTTCAAATAAGACATAATAAAAAAGACATGAATTAGTCAAATGTCCAAAAAAATAAGGATTGACAGATTAAAATGTCCATGAAACAAATAATGACATGTTTAAATGTCAAAGAAAGCATGTAAAGGCACAAGGGCCACAAATAGAGGAACTTTTCAAATTCTCTAACAATGAAATAATATAAAATTGAGGCACTCAAGGAAGTGCATAAAGGAAAGCATAATAAACCAACATAAATATATCATAGTATTCCATTGATCAAATGTGCTAGCAAAAAATGTCAAGCATATAACATATCAAGTACCCTGTAAGAGATATAATCTTGGATAAAGGCATGTGTAATTACATATATGATCTCAAAACATGATAATGTAGAGTGAGAATATAATTATATAACCTATAATTATCATGATTATAGAGGTGGATGCCCCCAATTTCCATATGACATGAGTAGAGGGAAGGACCAACATCCAAAATATGAATATATCATGTATCTACGTATGCTTGTATCACACTCAAATAGAAGCATGCCACACATCTATATGTAAAAGTAATTATTATGATATTTATCAACATGGAAATAATACATAAATTCTAAGAAGCCAATATAATATGTAGGTGCTAAAAAAATATTTTTGTATTTTTGCATGTTTTTTTTTATTTTTTTGGTATGTGAAAAGGAAAGATTATCCTATGATCCATCCAAAGGGTGATCATAGATATCTCCCCACTATGAACCTTTTGTAATAATTTGATGACACTAATGAGGAGCATGTGTAGGTGTAATATATATCACTATAGCATTCGTGATGTTTTGAATATGTAAAATAGGACTCTATGGTCTTGGATAAATGGTAGGAATATTAAGAGTAGGGGTTCATGGAACTCATCATTGAGTGCTCTATGATTTCTTTGGAATAATAGTAATAAGAACATGTGTAGGTGATCTAGATGTTTAAACATGGTGCATAGTACATGAAGATTCTATGGAAACTATTATATGTATCTAATGTAATGATCTCTCAATTACTAATCACCTAGTAAAGGGGATTTCCCATTGGTTATATTTTTATGGTGAATTAGCCTTAGTAGGCTTGACAATTAATTGTCTATGTATAATTTGTTCTTGTTCAAGAGGATTCTCATATGAGATTCTAGAAACTATAATTACCCAATTAACATAAATGTATTTAACAGATCCATGCACTATAGAAGGTACCATTTGAAGTGTACGGATCTAAGGTCTTCCCAATACCATATTGAATATTCTCATGGAAGGTACAACTAAAAAGGTAGTAACCACATGTGTAGGATTGACCCTTAAAGGTAGGTCAATCTCATCAAGAACCTTCTAGGAGGTCCCATAAAATGCTCTTATTGATCTAGTAGAAGGATGAAAATCATGATGAGTATAAGCCAAGTGTGTAAGTAATGTCATGGTGCAAACATTCTTGTTTGCACCATTATCAATCATGACACTATGTATAGGGTGTTTATCAAGGTATGCTTGAATGAATAAAGAATGAAGATTAGAGTCATCATCCTTGATCTCAGTATCATCAAAAGTAATAGTAGGTATTTAAACCATATGAGTTATATGTCATGTATAAGTACCAATAATCCCATCTAATGGGTGACCATAATGTGATGGAGGATGTACATTATATGCCATTTTCATTTTAGTTCCTTTTTATAATGGTCTTGTAAAGGGTTGTTAAATATTTTTTTGTTTTTGTTGATCACTACGTTATGAGCCTAATTCCTTGGGAGGATCATCAAATACAATCTTTATATCATCAATAAGGTCTTGGATCTTATGCTTTAAGGTAAAAAATTTGTTCGTAGAATGTCTTAGACCTTGTTGATAATCATAATATGCATTTGAATCATATCCTTTAGGTAGAGGTTTGATCATATCAATCTATATATGATGAGGGAGAGGTATAAGCTGACATTTTATTAACTGTGGGAGTAATGAAGCTAGAGACTTAGGTAAATGTGAGAATTCTCTTCTTGGAGCATTAGATAAGACAAGTCAATTAGGCTATTATAAATTATGTTAACCATAGTGGTTGTTTCATTTTTAGTCTCAGGAGGTTTTACCTTATAACATGGTTTAATTGTAAACTTGGTACTAGATGTATATGTAATATGTGTGTTTACTAAACAATTGAGCTTATTCAATGAAATAAGCTTCATTTTATGGTCCCATACAACATGGCATAAGTCATCACAAGATTTGAATTTATTGAAAACAATGGACTCATATCAAGGAGAAAGTAAAATTTTCTTGGATATGTTTTGTAACTCCTTATTTTCCATATGATTATTCATTTTTTTCAACATTGTCTTATATCTCAAGACATATCCATCGATAGGTTCATTTTTTCCTTGATTGATTTTGATAATTTGAGCATAGGAAACATTTTCAAAAAAATTAATGGAAAAATGTGCTAGAAAATAATTTGTAAGATACTTAAATGCTTTCATAAATTGGAGAGGTAAATCATAAAACCACCTCAATTAATAGTCCTTGAGGTTTCTTAGAAATAATTTGGTCAAAATTTTATCAATGAAGGCATAATCAAGGCATGCCACATAAAAAAATTTAAGATGTTGTTCAAGATCACCCTTTCCATCATAAAATGGAAATTTAGGTGTAACAAAATTAATTTGCAAAGAGTGTAAAGATATCTCAAGTGTAAGAGGATTATGCAACACATATTGTGAATTAATAACATGAGGATATTTTAAAGAATTTTGTTCAATGTTTGTAATCTTATCCTCCAAGGTCTTTATAACTTGGAGTGTTTGAATCATGGAACCATTGGGATTTAGATTATAAAGTTTAGAAGTCACCAAAGGGGATGTAAACATGGTTTGAGTGGTAACAGGCATTGATATTTGTGTTGAAAAAATTGGTAATTCTATGGTACATGCAAACTATCTCTATGCCTCCACTAGATGTAGGTAGATTAAATGATATGGAATCAATTATAGTATAACTTTTAAGGACTCACCATTATGAGGTGAATAAGCCTTATTTTTATCATGTTTACTTATTTCATCTCTTGTAACATACAAAAATACATCCATTAAACTCTTGTTATTATTGAGATGAGTAATCAATGCTTCTTTATCTTCCATTTGAAAAGGAGTTTTTGCATTAATATTTTCCATTACTTCACAAATGAAAAATTTAGAACTTATAAAAAAGTACAATAGTTAAAAAAATAAAAAAAATAGAAAACCCTAATTGATCTAGGGTTTGATGTTCAAATATTGGGTTCACCAAATGTTTAACCCTTAAATGATCTAGATTGGGTTTATATAGGGTTAAAGGGATAAGAGATAACTTAATGGTACAAGGGTGATAAACTATCTCTATATCAAACCAATTAGATTCTAAACTTAGATAAATATATACTAAATTTATTATGTTGAGTTATGCTAAATATAAAAAAGTATAACCATGATAAATATGTAAATGACAAAGAAGTAATGTGCTTAGTTTTGATGTTGATATAGTTCTATATTTGGAACAAGAAAAAATCAAATTTGAAAAATATTCTGAAATAATCACCAATTTTTGGATTGAGTGCCTCTATAGATATAGACACTAGCACCAACCTTAGTTATGTCAATGCTAATATTTAAACATAACATAGGTATATTATGCATAATACCTAATAGAAAAGGATGTGATCACTTGGATGCTTTTGTGTTTGTCTTCAAATTTTCTCTGGTGCATTTAGTCTGGGTCATGGACTGTCACTCCTCATTAAATTATAGAACCCTAGTTCATAATCTTCATAGTAACCCTAGGGAAAATGGGTTAGTGGGAACATGGTGTTGAGTTGACCCAAAATACCCCTATCAATGAATGATTCCTATATATTTAATACTCCAAAGAAGGTCTCAGACTAAATTAGTTATCCCCTATGTGTTAGCTTGTGTGTGAATCATGCAATATGTGATAAGTAGAATAATGACCTAGTATGTAAATTGGAAAATTAGGCTCTTGGGTTACTCCTTTAGTAATTTAGACTTGTGTAGTGTTGTTCTTATGATTGATATGAAAATAAGAGAAAATAGGAAATATTTCCTTTATTGAGTGTTTGATTGAATGCTTTTGATAATTTGCCTTGGTTTTTACTAGGTTTTCCTAGGTGAGGAATGAATGACGGTTGATATTGTATTTATATCAATTCCTTTAGATAATTAACTCATATTAAATCACTTATCCTAACTATTAAGATACATTTAATTTGCAAATTAGATGAATTTAGGGCATTAGACACTTGTATTAAAGTAGGACACTTGTGGTCTATCCTAGATGCTAGTGTCTAGGGAATAAGAAAGTAGGTATAGACTCAAAACTTGTAGAGGTAGAAGATAAGCAAGTTTTAAGCATTCTTGGCAAGATAAAAGGTATGGGTCATAACAATAAGAATATTCACACCAAGAGAAAGGCTAAAGGGCACATGATAGAGTAGATGTGAGACTTTAGAAAGTAGGAGAGGTCCATAACTAAGAAGAACAACCAAGGTCTGAGTTTGCCAATTATACAAGATTGAGGTGCTATAAAATTCAAAAATAGTGTCTACACTATGTTTATGATAGTTTCTTATGATTTCATTTATGTAGTTCCTTAAGTGTCTTGCTTTGTTATTATATTCATTATTTGAGCATTTGAATATGTTTCATTATTTATAGCCCTTGTGCATTTGTTTGACTCTTTGACATTTGAGTATGGTATTGATTATTGTATGTTGACATTTGAATAAGTCATTATTTCTTTGTAGACATTTGAATAAGTCATGTCCCTTTGATTTTGTTGCATTTGAACATGCCCCATGTTTGAGGTCTCCTTGGACCATTGTCTTTTGATTTGATTTTGAGTGTTCTTGTGTGTATGCTTGATTGTTTGTTGAGCTTGTACTATTACTATCTAGACATTATCATAATTTAAGTATTACATCTTAAGACTTGTTTTAATCACATTCTTCATGCTTCAATGATATATCTATGTATACATGTTCCATATATATGCTACATAGTACTTTCATAGTTTACATGGTTATCTTATCCTTTTGAGATAAGATAATTACTAGTTGCTACTTACCCCACATCAAGGGGGTGCATATTAGTGGGGGAATAACATAGAGGAATGAACAACACATTACTGTATAGATTTAGTTTCTAGTGGGGGAATGTTTGGAAACATTTTATCCACATTGGCACTTACACTAGGTCTTAGATTCAGATTCAGTAGGTGCATGTTTTAGAAACATGTTCTCCACACTTATTCATTATGAAACATACCCATATTATAATGTGGACATGTTTTGGAAACATGTATTACACATTGATCCTTATATCAGTTTTCATAATTCTATATATATAATGGGGGCATGCTTAAGAAGCATGTTATCCACACTTACATAATTTTTAATTGGCTAAATTACATATTTATAAGATTCATATACACATTTGTGATATAATTCTATACACTGGTAGCATTATTATACACATTTTCAATATGAGACATATCTAAGGTGCATATGATATGCAAATGTGTGCCTAATAATGTAAAATAAAATTAATAGATTTTTAAGGACTATCACCACCCACTAGGTTAGACTTTTATAGACTATATTAATTTAATATACTACATTAGTTGGTTCACTTTTTAGGATGGTTGAGGTGATTAAATAACTCAATCTTGCCAAGATTATAGGTTGAAATTAATTGTATCATCTAGCCTCACTATTTTGATAGTGTGAGTTAACTTGGTTCACTCACACTTACAAAGTTATAAGTATGATTGGGTTGAACAATTGGGCTAATCTCAAATGTCAGGTAGTTACTCATATTTTATCCAAGGTTGAGGGAAAGTTCCCTCCAATATATCTCTCTACGTATTTAGATGTATGCACTTTTTAGATTTATATTTGTCATAATATTAGTTTTAGTGATACATAATGATATATTTTTCAAATGAAATTGCCAAAAGGCAAGATGGTTACATCGATACATAAATGTACTCCTAAACCTTGTTCTCTTTCAATTTTAATCATTTAATGCTTTAAAATTTTAAATTATATGCATTGATTATATATTGTAACATGATATTGGTTGTATGTTAGTCACCATCAAAACACTCAAATTAGACTCAAGCAAAGACAAGGTGTGTTATACACACCCAAGTATGCATTCATTTTCCTTTAAACTAGAAATCTCATGACTAGATTAAAAGGGGGGAATGTAAACATTATATATAAATTATGTATCACCTTATTATTGTGTACTTAGAAAATAAATACCATGGATGTACCTTCATCTTCTAAACCTCTTCCACTACCAAAAATCTTGCATACACTATCTCTTTATGCCTCATTACTTATCTCTTAGTCTGACCTATGTATTCTTATGAATCATACCTTCTATCTTTCCCAAAATGTTATAAACCTAATGATCTTCCATCTTTGTAAGTTATAACCATGTACCTATTTTCTAACTACTCAAACACTTTCATCCTAATCAAATACTTGCATCGACATAAGTGTCCTTCCCTAATGAAAGTGTCTAATACCATAAAGTCATCCAATTTTTACACCAATTGTATTCCTATGGTCATCCTAAGTAATTTAATGTAAGATATTATCCAAAGAGGTTGGTATAAGTAGAAGATCAACCCTAATTCATTTAGAACCTAACACAAACCTAGAAAATACCTAAAGAGACCAAGGAAACTTATCAAAAGAATTATATCAAGCAATAAAGTGAATAAAAGCTTCCTTATTTTCTCCTATTTCCATATCAGTCATAGAGACAACACATATACAATTATTAAGTATCAAAGGAGTAGCCTAAGAGCTATATTTTCCAAGTTACAAGCTAGGTTACTATTGTACTTGCTTATCACATAATTCATGATTCACACACAAGCCAACATGTTAGGGAGAACTACATAATTTTGAAGTCCTCTTCAGAGTATTAGATATGTAGATAGTGCTCATTAATAGAGGAGTATTTAGGGTAGCTTAATGTAATGTTCTTGCTAACCCATTTTTTCCATAGCCAATATGAAGATGAATAATTGGTGTTTTGATATTTGATAAGGAACAAAAATCTATGACCTAGATTTGAATACACTAGAGTGAAGGTGACATAAAACCCATAATCATTTGGGTGGCCACATCTAGTTTGAATAGGTATTCTATACTATATTTTTTTATGTCTAGGTCAGGTAATAACATCAATGCAATTTTCCAAGGTTGATGCAAGTGTCTATGAATATAAATGTCAATTTTTTTGAATTGAGTGACTATTCCAAAATCCATATCCACTCCACTTTCTACTTTTCTAAATCCATATTTATATTAGAATCAGAACCAACTAAGTATCTTGTTTCATTGTAATATATAACATATTTATAATTTCTATTCTTAACATCTCAATATAATAAATTTATTATAGGGTTATCTAAGTTTTACAAACAATTGGACTTTTAAGAGATAGTTTACCATCCTTATGCCATAGGCTATCTCTTTCCCCTTTATCCTTAGATTCTATTATCTAGATTTTAGTGTTAAATAATTTGAATCATTTACAAATAACTTTGGGAAGTATAGTGAAGACAATAAGAAAGTGTTGGATAGGAAGAAATTGGTTAAGGCTAGATTTTAGGTTGCAAAAAATCTTAAGACATTGAAAAAGCCTAGTCCATAACCACCATTGGTTTTAAGCATGAATAAAAGAAGCATGGATCTCAATCTAGGAATTTTATTAGTTTAACACCATATGATGTGTCTACTGACCCTAAGTAGTATATCTTAACATATAAAATGAAATGATAGATTAAAAATGTAAGTTAAAATGATGCAAATAAGTACAAGTTCATAAGAAATTTAAAAATCATAACTCTAGATTTCATCTACAAAAGAGATGTTACCAAACCTAGATTTTAGGATATCAAAGAATAGTTCATAGGTGAATTTAAAGTAAATAAATGTATGATTTAGATAGTCCAAGATCTGAAAATAATTTGATAAAAATAAGGAAAATCAATATGAGATTATGATCATAGATTTTATGATGCTATGAACATAGTAGACTTCCTAATTCATGATACATATAAGGTCACGTGGTTTTCATAAGGCTCATGACCTTTGATTAGGTTTGACATTATTCAAACATAATTTAATAAAAAGGTAGGTGCTTGGGTAGATATGCTATTCATGGAGTAGATAGAGGATTATGGGGATATCCCAAAACCTACTATGAAGACTGATGCAAAGATATATGTTAAATTGTAAAAGATAGATGAGTTTCATGAAAGTAACATGCCAATACTAGGCATTTGTTATATACAGTGTAGAAAAGAGGGGAACCCCAAAAATTACTACCCAAAAGTTAAGATGGAATCCTATTAAATCTATCATGTCATAGGGAATGCATACATGAAATTTCACTTATTATAACAATTCATTAAACAACCTTAGATTCTATACTCTAACTTACACAAGTCACACAATCATGATGACAAAAATTATTGAGCACTCCAATAATTAAAGGAAGATATCACCAAGAATGTTTTTGTAGTAGCAACACAATAGATTCCTTTAATGAAATGAAGGATCTAAAGCTTAGATGTAGACATGACATCTATGATGTAGTTTGTTCCTGAATGGATGCTAACCTCACCTCAATATCAACCACAAGCCCTAAAAAGTTAGACACCACAGTCTCCCTAGTATTAGGTAAGATGGAATTTTCCATCTCCTTAGTATCAATAACCATGAACTCAGTGTCATTTAAATAAAAAAAATTAGGATGTGATCCATATTATCTCCAAGGAATGTATGGGAAATATAATGGCCAATAACAATAGGGTTAGGGTTCCCCTCAAAGGCAAATAGGATATGAGGGTCAGTAGGGTTTTAAATAAAGACATGGGGTTATAGAGGAGGATACTAAGGATGATATCAAGGAGATAATTATAGATAAAATTAATAATAGGGATTAATTGATTATATGATACTTATGTGAGAAGTATAATCACTTCACATAGAATTGCCAAACGAATCCTTAGAGGCAAATGTATTGTATTTATTTCAGAATGTTTAGATAACACCACCCTAAATATTATCTAAAATTAGAAAAATAAAATAAATATAAGATTGTGAAAAATGTGAACATTATAAATTCACACCCCAAGGATCCTACATGCATACAAGTAGTTATGTGATATCAACATGTAGAGTAGGGATTACCTCTATTAGAAATATCATAAGATCAAAGAATTATAAAGGTTCAACAGGATAAATATATTAACCCTATGACATAAAGGTGTTTGATGTGTCAAGTAGCTCAAGTTCTAAATAAAATTTAACAACAATCTGTGTTAGAGGGTGATACCACAACCATTGGGGTAAAAATGTATGGAAAAATTGTGTGCATCATGAGAAAGATGGAGAAGTTTCTTCCTTGACAAATCTTATGAAATTTAAGTACTCTAAGAAATTAATACATATCATATAATGTTACAAATCATTAGCATAGCCTATTGGAGTGTGTATATAGAGGTTAAAAATGCACTAATAAGGGAGTATGGTATGTGAAGACTAAGAAGCCTTAGGATGTTGACTCTTGTATAGATATTGAATTGAAAGGATATGAAGTACCAAACTTTGTGTTTGATTTTTGAAGCATAATAAATATGATACCTCAATGCACATGGGAAGCTATTAGATGCTTAACTCTTAGTTATATTCTAGTAACACTAATTCACATAGACTATAGGAGGGTAAAACCTATAGGTCAATTGGAGGATGTGGAAATTAGAGTTGTTGACCTAATATTACAAGGATATTTTAAAGTAATTGACATAAATATTGATGAAATGTACTACCTTATGTTGATTGGTAAGAAGTGGGATTATGATGGTTAGATGACCATTAATACAATGCAAAATAAACTAGAGGTGAACTAAGGGGATCAAATTATCATTATACCCTTGAAAAAACTAAGAGAAAACCATACATCATATCCAAATAGATAGATTCACCCTTTGCCTATGGAGATAATATTTGGTTCAAGGTGGGAACTGAAACTAAGCATAATGCATTGTGAACTATGGAGTATCAATTTTTACATCTAGAAACATATCTTTAAGATTAACTACAACAAACTAAAAAATTCTTTTTCAGAACAATGATAACAAAGGAACAAGTTATATAGTTCCAAATATAAGCATGTAAGTCACTATTTGTGTGATTACCAACAAGGTATGAAGTAGATTTATTTAAAAAAGTAGGTGTCCCAAATATGGACTATACAAAGCTAATGAAATAAGGTATTTAACCTTAGAAAACTACATCTTAGATCATTTGTGATTCAAACCCAGATGCTGAACTGGGTAAGAGGAGATCATGAGGTGCATCTAATGTGATTGGTTTTTACTAAAAAATGTAAATCACCTCAATATTTTATAACTAACAACTTGGATCGATTCATATTTAGAATGTAACATCATTGTCTAATATAAGCCAAAGGGTGAATGCACTAAACTATACATTAAATAGAGTTATTACAGCTTGGTGGGTAGTTCACATGATAAACCAACTACAATAAGATGAAGATTGAGAATTATTTTAAGCTCAATTCCAAATACCACATATCATCAGGAAACTATGACCATTTTTATAGGAAGGGTAGTGTCCAAAAATGTAAATACATAGGTGTGTAGATGTATGGTCTATGTAAGGTGTAGAACCCAAATATTGGTTCCATGTATTTAGGTATACATTAGCAATGCTCCAAAAAACATGGTACATACATCAACATCTCAAAAAGGAGACTTAGAATTGGCCATAGGTCTAACATGATTTTATTCAAACACTTGTATTTCAAGATGAGAATCCTTTGGTACATCAATCCATGTATAATTTGAAGATATTCTTATGTCATGGTTGAGTGGAGGATCTCATTAGTAATAAATACTACCCTTTGTAGGAATAAGTGGATAAGGACTTGAATGCAACTCTAAAAACTATAAGGAGAGTAAATAGAAAGAGCAATTTTTTTAATAAAACCTTGCAATCAAATCATAGATAAGGAAGAACAAAATAAGTCAAATAATAGTGATGATGACTTGGTTTTGAAAGTATTTTTTGAAACAAACTCACATACCAAAATGAAGATCAACAACTAAAAAATATTAATATTCAGGAGCAATAAGGATAAAGAATATTACAAGACTCCATTCTAAGTGACTCCAAATAATAGACTAGGAGCCATTAAATAAATTGGGAGGGAATATTAGGACAAAGTGTGAATCAAGACTTGCTAATATAGGTGACAATTATAAGTATAATGAGGTTTTAAAAGGACTATAGATAATGTGAAATTTTTAGGATGCATTTATAATAAAGTTTATATAATTAGAAGATTTATACCCTTCACTAGGGGAGATGCACAAAGAGCTACAGGAATGTGAATGACCTGTGAAAAAGTGCCCATATAGGTTAAATGCTAACATGAAGTTTAGTATCCTTTAACCAAAGTCACAGACTAAAATGAGAAGTGGAGGATCCTTAAAATCAAAGTCACAGACCAAAATGAAGATCAACAACTATGAAATATTAATATTCAGGAGCAAGAAAGATAAAGAATATTACAAGACTCCACTTTAAGTGACTCTAAAATTAGACAAAGATCCATCAAATAAATTAAGAGGGAATATTGGGACAAAGTGTGCATCAAAAATTGATACTCTAGGTAACTATTGGACTTAGAATGAGATTTAAAAAGGACTAAAACTATTGTGAGATTGTTAGGATCTATTTCCAACAAAGTTCATAGAAGTAAAAGATGTAGACCCTTCATTAGAGGAGATGTACAAAGAGATAAAGGAATGTGCATGACCTATGAAAAATTTCCCATATAGGTTAAATGTTAAAATGAAGTTGAAGGTTAAAGTTGAATTGGATCAGATGGAAGTAGGCATTATCTATCTAGTGAAAAAAGTAGACTAGGTTTATCTAATGGTGGTGCAACCTAAAAATTTAGGAGAAATAAGAGTATGTGGAGATTATCATGCATTATATGATGTTTATATTAATAATGCATTCAAAAATTCATTTTATAGATGAACTCTTAGAGTCAGTCACATGACATGAAGTGTATTATTTTATGGATGGGTTTAGTGGCTACCATCAAATACTAAACACAACCAAATATCAAACTAAAACCACATTTGTAATAGAATGGGGACCTTTTACATACAAAGTAATGTTTTTTGGCTTGTAAAATATTCCTTTTGTGTTCTCCAGGGTTGTGGTTACCAAATTTAAATATTTCATCCATGATTTCTTAAAGGTCTATTTATATGATTGGGTTATTTTTTATTTATTCAAGGAACATCTATCCAAACTATGGCTAATGTTAGAATGCTACTAATATCTACATATTACACTAACCTTAAATAAGTGTTTATTATTGACACCTTTTGGTGTCTTATTGGGTTATATAATATGGAATGATGGAATTTTCGTTGACCAAGCCAAAATCATAATTATTGTGTGCATGCCACCTCCTACAAGCTCTATCGAGGTGTGATGATTCTTGGGGCATACTTGATAGTATAATAAATTCATTAAAGTTTACACAACTATATCTATCCCCATGAAAAATCTATTATGCAAAGATACCAAGTTTAAATAGATAAATGAGTGTCATTTAATGTTGTGGATCTAAACTAGAGACTAGTAATAACTCTAATTTTGGTCTTTCTTGACTAGAGAAAACCATTTCATGTTCATGTATATGCCTCAATTACTATGGTAAGAGTTGTTTTAGCATAACTAGGAGAAAAAAGATTGGACCATCCTAGTCATTTTACAAGTTGAAAAATCTTAACTATAGAGAAAAATTACACAACTATAGAATGAAAAGATCTTGCAATGGTGTTCACATTCCAAAAGTTTAGACACTACATTTTAACAATGTCATTTCAATTTTTTACTAATCACCAAGCTCTACAATATCTAGCAAATAAACCCATGTTAGGAGGGAAGATATCTTGGTGGTTGATGTTGTTTCAATAATTTTAGTTTAGAATCAATGTGAAGCCTAAGAGATAAAATGTGGGACCAAACCACTTGAGCTGAATACGTAATGGAGAACCTAGAGAACTTCAAGATGAATCACTAGATGCCCATTTGTTTCAAGTTTCTTTAATTAATAAAAACATGGAAGACATATCTAATTTCCTAGAATAAGGAATTTTTACTATGCAGTATGTGTAAAGGGATAAAAATTAGTTGATCATAAGAGGCATTCCATTTAATATCATTAATGCCTTTCTATATAAAATGCTAAAGATGATGTACTATGCAGAGTAGCTTTAGAACATGAGTGACCACACCTTCTTCAAGAAGTAGATAAGGGAATCTTAGGTGGATATTTCATAGGATATTCCACTATAAATAATATATTACAAAGTGGCATGTGGTTACCTACTCTATTTAAAGATGCACACCAAACAACAAAGCACTACATGATTTATCAAAGGATGGGAAGGCCTAATCATAGAGATGAAATTACATTAAACCCTATTTTATCTAAAAAGCCATTTGAATAATGGGGAATAGATGTTTTAAAACCAATCAATCCACCCAATAAATGTAGTCATGTAAGGTACATAATTGCTATGACAAACTAATTCACTAAATGGGTAGAAGTTGCTATGACAAGATGTAACACTAAGGACACAACCAAATTTCCATATGAGAATATTATAACCATATTTAAATGTCTCATGAAGTTGTTTAGTGATAAAACAATGCATTTTATAAATAACACCATCAAGACTTTGACATAGGAGTTTATGATATTTCACCACAAAAGCACAACATATGATTTGTAAGCTAATGGGCAGATAAAGACATCAAACCAATTCATTGGCAAGATGCTCAAAAAAATATACAATGTGTTAAGGGATGACTGGGAGGATCAAATTCATGTGATCATATGGGCATATAGGATAAACTATATGCACATAACATGTTATCACTCCATTTTAACTAGTTTAAAGATTATAAGCAATGATGCTAATGGAATACATAATCCCTATTATGTGAATTATAATGATCACATGACTAGGAGATCGATACTCTCTTCATTCATGACTAATGGATTTAACAAATATGGAAGAAAATAAGTAAAGAGCATAAAGGACACAATAAGTTAACAATCAAAGTAAAAAAATGTGTCATGATCATAACTTGTGATCTAAATAGTTTTTTCTAGAACAAGTAATATTACTATATGATAGCAAATTTTATGCATTTCTAGGAACACTGTGCATCCAATGTAAGGGACCTTACATTATTCATGACATCTTGAGTAAGGAGAAATTGTGTTAAAATATTTTCAGTGAATTATTCTAATAGGATGTGTAAATAATTCTATGCTTATGCTTTACTCTTAACAATCTCTATCAGATCTCACAACAAAATCAAAGAGGGTGTTGAATAACACCATATAGATTAGTATTTTTGTTTAATGTATTATTTTCTTATTTTTGTTTTAGGTTTGTAGTGTATCTATATAGTGCAATCTCTATATCACAAGACATCAAAACTAAGTTATAGAAGTTAAAGTTGTAGAGTGAAATTAAGGAAGCAATCTAGAATGAAAACAACAACATAAAAAAAATTCAACATAAGGAGTCATCAAATAAGTTTGAGAATAAGGTTTTAATAAAAAATTATGGAATAAGGACAATCAATGATCATTCTGAAAGGCCATTAGTGATGGAACACTTGAAAGATTGCATCTTTCCCAAAGTGGATTGAGCGTTGCAATTAGGGGATGTACAATAAAATAAAGTGGATGATGGAAAATATGGCACATCAAATCAAAAACTCTCATCAGCCAAATGAATGCATCAAGGTATTTAATTACTAATGTTAAATCACTAGTAAGTGATTGTAATTAATTCAATAAGAAAAATGGCACATAGATAACTCAACACATTCAAAGTGACATGTCAGATGGATTCTAATGAGAAAAACTATATAAACAAGGGAATGAAGAACATAATGACATTACACACTTTTTCAAAGAATATTTCTCTATGATTTGTGCCTATTTCATTCATTTTCCATAGATTTTTCACCAACATTAGTCAACCAAGGCTATCATTTGATTGCTACTTGAATAAAAACCATGGATTATTCATAGCTTTTGAATTCCTTCATATATGTATAGAAAGAAGAAATGGGTATTGGGATTGCACTTAGACAAAAAATATACCATGATATAGACACATTTGACTTCATTGGTAAAACATAGGCTAATTTATTTATTCTAGATCATCTAGTAGCAACACAAACAAGATCCATAACTCTCTGAATCTCTTTGGAAGGATCTGATGTAAAATGAATAATCAAGCTCCCTAAATTTGGTCAATTAGAAAAAGTGATAATGACACTTATCAGCCACTAAAATTAAGGTGTGATCCATCTCTCCTAGGATGTCATGATATTCATCAATATAATGACCATGACATAGGTAACATGACTTCCAACTTGAGGTAAATCTCTTCTACATTATAAATTTAAGGCTCTTCCCATATACTTATATACTAAGGAGGAATACAATAGGGAATCTAGTGGGATCCATATCAAAATTTTAGAGGATATTTCAGTGCACATTCTCTCTAAATGCATCAAAAATTTCTTTTGGCATACCACCAAAAGTGCAAGATGGGCTACCAGAGGGGTTGGTTAAATTGCATATTGAATGATTTAGTTTAATGAATATTTCAACTAGAATTTTTTTAAGATATTTTATCTTATCATAAAATTTTAAGGCCATGAGTGGTACATTACAGGCCTTTTAATATCAATTTTTGGCCTTACTTCTCTGCTTCATGTAGTGGAAGTTCCTAGATGGCCTAGTAAATATAGATGCCAACTTTTAGCTTGTAACCACATTTGAAAACATTACTTAGACTAAAAAAATGAATATTATAAAAAATAATCATATTCAATGCATGGTATGTGGATTTATATCAACTTATCCTATCACACCATCAGGTACCTATTAATGTCATGCAGTATTTAGGGCAACATGTTGTAGTAATAAAGCTCCATGACAACATCCAAATCAGAGCCCATGAGCTCCTGGAGGCACAAATAACTTATTTATAATTATATATCAATATGTTGGATGTTCTAGAATATTTTTTATGATTATATAACATATAATTCTTGTACACTTAGCAAACTCTAGCTATTCCTCTTATTTTTTACCTTTCCCACTTTTACAAGTCTCACATCTGTTCTACCTTTGTGCCCCTTGGCCTATATATCTTAGCCTAAATAGTATTATGTTGACAACCCATGTATTATATCTTTCCCATAATTCTTAAAATATACTTATCTTCTATCTCTATAATGTTAGAACTTGTACCTTATTTCCTTCTCCCTAGACACTAATGTCCAGGATAAATAGTAGCCTCGATGTTACTATCCTATCTTGATGCAAGTGTCCAGTACCCTAAAGTCATATAATTTATAAATGAAACATGTATTAATGGTTTTCATAAGTGATTTAATGTAATTTACTAATCAAAATGGATTCATATAAATACAAGATCAACCCTCATTCATTTCTCACCTAGGAAAAACATAGAAAAAAATAAAGAGATCAAAACAACTTATCAAAAGCACTCTATCAATAATTTAATAGATAAAAGATTCTATATTTCCATAAAAATCATACTCACAACACATATATAAGTTTAAAAAACTAAATGAGTATCCCAATATCTTGATTTTCCAAGTTATAAGCTAGGTCTATGTTGTACTTGCTTTGCGTATATTGTATAATTCACACATAAGCCAACACATAGGAGATAACTAATTTAGTCTAAATAACTATTATGGAGTATTGGATATGTAGGTAACACCTATTAATATTGAGGTATTTATGGAAACTCAACATCATGTTCCCACTAATCCATTTTCCACCAAGGTCACATTAAATATGGAAAACTAGGGTTTTGCCATTTCACAAGGATGGACTATCTATGACCCAAATTTAAATTCACCATAGTGAAGAAAAAACAAAGCCCATAATCATCCAAGTGGTTAAATATAGTTTTAGTAGATATTTTATATAGGAGACTAGTGTCAAACCTAGACTATAGCATCAACATATCTGGTTCTGGTTGACCTGACTATATAGAGAGCCAAAAGCATCAGAACTAGAATTTGATAATTGTTCCAGAATATCCTTCCCATATACTTTCCACCTATTCTAGATCTATAAATTCATTAGCATTAGAACAAGCTAAGTATTTCACTTATTTATCATTTCTATATCTAACATAGTTGTACTTTTATATTTAGACTATCTCAGCATAATAAATTTAGTGTATACTGATATATTTGTTTAACATCTAATTAGCCTGATATAAATTTTATTATCACCCTTGTGCTATTTTATTTATATATACCTCTTTACCATCTAGATAACTCCAACTTATATAATTTTAGGTTTAAACATTTGGTGAAATTGATCTATGCGAATGCAAATTTTTATGATTCTTAGGGTTTAAAATAGCTAGGGTTTCAAATTCTTATACTTTTTAATTTACTACCATGCAACCTATGCATAGACATAGATTAGGAGGTACATATATTAAACATATTGATCTTCCCATGATAGGATAAATTAAAACCCAGATCTATCCTCAATTCACATACAAGAGAAACTATGAAATGAATTAATCAAACATTCAAAAAATAAACATAAACATGCACATAAGAAGAGCTGCCAGATTTAATGTGGTTAACCTAAAATGGGATACATACACCAAACTTGTCCAGTATATTATTTTTAGCAATACAAGGAGAAAAAAAATACTATAAGAAACCCTATTATACCTCTCTACCTTTTCTAACTCCTCTTTGTGTACAATATTTCATTAATTCATCACAAAAATCCATCTCATCCATATATCAATACATTTTAGGGTGAAAAAATCCTAAACATAACCTCTACCATCAAATCTAGAAACCTTTAATCAATGGCCTAGATTGACTAAAAAATTACAATTTTATAAGGCAATTTTAATAAAATTTTCTTTGGGGTGTGCAACACTCAGACCCTATAAGGGGGTTCCTCCCATTCAAACCCCTCATGTCATGAGGGATTAAAATAATGGGATCCAAACCCAACTGAAATAACATCAAAATTTTAATCTCTGATCTTGGAAGACAATCAGGTTCCACACCTAACAATCTCCCACTTAGAGACTGATTACAACAATTCCACTGCTACTACATCCACTATACTATCTATACCTAGACAAGTTCCTTAATTTAGTTATCATCCATGAATACCAACTAAAGCTGAACAAATATTCAACTTTTCTCTTGTAACTACCTTGGTCATCATATCCATAGAATTTTTACTAGTATGTATCTTCTCTAATTTTAGTTGGTCTTCCTCTATAACTGAATGAATGAAATGATATCGTAATTGAATGTGTTTTGTCCTAGAGTGAAAAGCTTAGTTTTTTGCTATATGGATTACACTTTGACTGCCACTATATAATGTACATATTTCTTGACTATGTCCCAATTATTTCATCAACCTCTGTAACCAAATTATTTCCTTACTTGCTTCTATAGAAATAACATACTCAACCTCTATGGTTGAAAGTGCCACAACCTTCTATAATCATGATACCTAAATAACTACTATACCACCTATTTTAGACACATACCTTTTAGTGCTTCTTCTACCATCCAAGTCACCCACCATATTTGAGTCAACATATCTGTGTAATGTCACATTTGATCCACCATAACATAACACTATATCTATGGTCCCTCTTAAGTAATGAAGGATCCATTTTATTGCCTTCCAATGTTCCTTTCTTGGATCACTCATGAACCGACTCACTACTCCCACTGCATGTGCAATGTGCAGCCTTATACACACCATTGCATACATTAAATAACCAATTACTAATGAGTATGCAATTTTAGACATCATGTTCTTTTCTTCTTATGTTTTAGGACATTATTCCTTTGTTAATTTAAAATGTGTAACCAAAGGTGTCCCAACTAATTTTTCATCCTACATATTAAATATTTCCAACACTTTTTTGATGTACTCTCATTGTGATAATTTTAGTTTCCTATTCTTTCTATCTCTAGTTATCCTCATACCAAGAATCTATTTAGCAGCACCTAAATCCTTCATAGAAAAGAAATCACTTAACTATTTATTGAGTACATTAATATTGTGCATGTTGGAACCAACTAAAAACATATCATCTACATATAAAAGTAAAATAATATAGCTACCATTTTCAAATATTTTAAAATATACATGATGGTATAAATGACATCTAGAATAACCTGGCCCATCATAAACCTGTCAAACTTAATATACCATTGCCTTGGAGCTTGTTTCAGGCCATACAAGCTCTTCTTTAATTTTCACACCAAATTAACCTTACCATTAAATTCATAACCTTATGCTGCTCCATGTATATTTTTTCCTTCAAATCTCCATGAAAGAAAGCAGTCTTCACATCTAAATTTTCTAAGTATAAATCTTCAATATCTACTAAGCTCAAAATAGTTCTAATTAAAGTTATTTTAACAACTAGAGAAAATATTTCATCAAAATTTATATCTTTCTTTTGTGTAAAACCTTTAACCACCATTTTGGCCTTAAATTTCTTTTTACCTGCATCCTCCTTCTTTATCTTGTATACCCACTTATTCTGCATGACTTATTTCCTTTGAAAATCTCCGCTAAATCCCATGTCTAGTTTTCCATTAGAGCATCATACTCCTCATTCATATCTTGTTCCCACTTATCCTTGGAATCAATATACATTACTTCTTAATAGCTTTCTAGCTCACCACCATTAGTAAGTAATAAATAATATAAATAAGGAGAAAAATGATCAGGTGGTCTACTTGCTCTTTTGGATTTTTTAATAGGGGTTTGAGGTACTTGTTCCTATTGCACATTTTGATCAAAAATCTTTGGGACATGTTTTTCTATAATGGCTTCGAATACTATATATTATTTTTTGGATTCTTCTTGCTTATTTTCCTACAAATGGTCCCTATACATGACTTTTTTATGGAACACAGCATCTCTACTCCTAATTATTTTATTATCTTTTATATTCCACAACTAGAATATAAAGTCATTAGTTCTATAACCAATAAATATGCATTTTTGAGACTTAGCTTCTAACTTATTCTTATGATCTTTGTCAATATAATAAAATGCCTCACAACTAAAAACTCTTAGAAAATAATAATCTACCTTCTTTCTAGTCCATGCCTCCTCTAGTATTCCACCATCCAAAGCACTCAAAGGTCTTTTATTTATCAAATAAATTACTGTAGTTATAACATCTACAAAAATTTTTAAAGGCAAACTTGCATGCAATCTCATGCATCTAGCACACTCCATAATAGTCTTGTTCATTCTTTCTAACACAACATTTTGTTGTGGTGTTCACGGAACTATTTTTTATCTCTTAATTCCATTTTTTGAAAAATAATTGTTAAAAGTGTTATTACAATACTCACTTCTATTATCTGATCTAAGACATTTTAGTTTGAAACCTATTTCATTTTCAACTAAAGCTTTCCATTTCGTGAATGTATCAAAACAATCAGACTTTATATTTATATAGTAGACCCAAGCCTTCCTAATTCATCATCAATAAAAGTAACATAATAATTTAAACCACAAAGTGAAGATACCTGAGTTGGTCCCCATACACCCATATTCACAAGCTCTAAATTCTACTCTTTCCTAGCTGGTCTAACCCTGAGAAACCTTACACTTTTTTGTTTCTCATATACATAGTGCTAAAAAAAGTCTAGATTTAATTATTTTAGACTTAGTAGTTTATACTTTTCATGTAGGTTATTCATTCCCTTTTCACTCATGTGGCCAAGTTTGTAATTCCATAGAGATGCATCTTTATCTGTAACAACTACAACATAATATGAAATAGCATTATCTATAGACAAATATAAAGTACCTACTTTATTACCTTTGGAAACCACTAAATAACCATTTTTAACCTTCCATGATTCAGCTATAAATGTGACCATACAAACCTCAATACCCAACTTACCTATAGAGATCAAATTTCTCCTCAAGCTTACAACATGTCTAACATCCTTTAGCACCCAAGTGTTTCCATTCTATAATTTACCCTGAACACTTCCTTTTCAAAAAATTCTATAGGGTTCATCATCACCAAGGTAAACATTCCCATAATAACCTTGAACATAATCTATAAAATAATGTCTATGAGGGGTTTCATGAAAATAATCACCTAAATCTAAAACCCAAGATTTAGCAATATTATCCAAAGAAAGTATAAGAGCATCTTGTAGTACATCACCTACTATATTTGATTCTCTATTACCTTCTTGTTGGTCCTTACCCAATTTTTCCTTTTGAAACCAACATTTTTTCTTTGTGTGTTTTGGCTTGCCACAAAACCAACATTCCATCTTGCCTCTTGATTTATATCTTGCACCCCCTTTTGATTTTCCATGGTTTCCTCTTCCTCTATTATTTTGACTTCCTCTATTCTCCACTATTAATTAATTCACCTATGCTTTTCCTTCACATTTCTTCACTTAGGATAACACCCACCACATCTTCAAACTTTAGTTTAGCATTGTTAGACATAGATTTACTTACGACCATTACCAAGCTATTCCAAATTTTAAGCAAGGAACAAAAAATAAGAAGAGCCCTAACTTCAATCATCAAAGTTAAAATTTATGGAATGTAACTAAATATTAATCATGTTACACTCATTTAAATTATTTGGTACTAAACTATTTTTATATATTTTCATATTAAATAACATTTTCATCAAAAATATTTTATTTGAGGTAGAGGGTTTTTCATATAACTTACCTAATATGCTCATAAGACATTCTATTGTCTTTTATTATAATATGTTGATTGATACATAAGATGCAAGGTACAACCATATTGTTTCAAGGGCTTTATGATCCAATGGTTCCCAATCTTCATTTGACATTGTTGATGGCTTCTTGGCTTGCCCTCCCAATGACAAATAGAGGTCCTTATGATAAAGGTAATCCTTCATTTGCATCTTATACAATCCAAAGTTATATTCATTGAACTTCTCCACCTTATATTTATTTTCATTCACCATGGCTCCCACTCGAGGTCAAACCCTTTTCTTCTTATGATTTAAAATTATGCAATTTTTTTTTGCTCTAATACCACTTGTTAGGATAAATTAAAACCCAGATCGATCTCCAAATTGCATACAAGAGAAATTATGAAATGAATTAATCAAACATTCAAAAAATAAACATAAACATGCACATAAGAGGAGACACCATATTTAATGTGGTTCACACAAAATGGGCTACATCCACCAAACATGTCCACTATATTATTTCCATCAATATAAGGGAAAACCAAAATCTTGTAACAAACCTTGTTATACCTCTCTACATTTTGTGCCTCCTCTCTATGTATAATATTTCATTGATTCATAACAAAAATCCATCTCAACCATATATCAATACATTTTAGGGTGAAAAACACCTAAACATAACCTCTACCGTCAAATTTAGGAACCTTTAATTAATGGTCCAGATTGACTATGAAATTATAATTTTACAAGGTAATTTTAATTAAAAAATTCTTTGTGGTGTGCACCCCTCAGACCTAACAAGGGGGGTTCTACCCTTTCAACCCTCCACACCATGAGGGATTAAAATAATGGGATCTGAACCTGAATTAAATAACATTAGAGTTTTAACCTCTGATCCTAGAATACAATTAGGTTCCACACCTAACATCCCATCCAACCATCTAAGATGTATCAAACTAATAAGGGATCTTATACCTTAGATCATGATGATACCCATGTTGACAATGAAAAAATTACTGATAGGGTCATCATAGAAAAAGATTATAATAATGAAAATCTTTGAAATAAATGAAGATGATGAAATAAACCATGATTAAGTGCATGAAATTGCATTAATTTGTGAGCTCATTTCATAAAACCTCAAAGATATTTATGAGATCTTAAAAAATATACTTAAAAATTCTAAAACTATAGTGGAAACATCCCTCCCCTTGAACACATTAACATTAAATACATCTAGTGGGGGCACAAACTATGTGTTTAAACCTTTGTTTTTAAAAACTACTATTGATACATTTATTATGGAATTACTAGTTGTTTCAACACAAATACTGATTTAAATGCCCATTAATACTCAAAACATGTTTTCATCCCCTTCAGTGACTACTCAACTTGATAATATAAATCCCATTGGGTCTAAAATTCAATCATTCTTTCAAATTATTAAAACCTTGGAAGACAAGAATACAAACATTGAACCAAAAAATCTAAAATACCTTCATGCTATAGATTCACAAAATGTGTTGCATAAACCTATTTCACTTGAGATCTCTTTTTACCCTTTGCCAACTAGATTTTTTTCACCTAAGTTCACATTTTATGATAGAAAGGTTGATGCTGAACAACATCTTCTAACATTTTATGTAACATGCCTTATTTATGCTTCCAATGATAAAATTTTGACCAAATTATTTCCAAAAATCCTCAAGGACTATGCTTTGATGTGGTTTTGTGATTTACCTCTCCAATCTATAAAATCATTCAAACCTCTTATTGACTAGTTTTTAACACACTTTTCCATTGAAAATTTCAAAAAGGTTTCCTATGCCTAAATTACCAAAATCAAACAAGGAATCAATGAACCTATTAATGAATATGTCTTGAGATATCAGACAATGTTAGCCAAAATGACCATTCTTGTGAAAGACAAAGAATTATAAGATATATTAAAGAAAAATTTTCTTGCTCCTTTACATGAGTCCATTATTTTTAAGAATTTCAAATATTTTTTTGACTTATGCTATGTTGTATGGGACTATGAAATGAAGCTTATGTCATTGAATAAACTCAAGTATGTAGCAAAAACAATAGTTACATCCACATCTAGTACTAAGTTTATAATTAAACCAAGTTAAAAGGTAAAATCTCCTAAGCCTAAAAATAAAACAACCACCATGGTTAACATAGTTTCACAATAATCGAATCAGTTTGTATTATCTACTATCTAAGGATACAATTTGCATGTTTACCTAAGTCCCTAACTTCATCACTATTATAATTACTAAAGTGCCAGCTTATATCTCTCTTGTATCTTATTGTAGTTGATATGAGTCAACATATACCCAAAGGATATGATGTGAATTCTTATTGTGATTATCATCAATGAATATGACATTCGAAGGGTAGATGATTTCCTTAAAACACAAGATTTAAAATCTTATCACTGATAAAAAGCTTACAATTAAGGATACTCTAAAGGAATTAGGTTCACAACCTAGTGATCACCATAAATATAAAATATATTAAAATCCTTTAAAATACCATTATAAGAAGGAACTAGAAGTGAAAATGGCATATAATGCACATCCTCCTCCATCACATTATAAACACCTACTAGATTGGATTATTGTAACTCACACACAACATGTACCTCTTATGTTAAGAAACCTTCTATTTATTTTTATGATAGTGAAATTCAGGATGATGACTTTGAACTTCATTATTTATTAATTTGAGCATACCTTGAAAAATAACCCACAAGTGTTATGATTGATACTGGTGTAAGTGAAAATGTTTACACCATGACATTACGTATGCACTTAGGTTATACTCATCATGATTTACACCCCTCTACCAAATAAGTTCACTCATTCAATGGGACTATTCAAAAGGTTCTTAGTGAGATTGACCTACCTTTGTAGGTTAGTTTCACATATGTGGTTAATACCTTCTCATTTATCCCTTCCATAAGCATCTTTGATATGTTATTGGGAAGACTTTGGATACACACTCTTCAAGTAATAGCTGCTATAGTTCATGGGTGTGTTAAATACATTCATGCTAATTGGGTAATTACAGTTTTCAAAATTTCATATGAGCATCATCTTAAACAAAACAAAATAATATCTAGACAACTAGTTATCAATATTACTAAGGCTAATTTATCACTAAAAGGTAAAAAACATATAATCCCCTTTACTAGGCAACTAGTACTTGAGAGACCATTATACCAGATACATATAGTGGATACCACATAATCCCAATCTTCTAATACACACCATGTTTAGATATATAGAGGAACTCAAAATGTACATACTACTATTATATAAAAGAAATAAATAAACACTCAATGATGAGTTCTAAGAACCCCTACTCCTTTTACTCATACTATTGCTTCACAACCATAAATTACTATTCTATATATGTATAACACCATTGATACCAAAGTGATAAATATTACACCTATACATGCTCCTCAATAATGTAAATGAGGTATTTCACTAGATTCATAGTGAAGAAATATCTATGACCATCCATTGGATGACATCATATGATGATCCCTCCTCTTCAAAAAATCCAAAAATACAAAAAACTAAAAAAACATTAAAAATTTTCAAAACACTTTCAACATGTATATATTTTATCGGTTCTTTGACAGCCATGTGCTAGTTCCATGTTGATGGATGACATACTCAGTTAATCCTACATACACATATGTGCCACACTTCTATATGAGTGTGATAAAAGCATACACAAACACTTGATACATTCCCATTTCAGATGATGGGCCTTCCCTCTACTCATATCATATGGACATTGGGGTAATCTGCTTCTTTGATCTTGATACACATGGATTATATGATTTGATGATCACTCTATATTATCATTCTTGATCTTACATATGTACTTACACATGCCTATTATCTAGGATTATAGCTTACACATATTACTTGATAGGTTATACACTTGACATCTTTTCCTAACACATTGGATCTATGGGATACTATGACATGTTTACATTGGTTATTTATGATTTACTTTATGCACTTCCTTGAGTGTCTTGATTTGCTATTATATTCCTTATTCAAGCATTTAAATATGATCTTTTGATTGTAACCCCTGTGCATATGTATATTTTCATTGACACTTGCATATGTCATTATTTGTTGTATAGATATTTGAATATGCCATTTTTGTTTGTATAGATATTTAAATAAGTCATGTCCCTTCTATTTTGCGACATTTGAACATGCCCCTTGTTTGTAGGCTCTTTGGATGATTACCTTTTAAACTTGCTTTTGAGTGCTCTTGTGTGTGCGCTTATTTTCTTGTTGAGCATGTATTGTTACTATATATATATTGCCATGATTTTTATCATGTATCTTAGGCCTATATGTGATCACATTGGTTCTATGCACTTCAATGATACATCTACCTAGACATGTTCCTTTTATATGCTACATGGCTACAATCATAGATTATAAAGTTATATTATTCTTTTAAGGTGAGGTAACTACCAGTTTCTATCTTTATATCACCTCAAGGGGGGAATATAATAGAGTCATGTTATCCAAACTTGGCATAGTTTATAGATTCAATGGGGGCATGTTTTAGAAGCATGTTCTCCACATTCAGTATATGGTACTTATATCAGTTTTTAAATTCAAAAGGGGAATGCCATATGGGAATGGATTTTCCACATTCAAAATTTTTAGATTTAGTGAGGGCATGCTTGAAGCATGTTCTACACATTCATTCAGTAGATGGTACTTATATCAGTTCCCAAATTTAGAGGGGGCATGCTTTAAAAGCATATTCTCCACAACTATTTAGTATTCAATATTTCAATTTTATAGTGGGGGCATATTTTTGAAACATGTCCTCCATATTGGTACTTATATCAATTTTTATATTTATTCATATATAGTGGGGGGATGATTTGGAAGCATGTCCTCCAAACTTAAATAGTTGTCCAAACTGGCTAAAGCACACAATTATATGATCTAGATTTATAGTTGTGGCAAAATTCTATACATTAAAATTATTGTATACATACTTTCAGTATGAGACATATCTAAGGTGTATATGCTATGTAATATGTTGAAAAATTAACCTTATTTGGGTCCTTCCTAGGTTTATAGTATTTTTCTAAGTTTTAGTTGTGTGTGTATTTATTTAATTTATAAATATAATTTATTCCTACCTTTAAGAGGTGTCACTCACCGCCCTAATTCATTTTTTAGATTTAGAGTTACTTGTATGTAACACTCCTTCCTCTACTTGGCACACACTTCCCTCCATTGTCTAAGAGAATAGGCTACAAGTGGCACACACAAAGGAGTATTGCAAAGTAATCATGAGATTTATTGTAACTCACCTTCTTTTATTCTTTATCTATAAAAGATCCTTCCTCTCTTCATTTCCTCATTAAAAACTTGAAGCTCTCTCTTCTTCTCAAATTTATCTTGCTTCTAAAGTTGTAATTGAGGAGATTTTTGTTGACAAGCCTTCTTATATATCATGTGGGTTTTTATTCGATACATTTAGTTTCCCACTTTAAAATCTTGTCTCAACTTATGGTTTACACCTTGAGAGGTATTATTGCTTCATATTTTTCTTAATTTATATAATTTCAATGTTATCAATAAACATTCTTGGCATAAATTATTTCATGGTATCAGATTAGGTTACCTTTTTATATTTGGTTTATGAGTTTGTAGATTTATGGAGGAATCACATATATTTTTTTTCAAGGGATCCAACCTTGTAATATTTTTTGATCCATCTCTTTTTTTCTTCACTTTTTTTATTTTTCTTGAAGTTTTTTTCCCCTAACCTTTTATTGTAGGTTGATCCTAAGGAAAATTTCCAACTTTATACATGTTTTGAGGGGCTCTCCAAGCGAGTTTTTTTTCATTTGGTTAAAATAAAAAACATTTAATCTCAATCGACTTATTTATGCATTCTGTTTACTTCTATTGTTTACTAGTTTGTTGTAGTTCACACTACCAACATAATTTAAATTTATGAGTTTTTATTATAATTTATTTCTAATGTATCTCTATTTGGATCTCTGTATTATATGTGCTTTGATTAGTGTCATCATGTTTTGCTTTTCTATTTTGCTTCCTTTTGAGTGATTCTTCTCTTTGGGTTGCGTTATGTGTGAATATTCTATTATGTGAATATTCTTGTGCAGTATCTTTGCATCCTCCTCATGTGAGGTTTGGCATTTCTCTTTGCTTCATTTTTTGTTGCTCATCTTATCTCTTTTTTTGGAGTTTGATTTCATCCTACTTTTGCTATTTTTGTCATTCATTTTTAACGTTTTCTCTATTCAATGCCACATTTTGACCCTGTAGACTTGTGAACTTCTCTTTTTTTTCAATTTTTTTTTTCATTTTTATACAGTGCTAAGATTTACTATTTTCTACTTTCATAGTGTTTTACCTTGGCACTTCTCTATTTGTGCTAAGTTTAACAATTTTCGTATTTTTTAAAAATTTGTCCCTCATTCATCTCGCCTTCACCTTTGCCTTCACCTTGGTTTGATGTGTTACACCCTTAGTCAGTTTAATTTTATGCTTTACTTGCCTTTCAATGTCCCTATGTGTTGCCTTTATATTTTTTATGTCATCTTCTTTAGTAGGGTGGCATTTTTTAATAGTGGCATTTACATTAAGATTCAAATTATCTATTTGGTTTGTATCTCTAGTTATTGAAATGTTATTTTACATGTGCATGTGGAGATTTACTATAAAGCATTTAAGATGAAGAGTCTTTGATACATAAGTCAAAAAGTTTCTTTTTTTAGTAATTATTTTGGCTCCATTTTTTTTCCATTTCATTCAAAACGTATTAAAAAAAATCCAAGTCCATTTTAAAAAAAAGCTTAATGGTTTTAATTTCAACCCTTTCATGAATTTGGCTACATTTGAAATAAACACATGGCATTCTTTTTGTAAATTTAACTCGTGTATAATTCTTCATAATAATTTTTGTTTTTTTCAAAAAACTTTCAAATTAAAAAAAATAAACAAAATAATAACAAAATCAAAAGTTTTTTTCAAAGTCAAAAAGTTTTTTTAAACCCACATGACTTTAGTTTCAATGATAATTTTTTTGTTTTTGTGTTAACACATATATTAAAAAAATAAATCATACACTTCAAGTTTATATAAAATCAAACACTTCTAAGTTTTTTTTATATTAGTTTAAGATTTAATTATTATCATATTATATAACTTCTTAAAGCAAAGTTAATATTTTTTCAAAATTTTAAAAGAAAATAACTTTTGATTTTTTTAAATCATTATATAATTAGTTTATTTTATGTAGACTTACATTTACATGTTAATTTTTCTATCACTATTGGTAAATAGTTTTACGCAAGTACATTATTTTTTAAGTATTCTTGGTGTATTTGCAAGCTTAGATCTTGCATTGATGGCATTTAAATTCACCATTTTTTGGTATTTAAACATGCTTCACACCAAATCAATTTGAAAAATGATGACATCAATGCTCTTAAACATCAAATTACATGTCAACATGAAGCTCTTCATGATTTATAATGCTCTTTTAATGAGAAAATTATGTGTATGCAATATTATATGAATGCATTAAATACTCAATTTTCATCTTTTGCTAATGTTAATAGATATAATAATGATGGATCTACTTGTGCTCCTTAACACACTCAAAATCATGAGAACATTCCTTCTACCAACCTAGTTTAAAAATCATGAAAACTATGGCTTACTCAGGTGGTGGATTTGGTAAGTGCGTAACTGATATACTCGAACCTATTTTACCTAAACCTAATACAAATTATAAAGGTTTTGGTTTTAATGATTCACCTAATTTTAATACAAATTCAAAATCTCATTTTCCCCCTCATCGAAAGAATTATAATGCAACTTATTTTGATTATAATACTTCTAATTCTCATGATTTAGTTAAACATGTTAAACCTTGTACGCATTGTGAAAAACATAGACATCACATATCTAAATGTTAGAAATTACACCAATTCAAATCTTGTGGTAAATCCATGCATAATAATTTGCATTATTGAAAAATGTCTAAATCTTATACCTCTAAGGGTAGAATTAATTATATTCCTAAATAAAATGAATCATCTAGAGAATTTGATATATCTCATTGCAATTATTATTCTAATACTTCATGCATAATATCTTTTGGAAGTGACACGTCTTTTTTGTCTCCTTTTTGTTATTAATCAATATTTTATGCATTCCTTACTTTTTATTTCAAATTATATATGATTTGACTATTTTAACTAAATTATTTTCATACAGGTTTATGCACTTTATGATAGAAGTTGTCTTTGCTCCACTTTCCTTTACATCTACTTTTATTACATTATGTATGTAGATTGTATTTTTTGTCTTATTGGTTACTTAAATTGAATATTGTTGTTATCTTTCTTATTTTACAAGGTTTCATGGATCAATTTTCCTTATTATTGATCTTCATTCCATTTTGGATCGACCACATTATCGGATGAGTATTCTTGGAGATTATTGGTGATCACACTTTCTTCCTTGTGACTTTTGGTGGCACCTTTCTCTCTCTTCTTTTTTTACTAAACTATTGTAATTCATCTTGAAGGAATTTTTTATTAAGGGAGACTACTATGTAATTTAAAATAATTTTTTTTTAATAGTTTCTCTCCATTTTTATAACCCCAAATTAAGATTAAGGGGGAGTTTTGGAGAATTAACTTTATTTGGGACCTTCCTAGGTTTATAATTTTTTTAAGTCTTAGTTATGTATGGATTTATGTTATATATAAATACACTTTATTCCTACCTTTATGAAGTTCCCCTCACCTCCCTAATCTATTTATTGGATTTAGAGTTACTTTCATGTAACTCCCCTTCCCCCACTTGGCACACACTTCCCTCCACTCTCTAAGGGAATATGACACAAGTGGAACACACAAAGGAGGCTTGTAAGGTAGTGATATTCCTTGTAACTCCAATTATTTTATTATTTATCTATAAAATATCCTTCCTCTCCTTATTTTCTCACTAAAAACTTGAAGCTATCTCTCTTCTTAAATTCATCTTTCTTATAAAATTGTAAGTGTGAAGATATTTGGTGACAAGCCTTCTTATAGATCATGTGGATTTTTCTTTGTACATTCAATTTTTTTAAATAAAATATTGTCTCAACTTATGGTTTTCACCTTGAAAGGTATTAATGCTTCATATTTTTATTAATTTATTAATTTTTAATGTTATTAATAAAAATTATTTTCATAAATACTTTCATAATATGTGCCTAATATTACAAAACCCAAATTAGTTTCAGATTTGAAAACTCTTTTATGGACTATTACCATATCACAATTTTTTTCATATTGACACCCCATAAACTTTTAAGAAATTTATTGATCCAATATAATATAGTAGTTGGTTCACCATTTGGTATGATTGAGGTGTTAAAATCACTTAATATTACCAAGTTTTTAGGTAGGACTTGATCATCTAGCCTCAATAGGTTATAAGTATCATTGGGTTGCATGGTTGAGCTAATCTCAACTGCTAGGTGGCAACCCAGTTTTGATCCAAAGTTAGGGTAATGTTCCTTCTAATATATTTCTCTCTCTCCCCATATTTATCTCCTTGGATATATGCACTTTAAATATTTATCTATATTTGTCTTTGTCTTAGTTTTAGAGCCTTATAATGTTACATCTTTTTCAAAACAACTTTTCAATAGGTAAGGAGACTACGTCAACACATAAGTGTACTCTTAAACATTAATTTTTAGATTTAAATATATTTAAAATATTTCAAACCCAAGTTATATACACTAATTTTATAATATAACATGATCTTGGTTTTAGGTCAATCACCAACAAAGCACTCAAGTTAGGCACACACAAAGACAAGGTGTATATACATACCCATATATGAATTTCATTTAATTTAAACTAATAAATTATTTAATAAATTAAATGTGGGGGAATGTATATGATATTTTACGGTTATTTAAACCCTCAATCTTGTACACTTGCTAAAATCAAACCTTGGTTGTTCCTCTCATTTCTTTACCTTTCCCACTTATACAAGTCTCATATATACTCTATCTTTATGCCTCTTGGTTTGTATCTCTTAGTTTGAAATATATTATGTTGATAGAATAGGTCTTATATATTTCCTATAATTATTAAAATGTTCTTATATTCCAGCTCTACAAGTTTAGAACCTGTACCTACTTTCCTTCTCTATAGACTCTAACATTGGAGATAAACAATAATGTTGATGTTATTGTCGTGTCCTGATGTAAGTGTTGATTACCATAAAGTCATATAATTTTTAAATGAAACATATAATAATTTTTATCCTAAGTTTTTTAATATGAGTTATTAATTCAAATGGATTCATATAAATACAAGATCAACCCTCATTCATTCTTCACCTGGGATAAACCTAGAAAAGACCAAAGATACCAAGATAACTTATCAAAAGCACTATATAAAGAATTTAATTTTTTAAAGATTACATATTTATATAATATTAATAGGAAAAACACATATAAAAGTCTAAAATATTAAAATATCAACCCAAGATCTTGATTTGATAAGCTACAAACTAGGTCATTATTTTACTTGCTTTACACATATTATATGATTCACACACAAACCAACACATAGAGGATAATTAAATGAGTTTTAGGATTTATTTTGGATCATTGGATATGTAGGTATCACCTAATGACATTGGGTTTTTTGGGATAACTTGACACTATGTGTTCACTAACCCATTTGCCCCCAAAGTCACATTAAATATAGAAACCTAAGGTTTTTCCATTTTACAAGGAACACATATCTATGACCTAGATATGAATGAAAAATTATGAAAGAGAAATAAAAATAGAAGCATCTAAATGGTCTCATCATATTTTAGTAGATATTCCATATAAAAAACTAACATCAAACTTAGATAGTAATATCAATGCAACTGGCCCAAGGTAATGTTATTGTTAAGAGAGCTAGAAGCACCAAAACTAGAATCTAATGATTGTTCCAAAATATCCTTCCTACATTTTTTTCTTTGTTCTAAATCCATTAAAATTATAAAAAGATAAGTACTTCACTTCTTTATCATTTATATATCTATCATAGTTGTAGTTTCCATATTTAGACTATCTCAACATAATAAATTCAATGCATGCTTACATATGAGTTTAACATCTAATTGGTTTGTTATATTTTCGATTAAAAATCTTGTCAAATTTCATTTATATATACCCATTTAACACCTAAATAACCCCAATATAGATTATTTTAGGGTTAATCAAATGTATAGGTGGAAATTATGCAACAACAATTTCTAGCTTCTTATTTAGTTCAACCACTCCAAACCATACCTCTAGGTGCATAATAAAAATTGACTCAATAATAAAAAATAAAACCATAAAAAAGGAATATACAACCCCTAAATTAGAAACAACCCCATCATAGACTATTATGGGGAAGAGGAAGGCACCAATGCATAAAACATCACCACCTCCACTGATCAAGGAGATGAATAGTACTAAATATTGGAATTTTAATATTAATTTACCATAGATCAATATAGAATATGATCTTACTCAAGTGGGTGTCATAGGGGAGGATGTGTACAAATCAATGATTGAGGATATAGGCACTGGGGTTTATGAGGAAGAAAAATAAAAGATTTTTTTTTTGGAAATTAGTGTGTACTTATCAAGTGTGAAATAATGTTTTCAAGATCCTTCTAGTGGACATTACCACACCTCATAATTAAATAGTTATCAATATAGTGGTATAATAACAAGAATTCACATGAAGGATGGATCCATTTTTTAAGGGATTACCATACATAAGGTCTTATGGGGTATAAGAAATCCCACAACATCAAGGAAGTCCACATAAGTGATTAATACACAAGCCAAGGACCCATACCTACCAAGACTATCACCAAAAAATTTCAAAGCATATGGGTTCCTTTTCCAAGCCATAAATGGTTGAGGAGGTTGCACTGTAGTAGGATCAACTGATAGAATAATAGCCATAATTGATAATATGGGATTATAAGAGGTTAAATAAGACTTTAGTCCCTCCAATCAAATAAAATACACTAGCACACAATGCACCATGGTTAAATCAACCTCTTACTCCTATAATTAATATCCACTCTCATATCTAGATTCTTTAACTCCCATGCATGAGCCCCAAGTGTATACACAACCATAACTTGAGTAACCAACCACACAAGAAGATCTCAATGTGTAGGAATAAATTTCTAAGGATTAAATTTAGTAGGAAAAGCTCAAAAGGTAGCTACAAAGAAGGATATAAAAGAGGATAAGAAGGAAAGGAAGGAGGAGAATAAGAAGAATAAGGAAGAAGAAACATGCAAGGCTACTGAGGATGAGGAGAAGAGTAATAGGCAAGAGGAATAAAGGAAGAAGTAATATGAAGAGAATACAAGGAAGGAGGTAGAGTAAACAAATAAAGGTGCACAAGTAGTGTATAAATTAAAGGTTAAGGTCGATGTAATGACAAAGGTAAAATAAGAGGATAAAATTTAAAGAAGTCTTATAAAATCAAGAGGAGGAATCATAAAAAGTAGTCAAGGACTAGGTAGATGTAGTTACCAAAGTAAAGGTAGAATCAGAGCGTAAAATAAAAAAATAACTTACAACAAATCAGGAAGTAGAACCCATCAATAAGGTGGTGATACTTGAGGTCCAATATCCATATTCTACATCACAAGGCTCAACATCCATTTAAGGGGGTGTGTAAGAAGAGGCATCTCAACATAAGCCATAATTATCTATTTAGCTAATCGCTATGGGATGTCCCTGTACCCTCAGCATGATTGAAAATATTCTCACTTCCAATGGAAAAAATAAAGAAGACACATGCAATATTTACGACTTCTACTTTGGCTTTTGCCATAATGTTGTAGGAAACATCACTCAATGTTTCCTAGTTGCCCTTGTCAAAGTAAATTGAAGGACTAAATGATTTCCAAGAGTCTATCAAATAAAAGACTTCTGGGTTAGATTAAGAGGCATTATATATTTGAGAGAAAAAATGTAAACTTACACCTTTATCTCACCAAATATTTGAAACTAATCGATGATAGCTACCTTGATTTGGTCACTCAAGTCTTGGATGACCAAGTAGTGTTTGATGAAAAGTAATTCATAACCCTTTTATCCTAGTTAATAAAGGACTGGATCATTACATAAAAGCTACAAAAATTTCACATGGAAGGTTAGAACCTAAAGGTATAAATAAAGGCTATTTTTTATCTCCTCAAATATTATGAACAAATTTTGGACACTACTGTGCTCCAAGATCAACACATAACTAGAAGTATGCTCTATGGGAAATAATAACTAGACACCACATGGAGTGAGACCAAACTAGAGTTCACTAAGGTTGACAAAGCCAAAGTAATAATGGGGGATGAATTACCTTCCTTTGACATGCTAGTGTGGTACTGAAGTAGTCACTTAAGTTAAGAGATAATGTCATGCACAAGCTACAAACATGGAAAAATGATATGTCTCACAATACACTTGTTGGCATTTAGACACAAAGGCATGCATGTAGATTGGATTAGATAGCACAATAAATCCAATAGAAGGTGTCACACATTAGGGAAATACTCACAATAAACAATGATGATAACATTCAAAATCTCATGGGGTGTCAAGTACCGATGTGTATTATATAAAAGGGAGAATGCAGTTGACCTACAAATCAATCCTAGCTTAGAGAAGATAAATCAAACTTACACTTATACTTTTTGATACATTTAGACATTTGGGGTCATGACCAAGATGGATCTACTAGACCTAACTAAGGGGTCTCTTATCATAATAACATCACTAGAGAGGGTTCCAAAGCCTCTAGTAAAGTTACACCATGCAATAACCATAGCTAGGTCCTATGTTTTCATATTGACAAAGTATATGCAAAGTAAAGAAAAATTTAACCTAGTGTTCACAAAAGCTTATCGCTCAAAATGGAGGTACCAAACATGAAATTAAACATGCATAGAATAATTATAATTAAGATATGTATAGATATAACTCTAATGCCTGGAGAGAGATATATTAAAAAACTATTACTTATGCTACTTCTATCTACTAAAATAGAGGAGTAAAGTTAGAGATACCTTGAAGATGAACCCATCAAGACTCAATCTCTCCATTGGAAAAAGGTGCTTCACAAGAGGTTGTTATGTATTATTTAAGAAGATAATAATAGATAATGGACTATATCCAAGGACCTCCTAATTAATCTCAATCTTTCACAAGTCAAAGTTATTCCCTCTAAGTGTAAAACCCTAAGAAAATATTGCCTCAAGTATAATGGTGGAAGAGAAACACAAATGAATAATTAACTCTTGTATATATCTATAATAAATGGCAAAATAAATGAGTATAAATAGCTAGATATAACCCTAGACCCTTCTAAAAGTTTATCCAATAAGGTTGACCCAATTTAACCTTGTATCATTAATTAATTAAAGTATGTTAGGTCCCAATCTAAGTCGACTGAGGCCAACCAAAACTTGTAACATGCTAATATTAATTTGAGTATAGTGTTTTCCCATGTTGACATTGTTTGATAAATGTTAAAAAGGGTTTTTGGATTATGTAGGTGCTAATTAAGGTGGTGAATTACTTGGAGTGTGTAAGGGAGATGCTAGAGCTTAGGGAAATGTATAGGATAAGCTATATAGATTGAAAGTGATGCTAAAGGAGACAAAAATATTTTGAAGCACTAATGGTCTACCCATTCCTTTCCCAATGCACCCTTTAAGGTATGCACCTAGAGAGATTAAGACTCGATAGGTTCCTTCAAGATAGAAAACATCAATAATTGATAAAGTTTAAAAACATTACGTGTATACATCTATCCCAATCGAATCTCATCACATGTTACTCAGGTCCAATAGGGAATGGTGCTTCGAGAAAATAACATAATAACACATAATGCTAAAGCTAAATAAATTATAATATTTTAAATCATAAAATAATAGAAAGTAAATGACTGAAATAAAAAAAATAAAAATAAAAGTAATATATGCATACCTTTACTTACTTTTGTCACTGAATGGTTATTTACTGTGTTTGTAGTTTTGATTGTGAAGGGCACATAGACTGCTTTGGACAAACCCAAGGAATTAAAAAAATAAGAAACAAACAAATTCAAGAAATCTAAGATAACTAAAATGTGTGTAGATGAGATGTACTTAGAAATTTGATAAGCGCGGGTGATAAATGCTAAGTTAGGACCAAATGACCAAGCAAAAATTTAGAGTAAATTAGGTAACCAAAAATTGAAGGCTAATAAATGACCAAAAAAACTCAAATAAGTATGCTTTAATAATGGTAAACAAACCAAGTAAAACTAAGGATACGAGTAAAAATGGTAATCAAACATCAATGTGAAAGCAGTAACAATCCTTAAACAAAAATGGGAAAACAATGGTAAAACTACATTGATGAGTGAGTAGTAATAATCCTTACTCACTCATCAATGGAAAAATTTTATAAAAGGGAAAACAACATTGGTGAGTGAGAAGTAACAATCTAATTTCACTGAACAATGGAAAAGTGCATGAAAGTAGAAATAAACGTAATTGTCTAAAAAAGGAGTGATAATAGAATAAAATTTAAAATAAACCAAGGCAATTCTAGAAATCTAAAGCTATGGTATAGAGAAGATAATCAAAAGTTACTCAAACATATTATTTTGTTTTAAGGATAAATAAAACATAAACAAAGTAGTGCTAGATATTTTAAGATGTGAACAAGAGGGAATATATAAGTAAAAAATAGATTTACAATCAAAATTGCCTATCAAGGGGGAAAATGAAATGGGTGGTGGGAAAAAATAGAGGAAATATCAAGGTAGATAATTTTTTTATTGAAGTCAAGACACTTATATTAGGTTTTTCAAAATAAGAGGGATTTTAAAATTAAGGACCATGGAGAACTTCTCATAACCACACAAATATTAGGTCATTAAATTAAGTATGACTATCATCCCATGAAGGATATATGCATGAAAAATAAAATAGACCTACCTTCCCACAACATGTTCCCCATTCCTTAGGACCCCTTACAGATCCATCGATCTACTGCCAAGATTGGGTACTTACATGAGAGATTAGGTAACACTTATATTGTTTTTAATTATCCTACTCCAATCTATAGGCCTACCACACCTTAATGGACCTTAGATCTATCATAAGGCTAACTATGAAATTTGAGTTTTAGTTGGAGATAGGATATGTGCTATGAATCACATCTTTTGGTGTGATTTTGACTTTTAAATTTATATGTTGCCTTTTTATCATGGCCTTTTTTTTAAATGATTTGGATTTTAAATTTAATATTTTTATATTCCCCCTCCTTATAGATTTAGATAACCAAACATGGTTGCTAAAAATGACAATCGTTTGAAAACTTGGGACTTGATTGCTAAGAAAGAGAACTTAGAGAGTATGGTGTCTAAGTGATCAAAAATTAGGTTCTAATAATGGTTCAAATTTAGATTTTTAGTGGTGGCACACTATATATCTCATTGAGATATTTCTATCACTTTTCACGGTTCAAAAAAATGGAGTCTGAATGCTCAAGATATGGCTAGTTGAAGAAATCTTGTGACATGGGGTGTCGAAAGTGACGTGGCACTGTTGAAAACATGCTAAGTGGACCAATAGCCATTTGACACGTGGAAAAATAATTTAGTGAAAAAAATTTGATTTGGTGTTTTTATTCACATGTTATTTGAAATTTTCAAATGTTTACCACTTTGAAAAAGGCACCAAAATCCAACTTGCACAAACTGCCACGTCATCTGCCACATCATGCATGGACCAAGTCAAATCAGCAGCCTAAGTTGGTGCCTAAGTCTTGGCATTTGAAATGTTAATGGAATTTACTATTTTAAGCATGGAAAATAGTAATACCCAATGCATGTGGGACAAAGACAAGTCAAAGACACCAAAAAAGGAGGGAAAACATTTAAAATCTCATGCTAAGTGCCTAGAAAGGAGGAAGGCCAACCTTTTCACTCTTCCTAAGCGCTTAAAAAGGTGGGAAGTAGTTTTGAACTCCTAACCTAACACCTAAAAGGTTAATGCCTTGACCACTTCAGCCATGGAGGTTGAAGTGTTATAAAAGGGACTAAATTCTACTTGAATAGACACATGAAGTCGACTGTGTATTGGAAATTATAGACCCAATTACAATATTTGGTTATTTTGGAGCCCTTAGAGACTAAATCAAAGCTCAGAGTAAACTACAGAGTTGTTTATAATTTTGATATGCTCTATGCAGTATATTAATTTGCCAATTTTGGTGAATTGGTGATGCCTTTTTGAGCTATATAAGTTTCCAACTTTGATTTAGAGAAGCCTTTGCGTGTGATTCAAGAAGGTGAAGGACGTGTTGAGTCAGTCGAGGTATTTCAAAGGTATGATCACTATTATTGTAGAGAGATATGATATTTTTTTGTTTTATAAGTATTATTTTGGCTTGTAAATTTAGCAACAATTAATGGATCAGTTTGATACGAATTCAGGGATGTAGGAATTCTGAACCCCACAAATAATTTTCATGTTTTGATCTTTGAATTTAGTTTTGCATTTCATTTTTAGTTAATTTATAGATTATTATTTAGATTTTAATCAAAATTCAAAAATTACTCATTTGATCATTTACGAGAAATTGGATAAAATCAAGATTTTGGAAAATCTAGCAGTTTCAATGGATAACTGATGTGATTTATCAATTCATATTTATTTCAGTTTTGAAACTTGATTTGGATCAGATTTAAATCAAATTTAATCATTCAAACATATTATAAGTTTAGAAATTTAGAATCCATACTTATAAAATTTCACTTAGAGTTTATCAATGGAGTTTACAGATCAAGTTGGTATCAGAGCAGTTGGAAAGCTGGGTTAGCTTCTGATTAAGTTTTGATAGTTGCTTTCAGTTATTGGTTTTCAATATTGTTTGATTAGATTTTAGTGTGCAGTTGTGGAATTAGTGTGTTTGTAGGAAACCATGGGCAAGTTGTCACAGATTGAGGTCATCAAAGATGAAAATGCAATCTTGAGATGCCAGAAACTTGCACTTGAATTGCAAGTGGCAAAGTTAAAATTGGAGCTTGAATCCAAGGATGAGCTCTTGATTAGATTGCAATGTGGTGAGTGTGAAAAGGTAAATCCTTCAAATTTAGATGCAGAAACTATGATTGAATGCATTGTAAGTTTTTCACCATAGGAATCTTCACCTTTCACCATTTCAGATTCAGATTCTAGTAATATTGTTTTTGGTGATTTTGAAAGATACACTAAGGGCATAAGATCTAAATTGCTATTTAAAATGGGTTATAATGGAGGAGGAATTGGTAGAGATAGCCAAGGTATAACTAACCCAATTCAAGTCGAGCATAGACCTCTTCATGCAGGTTTGGGTTATACTAGTGTGTAGGTGGATGATGGAGAAGTTTATTCCATGGCTAAAGGAAGACGAGCTTCTAACAGTGAAGGTTATAGGCCACTAGTTCAAAGGTGTAAAGGTAAAAGAGGTATTGAGATTCCACCTCCTAATTCTTACACTAAATCTTTTGATCCAATTGATACTTTTAAGAAGTTTGGATATAATGTACAAAAGATAATGCAATCATTTCCATGTACTTTTTGTGGGATGAATAACCATAGTGCTAAGACTTGTTGGAAATGAAATGCTTTGTTGAAGCAGATTGCATTTTTTAAAAACCATTATCATGTTAAGTTGGGAATTGACAAAAGGGGACCCTCACCTAAGAAGGATGTTTTCACTCATTGTAAAGTGAGTGGACATAGGGTTGATAGATTTTTTAAGCTTCATGCATCTTCACATTCAAGTAATGTTATAACTAAGATGATTTACAAACCTCTCACTAAGGTTAATGAAGCTAATTCAGTCCATAATGTAGTTGAAAATACAACCTAGGATAAGGTAAAACCTACAAGTGAAAATCCATTAATGAGGTTAAGTCAACAATATGCAATTGCTAAGGAATCCACTAAGACAATCAATTTCACTAGGAAGAAAGAAATGGTTAAGTGGATTATCACTACATTCTTTTTGCAAAGAATGGTTAAGAATTCACCCAAGGGAATGAACAAGCTTTGATAGATGTAGATTAGAGTTGGTGGGAACACTTCAAGATAGGTTTATCATATGAAGTTTTTCAATTCTCACTTTTTGATAACTCTAAGTTTTTGAATCTCCTTTTTATGCTGTGTGAGTTGTCTAGATGACTTGAACTCATTTGATCAGTTGGAGATAATAGCAGAATGTATGTTGTAGGTTGAGTTAATTCCTTACAACACTTATTTGACTGCTATTTTGAATGTATCTATTTTTTCCACATGGATGTATAGATGCATTGAAAGACCAACATACACTTTTGGTTATTTGCATTTGCTTAGCATATAAGTCCCATACTAGGGCATTGTATTTCAACATGTTCACAACATTTATTGTATGTTGTCAGCATTATAAACTTGTCTTACAATTACATTGGGAGTTGTTTTAGTTTTTGGCAATTCACCACTTTACAAGATGTGACATTTGGGCAGGTAGTTTTGGTATGTTGTAATCACTTTGGCAGTTGCAGATTCACTTACTCATGCCTTTGGATTAGGCATTTTTGTAGTTTGATTGTGAATAATTTTAATGTAATTATTTATATCTCTTGCTATGATTGGGTTCTATTTTCATGGATGCAGTAGACCAGTTTGTAGTTTCAAGGGATATTGGACTTTTGGAGACCAAAAGCCATCCATTGGGGAGGTGTGATAAAAAATTGGGTTCTGATAATGGTTCCAATTTAGAGTTTCAGTGGTGTCACACTGTAAATCTCATTGAGAGATTTTTAGTGCTTTTCACGGTTTGAAAAATGGAGTCTAGATGCTCAAAATATGGTTAGTTGAAGAAATCTTATGACAGGGGGTGTCAAAAGTGATGTGGCACTGTTGAAAACATACCAAGTGGACCAATAGCCATTTGAAACATGGAAAAATAATTTAGTGCAAAAAAAATTTTGATTTGGTATTTTTATTTACATGTTATTTTAAATTTTCAAACGTTTACCACTTTGAAAAAGGTGCCAAAGGCCAACTTGCACAAACTACCATGTCATTCGCCACATCATGCATGGACCAAGTCAAACTAGCGGCCTAAGTTGGCGCCTAAGTCTTGGAATTTAAAATTTTAATGAAATTAACTATTTTAAGCATGGAAAATAGTAATTCCCAATGCATGTGGGACAAAGACATGTCAAAGGTGCCAAAAAAGGAGGGAAAACATTTAAAATCTCATGCTAAGCGTCTAGAAAGGAGGAAGGCCGACCTTTTCACTCTTCCCAAGCACCTAAAAAAGTGGGAGGTGATTTTTAACTCTTGACCTATTGCCAAAGTGGTTAATGACTTGACCACTTCAGCCATGGAGGTTGAAGTGTTATAAAAGGGACTAAATCCTACTTGAATAGACACATGAAGCTGACTGTGTATTGGAAATTATAGACCTGATTACAATATTTAGTCATTTTGGAGCCCTTAGAGGTCGAATCAAAGCTCGGAGTAAACTAAAAAGTTTTTTATAATTTCAATACACTCTGTTTATATATTCATTTGCCCATTTTTGAGAATTAGTAATGCTGTTTTGAGCTATAAAAGTTGCCAACTTTGATTTGGGGAAGCCTTTGCGTGTGATTCAGGAAGGTGAAGGACGTGTTGAGTCAGCCAAGGTCTTTCTAAGGTCTGATCACTATTATTTAAAAGAGATATGATATTTTGTTTTTTTGTAAGTATTGTTTTGGGTTGCAAATTTAGCAACAATTAATGGATCGGTTCGATACGAACCCAGGGACGTAGGAATTTCGAACCCCATAAACAATTTTTGTGTTTTGATCTTTGAATTTAGTTTTGCATTTAATTTTTAGTTAATTTATAGATTACAATTCAAATTTTAATCAAAATGCAAAAATTACTCATTTGATCATTTACGCGAAATTGGATAAAATCAAAAATTTGGAAAATTTGGCAGTTTCAATGGATAACTGATGTGATTTATCAATTCACCTTTATTTCAGTTTTCAAACTTGATTTGGATCAGATTTCAATCAGTTTTAATCATTCCAACATATTATAAGCTGAAAAATTTAGAATCTATACTTATAAAATTTCACTTAGAGTTTATCAGTGGAGTTTATGGATCACTAAGAGTCTTAGTTATTCATTTAAAATAAAAGTGATATATTTAATTCAACATTATTTTATCCAAAATGGAATGAAAATAAAATAAATCAAGGGAAATGAGCATGAAATAATTTGAATCACTTCAAATAAAAAATGTGACAATGTGAAAAATAGATATAATGACAAGTATGATTCCTTATCATAATAATGTATGGAAGTGTAGGGAAACATGTTAACATAGTTTTTTGTGCAAGTTTTATCTACAAAATAAATAAAAAGTCAAATTTGAGAATATGGGATCATAATCTTGTAATCATTTCTTAACATTCTAGAAAAAAGGAACACTTGGTTGAATAAAGGTGTTTTAGAAATAAAATGGTAATTTTATGAGAGCCTAGTGCTATCCATGGTATTACATTCCAAATAATAAAAGAGAAACCCAAGTGGGTAAAATAATGACAAAAATGGTATTTGTGAGGAGGGCCTAGTCCTATCCATGGTCTTACACTGTGACTCATAAAAGAAAAACCCAAGAGGGTGAATAAAACATGAGAAAATAAAATGGTAAAAATGGTATTTATGAGTAGGCCCTGGTCCTATCCATGGTATTATATTGTAACTCATAAAATATAAACCCAATAGGGTGTAAAAAAACATCAAAAATGAAAATTCATTGTATGAAAGCAAAAGGAATTCATGAGGAAAATTATGTCCTACCACGGTATTACAATTCAAGTCATGAGAGTGAAAAACCAAAGCACCAAGGGAAGGAACTAAGGATTGTATAAAAAGAGACTGCTACAGAGGGTGATACCCATGAATAAATCCTATAAATTTTTTTAGTAGGATAGAATATAAAAATATGATAAGAAGGAAAATATCTAAGAAAAGTATTTATTTAAGAATTACACATTAGTGGGCTCTTTGAAAACATGGTCATCATTAGTTTGGAGGTGATAGGTACTAAGACCAAGAATATCTTTCACTAAATAAGGGCCCCACTATTTTTGGGCACATTTTCCTTCTCTATCATGGGTATAGTCTAATTTAAGGACTAGATCACCAACATTGAAAGTGTAGACTTTAACCTTTTTGTTATGTTACTTGGTGATATGAGCCTTGTATTAGTGATTATGTTAAAGAGTGGCTAGATAATGTTCATCAAGAATGTTGAGAGAATGAAGGTGAGCCTCACGCAATTATTTATTAGGAATTATATCATGAATAAATATACGTATAGAGGGAAGCTCAACTTTTAATGAAAAAATAAACTCAGATACCATAGACTAGTAAGAATGATGTTACCCCAGTTGTAGTGTGGATGCTAGTACAATATGTTCAAAGTGAAAGATATACATGAATATGTCAATACATTTAGGTTTTATGGATGGCATTTTGGAGGGTTTTATTGAGAATGTTATTAGTTTCTTTAGCTTAGCCATTGCATTGTGGATGATAAGGTGTGGAGAATTTGTGGGATATTTTAAACTTAGCACATAACTGCTTCACATCCTTATTATTAAAATTGACACCATTATAGAAGATATTAATATGGGGAACTCTAAAATGATAAATGATTTGGTTAATGATAAATTTAAAATTTATGGTTCTTGTGATGTTTACAACTAGCATTAATTCTACCTATTTGGTAAAATATTTAGTAGCCATGATAATAAAACATGCCATCTCATGACCAAGTTAATTTGTCAATGAGATTTAATCCCCATATGGAAAATGGCCAAGGAAACTCCACATTTTGGATCTTAACTAGTGGTGAATGGATTAAATCATCATGGAGTTGGCAAAGACTACACTTTTTTTCAAAATCGATAGCATCTTTTTCTACTAGAGTCCAAAAGCATCCCATACATAGGAATTTACATGATGTAGCATGTTTGATACAATGACCACCAAAAATTCCCCCATGTACTTGTTCAAGGAGAGGAGGAATCACTTATTTCATTACACAATGAAGTAAGGTACCTTCTACATTTTGATAATAAAGGGTATTGTATTGAAAGACATTAAAAATATTATTTTCAAATTATAGTCTTTTCATGAGAATTCATGTTTAGAGGATAAGTTTGATGTTTGAGGAATTGGATAATGTTTTTATACCATGGGATTTGTTAAATAGTGATAGCCTCAATGTGATAGATAAGCAGATATTGTAATTAAAATAGAAGATAAGGACTTTATTATTTGAATAAGAAATTGGGAATCACTAAGTACTTGATGTGGATGAAATAGGGATGATGAAGAAGTAAGAGAGTTAGTTATAGAGTTATGATCTCTTGGAATGGTCTCAATGGTAAAATATGCATACTCTTTGGTGAGAGTGGTATCCATTTGATGACAAGTAGTAATATTTTCACTTCTGTATTGGTAGTCACAGTTAACCTGGTGGTAGATAAGTTGGGATTCACCCAAACCATGTAGATATGGAATATCTAAGTGCCATTTTCATGCCTAGGATTAACACTTCATATTCCACCATGTTATTAGTGACATCAAAGGTTAGCTGGAATGCCAAAAAGATTATTTTACCATGAGGATTAGTTAGAATACAACCTGCCCAAACTCCTTGGAAATAAAGGCACCTTCAAAGTGTAGGGTCCAAGTGTCTTCATGTAAATTGCCAGTGATTTCAAGAAGCTCTTTGATAACTACTTTGGATTTATTAATATTGAGAATGACATATATATCTTCTTCATTAATTGATTAAAAATTAGTATTGAAGATATGAAATTTAATTGTTAAGAGAGATACCCTAATTGAGACTTTTAATATAGAAAATGTTATCATCAGGGAGACTATCTTGAAGGTGATTTATAATAGGTATGGGTGCCACTAAAAGTTGGTAAGTAATAAATTACCATTTGACATATATTTGTGTTATGATATGAAGGTCAAATTCCATTAAGAAAATCATCCACTTGCTAATTTGATCTGTAGGTAAAAATGTGTTGGAGAAAAAGTGATGAAGTGGGTTAGAATGAATGATGACATAAGTTATTTGATAAAGCATGTAGTGACGAAGATTTTCAACCATAAAGTAGATAGTGAGGAAATCATGTTCTAATTTAGTATAATGTTTTTTATAATGGATGAGGCCTTGATTAATATATTAAATAACATATTCTCTTTCAGTATCATCCTATTGGGTAAGCATTGCCCCAATTGGTATAGGAGTAAAAGAACTGTATAAAATCAAGGGATGATCATTAGAAGGTGGATGGAGAAATGATTCTTTCATTTTGTCAAATGATTTCTATAAGGACCAATCTATTCTAAAGAATTACCTTCCTTAAGAAGGAAATTAATAAATTATATGCAATAATCCATTTTAGGGATGAATCTTTAGATTGCCTTAAGCTTGCCAAAATAAGTATGAATGTATGGAATGGAGTAAGGAATGAGCATGTTGACTATAACATTGATTTTATCAGGATTGACATAAATACCATGAAGAGTGAAAAAGAACCCTATCAATTTATTAGATGTAACACCAAAGACACACTTATAGGGGTTGAGTATAACTTTGTACTTGATTAATCAATCAAAGATGATGGATAGATCAAAGAGATGGGTTGTGTGACTATTTGATTTGGTAATAAGATCATCCACATAGGCTTACACACTGATGGGTAGATATGGAATTTCAAAGGCTAAAAGGCATCTTAACATAATAATAGGTGCCCCATTCCATAGTGAATGTTGTCTTGTTTTGGTTTTTGGGGGTGATGCAAATTTTATTGTAGCCTAAAAAATCATCCATGAGGGACAAAATTTTGTATCCACCAATGGAATCTATGATGACATCTATTGAAGGTAATAGCAAATTGTGCTTAGGATAAACAAGCTTGAGATTGTGGAAGTTGATACAGATGTGAATAACCATGGTGGATTTTTTATGAATGGGAATAATGTTTGACATCCATTCAAAATAGTCCACATGTTTAATACACTTAAAATCTAATAGTTTTATAATGTATATATGGCATAGGGTGGAAACTTTAGGTGGAATTTTTTTCTATTTTTGTTGAAAGGGTTTGGCATTTAGGTATGTGATTATATTATATAAAATGATACTAGGGTTAATACTAGGTATGTTCTTATATGACCAAGTGAAAGTCTCAATATATTTATCAAAGAATAGACTAAAATTATCATGCTCAGTCAGAGTGAATTATCTAGAAACTATTATAGGTTGAGGACATGAAGGTGCACCATATTCTATTCTCATGGTTTATTTAATAAACATAGCATTTATATCTTGAAAATGATATGGTGCATTGGGAATAGAAGAAACTGGATTGGTTTTGGGATTGATGCTAGCAAAGAAGTTGTTAAAATGAAGGGCCTTTCATTTGAAATTCCAAGTTTGTGATTTTGCTGAGGAAGTCAAGGTTCTCAGGCATGGAATAACTAAAGTATGGATTCATCACTAGGTAACCTAGGTAAAGGTCCATAGTATTTGACATATACTTCAATATCAATGATTTTATTACCTTGGTGATCATATTCAAAATGTATTTGGCATACATATATGGTCTTGGCATCAAGGGTGATCTCAGGAGTAGATGTAATAATGGAAGAAGGTTGATTAGATTCAATTGGATTGATAATAAGTGTATCTTTAGAAACATTGGTAGGGAAGGGATTTAGAAGAGTGAATGGTGTGATAGGAAGTATATAAGATTATAAAAGTTTTGAATTTGTGAGAGGTAAGATTTTTTCAACAACCCAAGGAGTATTGAGAAGTGGAAAATTAACTAGAGGTAAATGTCCTTTAGGTTCTAACTCAATATCCATGGAAATAATATGAACATCTCAATTAAAATCATGTATTTTAGCTAAGTTTTATTGATGATGTTAAACATCCAAGTCTCATGATTGAGTTTGGGCCATAATTTAGTTATCATCATAAGTGGGAGAGATAGTACATGCTTGAGTCTCTAAAGGAACTTCAGAAGGTGATATACCTAGATCATTAAATTTAAGAGGTGACATGGTTAAGGGTTCTTGAAATAACTTGGCAAATCCATAATCATTACAACTAAAATCATATTTTTTATAAGATATTTCATGTGCATTATATGGAGGAGGAAAATTAATGATATCATTGATGAGAGGGATGGTACAATTGTGAGGTAATAAAGGAGGGAACCACTCCAAAATGTAAGGGGGTAGCTTGGTGTTAATGCATGTGTTTTGCAAATTTTTTGGCTCATCATTGTCAGAATTAACAAGAATGACTTGTAAGTTTGGATTCATATTAAAAAATTTAGGGAAATGTGCACTATTAATTATTGGAATAGTTGGAATCTGATCCAATAATTTAGGATTAAAAAGCTGAATAATCCACGGGTGAGGATTGACCTCATGTATATATCATTTACCATTATGAATTAACTTGATACATTGGCTACTAGAAGAGGCAATAACCATCATGTGATGACTCCATGGGAAACCTAGGAGTATATTATAGGATAATGGTAAGTGGAGAAACATAAGTTTAGTACATATAGTTCTGGGTCCAATAGTAAGAGGGAGCCAAATACAACCAAGCAGTTTTTTATTGGTATTATCGAATCCATGACATGTAAGATGAGTTTTATTGAGATGATATTTGTTATACCTAAGTTATTGAATGAACCAAAGAGATGTCACATTAATTCCTAACCTTTAATCTACTAATACTTTTTGAATAAGGGTGGTATTAATGGCTATTTTAATAAAATAAAATATTGATGTCCCAAAGTGAAAACCTCTTTGAGGCACTTTTTGACCAAGGAAAAAGTAAAGATAAAGGCCAGTCGAGTGGTGAAAACCTAATTCAGGGACCATGAGATGGGGGTGTTCATTCTTCTTTAAATTTAGACCAAGAGACCACCAACGATGAACTTGCCTATGGATCTGAGTTCAATTTTGAGAAACAACAAGTGTTTGATCAAATTCTTCAAGAATTTGATCATCATTAGCTTGAAAGAGAATTTCATCATTGATCATGTCTTCTTCAAGGAACTCTATGGAAGGTTTTAAAAAAGGATAAATAGTTTCAATGGTATGAATTATGTTGGTGGAGGCTTTTGAAAATGTTATTCCTATTTTAATGAATATGGTTCTTCAATTTATAATAGTTGTTGCATTAGGGATTTATGATTATAGGGAGAAGTGTAAACTAACTCCATGAGAGGTATTTTTCAAGGCATAAAGTTAAGTTATTCTAATAAATTCCAATGAGTTTTAGAAGAAGAACTAATAGGAGGCTTAAAAGGTAAAATATTTTTAGTAGGAAGAGAGGTAGTTCGAGGTATAGATTGAGGAAGTGATTACCTAGTGGTTTCTGAAGTAGGTTGGTGATAGTAGCATCTTTTAGAAGTTACTCTTCTAGTGATGGTTTCTTTGTTTTTGTGACAAGATTGTTATGGGTGGGTTTTCATCGATAATTGACCTTATCCACATTCATGTATTAAAAATTGGTATAACATTGATCATAATTAGAATCAATCACACAAATATCCTTATTTGATTATTAAGGGTTGGATGTAGATAAAGTTTTTGGATTATTAGAGGAAGAAGATTTGAAATCTTGTTTCTTTTGAGAAGCATTAACATAATCATGATGATGGATTTTGATCATGGAATCATGATTGAATGATTATCCTAGAATAAAAAATGACAAATTTTGTAAGCCCATAACCTGTTTCATGGGAATGACCTATATCAGCATGGAACCAATAATTTTTTTAGGATCATATAATTGAGGGGAATTATTAAGATAAATGAGTGGTTTAGAAGGCACTAAAAGTTTTCTAATTTGTTGCATAGTTAACAACATATGGGAAGGTTGGGGATTTTCCATTTTGTCTAATCGTAGTTTTTGATGAGGATTACCACTGATTGTGTTGGTTAAATGTTGGAAAGATCCCTTGATGGTTTTAGTGTTAGGTTTAAACTATTTCATTAGAAAATCTTTTCACTTAGCTTGATCAATAACATCATTTAATTTTTGGGGAGTAAAATATTGAACTTTGTATTAGAGGGAAGATGTTAAGGTAGTTATGAAAATTTTGAACAAATTATCATCAGTGATGTTATGATTGACTTTGTGAGCCAAAGATTTCCATCATTTGATAAAATCATGAATTACTTCAATAGGGTATCACTTAGCATTGATGAAATGAATAAGATAATTTTTAAGAAGATCATTATGTTGAAATTACTTAACTAATAGTCAAAGAAGAGGAACAAGTATTTTTTCTCTACTAAGGTTTTATCCATACATGCCATTGAGTCAGACCTTGGTTCCTTGTTTGTCTAGCCTTGGTTCATACTATGGCCTTAAGCACATAAGAGACTTAACATTAATTTCCATTTAGGGTTTCTCACCTTTAGGTGAGGCCAACATTTATAATGTCCTCCCCCCATTCTATCTTGATTGTTTTAGCTACAGAGAAGAATAGAAGAACATCGAGTAATGGCTCCATACATGTACCTAAGGAAGTTTGTCCTAAAATTTTACTAAGAGGTAATGTTTTAGAGCCTAATGTTATACTACTTATTCTCAAATTTAATTATACATGTCGATGGTTGGAGTATTTTTTTTTAATAAGTTATTTTATTGGGAGAATCCCCTTTGAAATTATGCTATGATCATGGGTCCAAACCCACTGGGCATGTCACAACATCAAGCTGGAGAGCATTCGAAACATGACCAAGGGATTTTTCCTCTTCTTCTTCTTTGAACCATCCCATGCTAGAGGAATCTTCCATAAGGCTACCACTTGGTATGTTATGAACTCACTTATGGTCCTCTCCCCTTAGAGATGAGACTTTGTGGTCTTAGAGCACACTGCTCTTAAAGTCCCAGTTTGGGTGGAATTCCTAGGCCTCTCACTCCCATATTAGAAATTTGTTCACCAGATAACATCCTCCATAAGCCATGTGGTTTGTCATGAACAAAACTAATTATACTTTGCTAGACCATAAAAAAGGGTCTATGTAGAAGTAGACCTATATAGGAACCTCAAGGAGTGTGTGGAAATCCAAGTTGAGGATGTGAGGCACTTTTAATAAGTCCTCTATATCAACTTGCCTAATACTTGTTTTTATTGCCAAGCTACATGCCATAAGATATGAAATTTCCTATAATAATGCATCTAATTTCTCATCCTTGCCACCTAAGTCCTCTCTTGAGGCTAGAAAAATTCTAGCTAAAGGTGGATGGACATAGGCATGGAAGATGAATTTACATCCCAAATCATCTAACATGGATTCTACCCCCAAAAGTGACAAGCCATCTTTGAGTATTGACCTTCAAGAGTAGGCTCCTATTGAAAAATAGTGAACACTAGTGGAAGCCTTGAAATTAGTTATAAAGCCTAGAGTGTTTAACACTCCTCTAGCTACTAACATCTTGTCTTAAGGTCTCAAGGTTTTTGTGCCCAACTCTCCCAAATTTTCACACTTGTAAGTCACCACTCTTCCACACCCTTCTCAATGGGATTCACCCAAATTCTCTTGTAGCCCTCCTCAAAGGAATGATGAGGTAGAGGAAGGAGAGTTTCTAGTAGACCTTAATTTAAGGAAGCAATATGAATTATTGAATGCCAACAATTGGCACTTTCTATATAACTGGTATGATGCCCTAAAAGGGTTGGACTCAATGGATATGTACCTTGACTCCTATCATTTATGAATTGTTTTTTAATGGAATGTTTGGGGTCTCATAATCCCAAAATACAAGTTTGTCATGTATTATTTTAGAACAAATTTCCCCAAGATGGACATTCTCTACTTTCAAGAAGTCAAGGTGGCAGATTTTTTACCAATGATTGTCATTAATTCCATCTGGCATGACAACAACATTTTACATAGTCACCATGCCATGGGACATGGATGTGTGATCACATTCATTTCTCCAAGGTGGTAGCCACACTTAGTGTAATTTGGTGTGGACCCCGTTGGGCACTAATTAGTATGGGAACATTTTAACATTGAAAGCTATTCTTTTAGATTTATTAATATTTATGCCTTGAATGACACTTTGGAGCATACCCATTTATGGTGATGGATAACAGATGATCTTCCCAATGCCCATTGGGTATTATGTGGTGAATTTAATATGGTGACAACTCCTAAAAACAAAATGGGCCACTTGTCCATGAGGTGAGCAGTTGGAGAAAGGAAGGCATGGTTTTACATGTGCACTAAATGGGGTCTTTATGATCTTAATACTTTTCATTAGCCTACAAATGGAGTTTGGTACACCTGGAGTAATTTTAGGAAAGGCCCCACTCAAATTTTGAAGTGTCTTGATAGGACAATGATGTCTACCTAGCCTTACTTCTATTTTGATAATGGCTTATTCCCCTTGGTATAGGCATTACCATATTTTATGATTTTTAACCATTCCCCCATTCAATTTTATGTGACTTAGTAGTTAATGAAGCCCAAGGTACATAAAACATAATTTTTTATTAACACTTCTCTACTCAAACATGGGCCCATAATGGTGCACATTAGGAGAGTCTAGAATTTAGAGCCACATCCTTCTCAAGAATCTAGTTAGATTCTTTGGTGGGATGGCATAATTTAAAGAACTACCCACTTTCTACATATCTATGGCTACCAAATTGCTAAAATTCAGAGACACTCCTACTCTACTACTTCTTTAGAGTTAAGCTGCATAGCCCTAGCTCTAGAAAAATATCCCTTTAATGAGATCTTACAAGTGAGAGTTACCTCTTTGAGGCACCACATCTATATTGTAGATAAATATAATGCCTAGGGAGCCTAAGTCAAAGCCAGGCTTCATTAGCTAAAGATTGGGGACAAAGATTATAAAGAATTCTTTAAAATATTACAAGCCAAAAAATCAAATCAAAAAATTCAATTTATTACTGAGGTTGGTAATAGACTCTTAGAAACTTTGTAGATAGTACAAGCATTTATTTTCCACTATCAATAACTATTCAAAGCTCAAGCTTCCTTAGCTGAATGTGAAATTGCCCTTCAACAATGTCTTTTAGTGGTGCCTTTCAAACTCACTCCCACTCAATGAGTGATATGTGACAAGCCACTCATTGAATAAGATTTACATGATATAGTAACACAAATGGATAATGACAAAGCCCCTGACATTAATGGCTTTCCTTGAAAATTTTACAAAACCCTTTGGGATCTTGTGGGGAAAGATTTTCTTAAAGTCTACTAAGAATTATTTCATACACACTCATTAGGTAAAAATATAAATAAAGGAAATATCAAATTCATACCTAAGTAGGGAGACCTAGAGTTGATCTACAACTGGCATTCCATCACCCTCCTCAATGTTTCCTAAAATATCATAACCAAGGCACTAGTGATCTAACTATGTAATATGATACCTCTCATTGTGCATCTTGAACAAACAAGCTTCATCAAAAGTCACTACATCCTAGATAACATCATAGCTATGTGGGAAGGTATGGACTGGGCTAGGTAGTCCAGGTAATAAGCCTTATCAAAATTGACTTTGAAAAATCTTATGATCATATTGAATGGCCTTTTATCCTTTCCATGCTTTACACTCTAGGATTTAAACCCATCTTCATTCAAACTATTCAAATACTTTTTGTTGATTCCTCAACTATTCTCTCCATTAATGGAGTCACCTTTGAGAAATTTGGCTTATACCATTCCATTTTCCAAGGGTGCCCTTTAGCTCTAGCTCTTTATGTGTTTCAAACTAAGGGTTTTGGTTACCTCCTTATCAAAACCCAATCTAACAACCTGATTAAGGGAATTAAGCTCCTACCTGATGTAACCAATCCTCATGAGGACATGTGATTACTTAATGGACACTTTAATGATGACTCCTTTACCCTCATTAAAGATGAATCCAATGTGGACAATGCCTTTTAGTGTCTTAACACCTCCTACCTAACCTCTAGATCCAACATCTAATGGTAAAAAACATAGTGCTATAGATAGTCATACCTCCTTCTGCCTTTGTGGGTAGCTAAATTTGGTTGGAGTTGGATCCAACATGATGAAAATTTTAAATTTCTTAGTATTCCATTTGACTTTGATACTTCACCACTTTTTTTGTGGTAGTATGTTATTTAAAGATTTGATAAAAATCTAGATTATTGGATGAGCAAGTCTCTTTCACTAGTAGATAAATTCTAAATCTACTCGAAGATTCTTACATCCACCCATGTGTATTATACATCATGTTGGGTTCCTTCAAAAAAATCTTACCAAAATTTGGAGAAATTGCTCAAAGATTTTATATAGGCTAAATCTTCTTAAGGTAAAGGTTTCCATAGGGTTGCTTTAGAATATTTATACCTCCCACATGAATTTGGAAGGATGGGACTTATCAACATAGCTAGGCAAAGATCCACCTTACATTCTAAATGGGTTGTCAGGGCCATTGAGGGCCCAAAAGCATGAAAGGTGCGATTTATACACTATATCTCCTCAGGCTTACCTAAGGGAAATAAAGTTTGGAAAGGGCTTGGATTTCCCAATTTACTCATCTATTCTGGTATTATCTCAAAGATCAAATGGTTTGGTCCTATATCCATGATATTTTTAGGCCCTTATAGTCCAACTTATTCATTTGGTAGCACATCCTCTTAGGTGACAAGCCTGCGATGCCCAATAAATTCACATAAGTCTAGCATATTTTGAGAGTGGAGATTTTCTTCTAGATTTTTAAAGAAAAAAATAATTTTATGTTTAACCATGTTTATTTTAATTTTAATATTTATAATTTACAAAAATATTCTATCATCTCTAATATTCTATTACAGATATGAATTCAAGCCAACAAAGTGACCATAGAGCTTGGGTATTTACAAGACCTCTTATCTCACTAGGGAGATGCTCCTTGTGCTATGGCTCAAGTTCTGCCTTCTCAACCTAGGGATCCTAGGATGGATGATATAGTTACTTGACCACTTCATGGTGGAGACTGCCTCATGGTGGACATCATTTTAACCACTCTAGGTACCACTATCACAATGACATGACATACCAACATGTTTCCCCTCTTGGGAAAAAATGAAGGTAGTAATTGACACCTCCTTCCCCCATTGGTTAAGATGGTTAGGGCACTCATATTCCTCATCCTCTATGCCTGGATGCTTGGAGGGATCTAATTGGAGGTCATGCAGACATGTTAGACAAGTTGCCTAGGCTCTCACTAGCTATCTCACCCACTCAAACTCAAGCAGATGATGAAACAAACATGGCATAGGCTACTAGTTAGGAGCCTATTCTAGATGGTAATGACTTACTAAGTTATAGTTGGGGTCCAAATGATATGGATCCTTCACCTTCAGGCCTTGTTCTTGCTGCTTGATAGTCTTCTCTAATGACTCTTTTTTTGTAACTTGCGTTTAAGCACTACCTGGATATGATACTTTACTCCTAGGCTCGGCCTAGTGTCATGGTGTGCTCTCATACTACCTTATTTTTTTGTGAATTATTTGTATATTTTAGTTTAGTTAATATATAGATATATAGCATTAAAAAAAAAAAATTCCTTAACTAAAGGATTAACTAAATCCTAAAGTTTTGATATAGAATTTTGGGGAAGTTAGTCATACCATTATAATACATCACTTGCGAAGGTTTTAACAAAAATATTGGTTGTGGTGAAGGTATTAGTTTGGATCCACTCTTTATAAAGATTACTAAATGCTTTAAGAAAAGATGCAGGGTCTTTAGTCCCATCATATTTAATAGTTGGAGATATATTACAAATATCAATAGATATAATGAAGGGGGATAAAGGTTCATTTTAAATGTGTTGAATTATCTTATTGTGCATAATAAGTTGAGGATGACATTTTCCATGACATCTTTAAGAGGTGGAGGGATAAAATTTTGATTATTTTAAGGAAGAAGGATATGGGTTGATTAACCATGTTTATCAAATGATGTTGTATTTGCATCATTTAAAAGGTATTATATGTTGGCATGATGTTCATTTGTTACACTATTTATGTAAAAATTTAAGTTGTATCAATTGGTGGGTTGGTGTTGGGAGGAGGCTTCTCCAAATTGGTATTAGGGGGAGGGTTGCTAGGTGATAGATTGGTAGGAGGTAAATTATTGATGCTAAGAAGATTTTTTGTGGGGTTATTTATTAGGATGGTGTCAATTTTCCCCATAGTATGGTAAGGTGCCTAAAGGTGAGAATTATCTTGATAAGTATGGAATGGGTATGATCCACCAATCTCATATGTTGGAGTGATTTGAACCATATTGCAATCAAACTATGAGGGATGAGAAAATGTGCTCCAAGAGTGAAGATCCTCTTGGTTAGATAAGGTAGGAAGAAAATAACATCCCATATAACATATAAATGGATTCAAGTTTTCCAAAAAGATTCTAATATGGGATTTCATGATGCTTAAAGACATAAGCTAAAATTAGAAATCAAGGAGGAAAAATAGGGATAGAGTTGGCCAAACATAAAATAATATTGGACAACAAGTAAAAAGTCATGTAGGTTAATAAAGTTTGTGGATTCAAAGGATCCAGTTGAACTGATTAACTATGTTATGTGGATGGTAAAACTAAAATAGGCTAAAACTATACATAGTCGTATGGGTTGACTATGTATTGTAGATGGTAAAATTGAAACAAACTAAAAAGATACACATTTATATGGGTTAACTATGTACTACAGATGGTAAAACTAAATTGCTAAAAAGATACATAGTTAAATAGGATGACTATGTATTAAAACAAAGGAAAACTAACATTCTATAAGAGACTGCATTGATAGGGATGTTTGTGTTCTAAAAAAAGGGATTTTTTTGGTAAGATAATAGATAAGAAAATATATTGAAGCACACAATAAATTATATCAATGTATTCAATCTAATTATAACACACAACACAAACCTTGTAATAATACAAGCTTGGAAAGATAAAATACAATGATCAATGAGCAAGCAAAAAAACTTGAATGTAAATTCTAACTAATTGGTCATTCTTAAATATTGTTAAGTTAAAATAAATTTTGAAATTAATGTGATAGAAAATTGGCTGTAAGAAGGAACCAAAAAGTAATCTATGGATAGTTCAAGGTAGTTTATGCTGAAGGGGATTTGTATTGGTGATGGTATTGGCTTGGTATTGGGGCCTACTCCCTCAATTCACAATTACATAGTGATAAGGGTGTCAAGTGATTTTACAATATTTACCATCAACCACATGTTTATAATTAGCTAGAAAACCAAGTTGGCTCCCCCCTTAGTGATGAAATCCAAGTAGGTAGGCCCTAGGAAGAAAATATTTAATGATTTTTAGTGTTAAGTTATCTAGAAGTGTGTGTAAAAGATAAAATTAAAGTGACTAAATCAATAAATTAAATAATAACCTAATTAGTATATGTTTTTTACTCTAAGAAATCAATCAATTGAAATGAAAAGTGAATTAATTACTAGGAAAATATGTTAATTTATTTGACTATGGAGACTATAGATTTGGTTTAGGTGAAATTATATGCAAATAATATAGAATAGAGTCGACATGTCACTATTTTTTTGTAGAAGCAATATCTACAAGAATACAATTAAATAGTTTAACTGTGTCTTCTAGGGACAAGACAAACTATATAACTATGTCAATCTAGTTGATCCAGTTCACTATAGGGCTGTAACTTTATAGACTGTAAACTGTGAAAAACAATATTGTTAATGAAAAATATAAATGATAGAGAAGTTAAGAATGAACCTTGGCAAGTTTTAAGATGCTTAGTTTGAAAATTTTATGCTATGTTTTTCAAGTTCTAATTTTAATATTCTATAAGTAAAGTTGAGTAGGTTGATGAAGTCTACACAACCTATATGCTGAAAATAATATGCAAATAGATTTGACTAGCTTGACTATGTCTATAAACATGTATACTAAAAAAGATAACTATGAATAGAGTCGATTAGGTCAATGAAGCATGAAATATTGTAGTTGAAGAAGAAGACTATGTAAAGATAATTGATCTAGTCACTTGTATTTGGATAATACTGGCATATAAATAATAGATTCATTTTGGAGAAACTATGTGTTAACCTACACACAAAATGTTAGACTATATTGATAGGTTTGATATGGTACTGCAAAGATAACACTATATAAGATGATAATAAAATGAATGCATGAAAGAAAACCTACAAGGGTTATATTAACATTGGGTTTATTATAATGTATACAAGGGAAAACATAGTTGACCTATAAATCAATCCTATCTCAAAGAAGATAAATCACACTTACAGTTCTGCTTGATACATTTAGATGTTTAGGGTCATGACCAAGATGGATCCAATAGACCTAACCAAGGGGTTTCTTATCAAAATAACATCAATAGAGAGGGTTACAAAACCTCTAGTCAAGAAAAACCATGTAATAACCCTAATTAGGTCCTATGTTTTCATATTCACAAAGTATATGTAAAGTAAAGTAAAATATAACTTAGTTCTCACTAAAGCTTGTGGCATAAAATGGGGGTAATAAACATGAAAGTAAACATGAATAGAATAATTATAATTAAATTATTATAAACATAACCCTAATGCATGGGGAGAGAAATATATTAAAAAACCATTATTTATGCTACCTCTATCTATTAAAGCAGAGGAGTAAAGTTAGAGATAGTTTGAAGATGAACCAATCAATACTCAATCTCCCCCTTGGCCAAAGGTGCTTCATAATATGTTGTTGTATATTATTGAATAAGCTAAGGATGGAAAATGGACTATAGACAAGGACCTCCTAATTAATCTCAAGCTTTCATAAGATAAAGTTCTTCCCTCCAAGTGTAAAAACCTAAACAAACAACTCCTTAAGTAGAATGGTGGAAGAGCAAATTATTAATAAGTGCAAATAAATAATTAACTCTTGTCTCTATCTCTCTCTCTAATAAATGGAAAAATTAATGTGTATATATAGTTGGATATAACCCTAGACCATTCTAAAATTTTAACTAATAGGGTAAACCCAATTTGACTTTGTATCTTTAATTGATAAAAGCAAGTTAGGTCTCGATCTGGGTTAGTTAAGACCAACCTAGACTGGTAACATGATAATATTAATTTAAATATAGGGTTAGCCTAGGCTAACATTATTTGTTAAATGCCAATTTTTTTTTTTTTGCTTAGGTAAGTTCTAATTAAGGTGATGAATTATTTGGAAGAGTGTGTAAGAAAGGTGTCAAAGATTAGGGAAGTGTATAGGAGAAGTTGTGTATATTCAAAGTGATGATATAGGGGATAACAATCTTATAAAGAACTAATGGTCTGCCCACCCCTTTCTTAGTACATCCTTTAAGGCATGAACTTAGAGATATTGAGACTCGATGGGTTATTACAAGAGAAAAACATTAATAATTGATAAAGTTTTAAAATATTATGTGTATATATGTATTACAATCAATATAGTGCATGAAGTTCTCATTGATTGGATGATGTTCAAGGACTTATCCCATTTAGATATCTCCATTATAAATATCATCCAAGAGCCCTAATGCATACCATAAAACCAAATCTAGAAAGAGCTCCAATAGAAAAAGGCTACCATAACTACTCAACTAAGCATCTAAACACAACAAACACCTACACCACTAGATTATTTAATAGTGACTTCTTTAGCAACAACTCGAGCAACATCATCTTCATAGTCTCCCCTAGTTCCAAAAATGAAACCTATGGCTCCATATCCTCTCTAGGTACTATGAACATTCCAATTTTGAAAATTTGAATATGTTTCTAATAATGAAGGCATAAAGAATTAGAATCAGGGATAGGTTGGTTAAAAACCGATAAAGGGAAACCACTTGGTTATGTTAATATTTTAAAAATTTGAAATGGTAGTAGATTGGTATGCTACTTAGTTGAAAAATTACAAGGGAAGCTAAGTAGTGTGTAAGAGGTGAAAATTAGTAAATGACACCTTGAGTGATTACCACAAGTAATGTTTTTGGACCAACCCTTTAGTGTAAACAATTTTCTTAGTTCTAGCATAAAGCACACTTCCTATGATTTTATCTCAAGATGAGACAACTGTTTAAGTCATGAAAAGTATTGGTAGTAGAATATAATTGTAAAATTGTAGTGTATATGCATGGTAAGTGTGTGATATATATAAGCTTATATAACATATTTGATTTTGTATTTATTTGACCTATGTATGTATTCAAAAAGTCTAGGAAATATGAAAAGACTCATTTGAGCTTGAACCAAAAGGATAAAATGTGAAGTGGTAATACATTGAAAAGTTATATAAATAGTGATAAATTAAAATATAAAGGAGTCCTAAAAGGATAGAGATTAATATATAGATATGATAATAGTTTTCTCAAAAATATTTTTCTACTTGTTTTGTGTGTAGTCTATGCTATATTTTAATCAATTTGTTTAATTGTGTAATAATAATGAATGTTTGGTATAAATAGTCTAAGTTTTCTGGACAACTACATAATTCTAAATTGAATAAGACTTGACATGTTCTATAACTATTTCTACATTCTAAGTATGTATCTTAGTTCTCACATAAAACACAATTAACATGTTATGATGGGTTTTTTTAAGAACCTCTACTAACATTTCTATCTAAACAGGTCCATGCTATCATTGTTCCAATGGGTAAGGTGACCCATCCCATATTGCCAAATGAAGATGATGTAGGAACATCATAAAATATGGTTTGTGATCAAAATTTGGTCTTGTATATTTTTAATCCATTTTACCTCCAAATTGTATTCACATTGTGATAGTGGATTCAAAGGTTTCTAGAGGGATTTTGGTCAAGTCATTGTTTGTAATCACCTAGTGCAGATACATGATAAAAAAGAAGTCCATTATTGTATATATTAGGACTAGGTATGTCTTGAAGGTCATGATGTAATAAGAAGCTTGTAAATTATTCATTGGTCATGTTTAAGCATTGAAATCCATTGTTAGGTCTATTAGGAAATGTTTTTCATGTTTCAGAATCTTAATTCATTGTAAATATGTCTTAATTTGCCACCAAGGGATATAAAACGTGGAATGATGAGTTAATATGATGATTGTACATAGAGATAAGACATAGAATAATTATATAAGAAGGAATATTTGACAAAATATCCATAGAAAAGGATTATCATGTTGGATAAGGTCAATTTAGTCATGGTTTAAAAGAGTCTTAAGGTGGTTAAGAAGGTTTTGTTGAATGAAACTAATATTAGAAGCTTAGTTACATTTTATAAGGTTTGACTCACTTCAATAGGAGTCTATTAAAGTTTTATAAACAAGGAGCAAGATGTAACTTTATAATTAGAGATGGATGAATAGAGAGATATAAATTGAATATACAGGGGTTAATAGGTCTCTTGAACTATATATGTAATGACATACTATAGAAATTAATGCATATTAATAAAGATGTATGGATGATAGAAGAGTTCTATTATGATCTTGAGGCCTTTCTCAGACCAATAAAAGAGTAAGTGTATGATTTTAGTTTTCATTAATATTGATTCACATTGTTTATGATCATTCATGAAGATATATAGGTCTATAACATATTTTTTGATGATATAGTCTGAGTAGAGAGGTTGATAATTTGCAGGTCTATGAGGAAGTTGGTATATAGTTTAGCAATATTTTATAAGGATAGTATGTAAGTGGATAATCATAACATGAATATGAGAAGGATTTTTATGAATTTTTATGTAATTACATATATTTAAATATGCAAGTACATTATCCTAATTGCTCTTTAATATTATTTTATGATTTTATGAGAAATTTGAGTCTACAGAGATCATATAACCTTGTTTTGTCTGATGAAGAGAGTGTAATGTACTTTTACATTGAAAGTTAATTGATAGGGTGCAAATAAATTATTTTAAAAAATAGGTATTGGTGTATATTATATATTTCAAACTACTATTTTCAAGAGCCTAAAGCCCACCCATGTCTATGATAAGTTCATTGGATTATTTTATGATAAATGATATATGATCCTCGATTAAATATTAAGCTTAGATAGTGAAAATTAGGAATGGAAATCTCCATTTGTTCATGGATGCATCCCTATCATCAATGATTTTTAACCATGCCTTTGAATTTAAATTTTAACTATGAAGTTTAACTATGTTGCTCGACATTAGGAAAGCCAAAAAATGGTCTTTGCCTATCTATATCGAAACTCACAGTGATGTCTGAATAGGAAAATCCTACAGGGGTCTTCATTCAAATATTTGATGATGTGTGTGTTATAAAATATTGATAGGAATTTTGAACCATCTAAGACTATTATATATATGGTGAAATCTCATAGTAGTAATCGGACATTCAAATCTTGTATGGGTTTATGAGCAATCTTTAGTGAATTATTTATTGATACATAAGGATATTAGAGTCTAATAAGATTGATTTGGTATTATAAGATGAAAAACAATTATAAAGACCTGAAAAGGTTGAACTAAAATCATAAATCAATCAAGAAACATTTAATTACATAGTCTAAATCCATTTAATACTACCTGAGTGGACAAGAATGAGATTGGGATTTATTGAATAATTTTAAAGCATGTAACATCAAAGAAAGAATGTGAAACATTTATGGAAGGTGTAGAGGTATTTGGGGAAACCATGAGTTAGTTATTTTCATCCATATAAGAAAAATGACATTCATTTTTGAAGGGCTCTTTTGGAAATTGGGTCCCAAACTAGAATTGTATTGATTTGTATATTTCTTGATTCAAAGGATTTTGTTTTGTGCTTTTTGATATAAGGAGAGGTCTAGCTAACTGAATAATATTTTGAATTATCTTATTTAAATTATTGAGGTTATACTATTGTCATAAAATTATTATCATTGGAATATAAATGGGTCTACTACCTACATCCATGTTTGGAATTGAAAGAAGATTACTAACTTCAAGAATTTGACTTTTGGAGTGTATAGGTGATGTTTTTAGTTGTTACTTGCATCATAAGGTAACCATGTCCTTCCTAAACCCCCTCCACATACCACATCTCTTCTTGATGGTCTTTATGTATATATTCAGTCATAAGTAACTAAATTTTGTGCTTGTGAAGCCCTCAAAGATCAAATCATCATTATGAGTAAGTTAAGATAAGAGTTGCAAAAATAAAACCCATGATTCATTTCAAAGAGTAAACCATGTGAAAATTAGGTCACATATACAAATAATCCATAATTTTTTAGTGTTAATCATGTCTTTGTATCTTATTCTAATAATTTTGTGCCTAACAAGAATTCATAACAAAATGGGAATCTACAACTGAATACATCTACAATAAGTGATTCAAAAAGTATAAAAATGCTAATAAGAATTCAAGTGAGATTCTAAGACATTTTTTTTCAAAATAAGTTGATTAAAATACCTCTTATACATCCTCTAAGGAGATAAAAATACTATTATTTATATCATAGAATATATGGGTATCATATAGATAGATGTTGGGCTTTGAAAAAAAAACATATTAATATTTATAGTGGTGATCCTATATTAAATAAATAAAGAAACCCAAATTGGAATAAGTGCAAGTAGAACAAGTTACAAAATCATAATTAGTATGAAAAGAACACAAACAAAAAGTATGGATACCAGAGGAAAATTTAGACAAATAAAAGATAAAAAGACAAAATTAGAGAAAGAAAAAGTACAAAAAGATTAAGATAAAAAGATAAATTTAAAAAAGGCACATGATGAAAAAGAGAAATTATAAAAAGAATGTAGCACAAAGGCACTGCTACAAAAATATCAAGACTAAGAGTTGCACAAACAAGTGCAATCTAAGTAAGAAGGTATCTTTAAGAAAGGGTTTATAACAAAAGAGGTTCAAAATAAGGAGACATTTATAAAATTAAATGTTACAAGTGTTGTTTCCAAGGAGTTAACTTGAAAACACTCATCATTTCTAAAACCATTGATTCTTAACCCTCTCATAAATGGAAATCAATGTGCCAATGCTTTGATCAATAACACCCTTGAAATGAATGTTTGTAGCATGACATTATTACAAATTATTGGATATGATAAGGAAAAATTGAGTAAGACTATTGTATCTAAATCATTTATCACATCCATTAATATATCTTTCATAGTTGGTCCACATGTTAAGTGGTATTTCACGTATGTCCTAGTTTGGCCCAATATACTATTTAATTAGGAAGATCAAGGGGGAAAACAATGTGGTAAAGATGGGTAATGATCATAACCATGCCAAATTTAAACATGAAAGTGACATGATTACAATTTCAAGAGAAGATAGATTTTTTTCTAAAGTAAGAAAACATGTATTCAACTAGTATAAAAAAAATACAATGGAATTACAGTAAAGGAAAATGATCCAGTACATATTGCAAAAGAGAAATCAAAATAGTCAATCCCACATTATGTGTAAATTGGTTTTACATATCCAGAAACTTCACAGTATCATGATCATTTCCATTTGTGAGAGTCTATCCTTCCTATGATAAATACAATAAATATTTATGTTAAAGTTCTTAAGGGAGTCATTGGTGAGTATTTTCCTTCTCATTTTTTCAAATATTAAAAAATAACAAAAAAATCAAATACCCTATCAAATTAAAAAATCAATACCTATGTATGATTTGTATAGTTTATTTGCATCAGTTAATTTTTGCTTAATATAATCAATATTTATATATTTATCTAGTTTATATCAAATGTTCTTAATAATTGTCTATGAGTGAATGAAAAACATACTTTTTGCCTTTTAAAGACACAACTATAGGTACTTTATTTGTCTCAGAATCAGAAAGTGTAAATAAATGAAAGTGCTCTGCCCAGAGAGTAACACACTACGCTATTGTTTGATTATGCTAGTATTGTCCCAATGAACATAGTCTAAAAATTCTCAAATTTAAACAAGTCATAGTCCCCTTGAAACTTGTTTATACTTCAGCAAGTTCACTATAGGCATCTCATACACAAGTTATATCATTCCTTGGCCATCCATTATTTTTCATATCTTATTTATTTACATTGTATGAAATATATCAATATATATCACTTAAACTCACATTTATATCTTAATGATACTTAAATTACTTAATATATTGATGTTATGAGTTACCTATGCTGATCAATTACATGTATTCATGCATCCTTATCATGTTGATTTATCACTTCATGTCTTGTGAATATTATATGTTTTGGCTTGTGGACATTTGAACATGTCCTTATATGTGATTCTAATCATATTGTATGTTTTTATGCATGTGAGTGACATTTGAACATGTCCTTTATATGTGGCCCCTTATATTTCTCTTGTGTTCTTTGCATTTTTTATGCATACACACTTGTTTACTTAGTTTGATATATTTTTGATGCCATGATGGAAATCATGCATCTTCCTAACCTTTCAATGCCATGATGGATATCATGCATACATCCCTAAGTGGTTCTATTCAAACTTTAGTACTCAATTATGAATATCATGTTTAACTAATAATGTCACTATGTATGCTTGTTTTTACATGCATATCACATTACTATTGTTCTCAAATTATATATATGATGATTTCATGGTCCTCCATGTCCTCATTAATACTAATATTAACATCTTTTCATAACTTCTCACATCAATTTTTATTTTGAGCTAAGCTATTGCATTTGCTCAACAACACACCTCAAAAGAGGAGGCATACATATGGGATTGTCTTAAATACCAAGTTCCTACAATGCAATACATAGACAATAATTTATAGGTCTTACACATTTGGTCAAGTTTCATACCCATAAATAACTTTTAGATATGAGCACTCTATTTAGACAAGGGCATAACTCAACCCTATCCAAAATATTGTGTTACTATCTAAACATGTATAAAATAGTCATTTCCATAATTTCTTAGAATCAAAGGCAATACATAATAATCAGTAGTAAGTATATATATTTAATTTTTAGAAAAGTACTTATGTTTATCTCTAATTTGCTCAGTTCAAAGGCATCATGCATAACGTGTGTTCTAGGTTAGTACACATGTTTTTGCTCAGAATTTTAGTTATTATTACTTAGTCTCATAATCCACATCATATACCCATATATCAAATTGGGCATGTGCACAACATATGACTACCTCCTTGTTCATTTTAACACTAGTTTGGTACATGAAATGGCAATGCTTGTCATTATCCAAGATGTTTAGACTATACCCAAATCATACTATCTTTTTTACTAGTTTTATGTTAGTTTTTCACCAAAAATGAATCTTATTCCATCTATAGTAGTTAGTTCACCTTTTTGAACTATTTTTTTTCACTAAAATAATCTATTATAATTCATACAAGGATTCTAAAACTACTTAACCACTTTGGGTATGTAATGATGGATTTAAGCAAACCTTGAGTTATTAAACACACTCTCTTAATTATTGAGGATTGGGGCATGCACAATCCAATCCAAGCTCTTTAATTAAAAATGAAATCTCTAAGGGTCCTACCCTCTACATTGACTATTTTTTCACACCAAAAAACATGATGGTTTGTGTACCAAATTAGGTGTATTCATTTCTTGTTGTAGACTCTATTTATGAATTATATAGCACCTCAATATTGTACACTTGGAAAATACATATCATGGATGTACCTTCAACTTTTAGACCTTCCAACTATGAAAAGGCTTGCATACACTCTCTCTATTCTCATTGCTTATCTCTTAGTATGACCAATGTTATTCTGATGAATCAAACCTTCTATCATGATCATAATTTTATAAACTTGATTATTTTTTAGTTGCCTAGACACTTGCATCCCAGTTAGACACCTACATTGATGCAAGTGTCCTATTCCAACACAAGTGTCCAGTGTCTTTAATCATCTAATTTATAAATGAAATTTATTCTTATGGTTGGCCTAAGTGATTTAGTGTGAGATATTATCCAAAGAGATTGGTATATATAAGATTAAATCTCATTAATTATTTACCTAGAACAAACCAAACAACTCACAAGGGAACTTACAAAGGGAATTCAAACAAACATTCAAGTGAGAAAAGATTCCCTATTTTCTCCTATTTCTATATCATTAATAGGGACAACACATCTATAGGTTTGAATTACTAAAGGAATATTCCATAAGCTACATTTTCTAAGTTATAAACTAGGTCATTATTATACTTTCTTATCGCACATTATATATTTATGCACACATAATATAACATGTAAGTGATAACTACATAAGCCTAAGGCCCTCTTCAGAGTATTGGCTATATAAGAAACACTGATTGATAGAGGGTTTTTTGGGTAAACTGACATCATGAGACCGATAACCCATTTTTACCATAACCACTATAAATATGAAGAACTAAGGTTTTATCATTTGACAAGGAATGATAGTCCATGACCTAGATTTGAATGTACTAGAGTGAAGGCAACACAGAACCCATAAACATTTAGGTTGTCACATCTAATTTTAATAGGTATTCTATACTATACATCTATGTATAAGTTAGATAAAAGCATCAACACAATCATCTAAAGTTGATGTAAGTGTCTACACTATAGAGGTATAATTTCTAGAATTAGGTGACTGATCTAGAATTTATATCTAACCTACGTTATTTCTATTTTAGGTCTAGATTTATGTTAAAATTAGAAAAAAATAAGTATATTATTTTAATTATCATTATAATAATTAGCATAGCTATACTTTTTTATTTTTAACATATCTAAACATAATAAATTTAGTATATGTTTATATGAGTTTTGCAATTAATTGACCTACTTTAGAGATAGTCTACCATCCTTATGTCCTAGGATATATCTACCCATTTAACCCTATATTACCCAATATAAATTTTATGATTAACATTTGGTGAACCTGATCTATATGAATGTAAAATATTCTAGGGCAATGCTTCCTAGGGTTTATTATTTTAATCTTGATCTATCTCTTTCCTTTTATGTCAAAAAATAAACTAAAGAATTATTCCATGGAAAATTTTGCTCAAACAAGTGATGAATTTAAAAGAGAATAAAGGTATATTTGTTAATATATAACCTATGATAACCGAAGGTAACAAACAATACTAGATGGAGATAAGCGGCATATGTGATACCTAGGCTTGTAAAACATATTTGAGGTGTTCCTAACTACCACCTTGAACCAATTATTCACCCATAGTTTATATGCGAATATTTAGTCCATGCTATTATTCACCAACAAGGCAATTCATCATATCATGATCTTCATACACATTCTAAACTAAAAGTGGATACATATTACCTAGATGTTCCTTCATATGATTGTCAAAAGTTTTGACAATTACATAAGGAAATTATGGCCAATTTACAAATCACAAATAAAGGGGGCACTAATTTAAGTAACTAAATTAAAATCCCTATATTATAACTTTCTAAAATAATATCCCCCTTATCAAGGGTGATGATTCTCTTTTCCCTTTATTTGGTATTGAATTTTTTTGAAAGGTTAACCAAGACATCATGGCATCCTCACTAAGAAATATTAAGGTACCAAGAAGAAATAATCAATAAAAACCTAAGGTGATAAAGAATCATAATGTTCTAAACTCTTACATGACATACCAAGGGTACCATAATTTAGAGATCCAATACCATTAAGAAAGTATCCTAAATTCATTGATTCAGAACTTGCTCTTGTTATCCATGAGGATGATGATACTCATATGCATAGATTCAAGAGAGGTGGTGGATTATAATAAAGGATATCACTTATGATAAGCACCGCCATTACCATAGAGTATATTATGTATATGATGATCACTATTAGGGATATTCAAAAGTAGGTTTCTATTCTTCAAATGCTAATAAATTTCCATAATACTAATGCAAATGTCACCTCTTTCAACAATCAACTCTTACACAATGTATACTTGAATATCCATATCCACAATATTTTTAACTCCCATTTTACCTTCCTTTTTGAGTCACAAATACCCATTTAACCATATTATTAACTATGTACATTATTTTGGTCAATTAGAAAAAGATGATTAATTATTACTAAAGGTAATCCATATGAATATTTACGTTGAAACTCATAGTTAGTGATATATCCTACTAAAGGGTTCCTTAACCAAATTTTCACAATTATAAGATGCATTATTCATGGATTTAAATATTCATAAGGTACCAAAACTTACATTAGAACATTTGCATAATTTTAAGTGACATGATGATGAATCCCTTCATGATTATACCATTTGATTCATAAGTACATCATATGAACTAACATTTAATTCTTCAAATTTGGATTTGTAATTCATTTTTAGTAGATGTATTATTGTTGGAGATCATACCAAGATCATAGATGGAGTATCAAATACACCAAGACATGAAAAAAACAAAAATGATAAATGACCAAGTAACTATGAGAGAGAAATCATGAGTGTAACAATACAAATCCTTCATGTATTTAGCTTTAAAAAAGGAGTATAAATAAGAGAGATGGTAGATAACAACCCCTATAATAGTGGAAAGAGATATAAATAGGAATGCAACTCCTATGATATAATGACCAGTCAAGGAGTAATTCCTACTAACTAGCTAAAAATAATGGTCAAATAACTCCCTTTGACAAATGACACCTAAGCAAGCTAAACCACATGTGTAGGAATAACCTGAACAAATAAATAGAAAAAAATTCCTATAATAACACACCCCCTTAATTATAGCTTAAGTGGGTAGAGGAAATAGGTCATAGAAATAAGGTCTGATGAGGTACCCATGTACAAATAAATTCTCATAAAGTGGAGAAAAGGTGAAAACCCATAGGAAAAAACTCCCCCCAAAAGAGAGAAAAAAGAAAATAAATAGTGCATGCTTTAAGGACATTTAACACAACCAAAAATACATCCACAAGTAAGAGAAATAGATCACATAGAGATAAGTTAGGGATAATAATCCCCATTAAATATGGTGTTAAAGTTATCTACACTCCAAGTATAGCTTATAAGATGATAAATATCGATAATGAGATCTTCTGCGTGAAGACTGAAGAAGCTCCATCACCGTCGAATAATGTTTATTCCTTTTGTAATTAGAATAACATGAGGCATGTACTAAAATTATGACCATTACATAATCAAATATGAAGGCAATAATATGAAGATATATAAAATAGGTCCAAAAACAAGGCATGACGTAGGTCTAGAAAGATCATGCACAAGAACTAGATGTAATGCTACTAAAGTGAACCTATCAGAAGGACATGTAATACTTGATATAAGAATATCCATGTGAAGAGGAGAGATTTGATAAACAACTATAAAAAATAAATAAGATACTATAGATGAAGCACATAGATCTATAATATGAATATCCACAAGAACATATGAGTTGTCAAAACTCTTAATGGGTGTATTCACAATGGAAATAATAGACTCCTCTAAAGTATAATACTATGAAGGGTATATAAGAGAAACATATTGAATATGGATGGAAATATAATCTATATTGGAACAACTAAGGTTAGGTAGAATCTCATCCTGTAATGGCAACTCAATGGAAGGAAGAGTACAGTCCACCATGAATGTGTCATCAAAAGAAATAAGAATAAGAGGAGGGAGTACAACATTCTATGAAAAGATGATAGGAAGAGGATGAGGAGGATTGATATATATATATATATATATATATATATATATATATTAGTAATATCTTTGAGAATATACTGTAAGATGCTCCAAATAGTGTAGGGACATGCTGTATGTTCCACATGGAAATGAAGATACATGAAAAAATGTAACAATAAAGTACCAAGAACCTTGTCATAAAGTTATCCCACTTATTATACTAAATCAACTAATAAGGCATATGAATATGCTTATTTAGGAATGGAGAATGATTCTTAATTGTGAAAAAGTGTTCCATGTATGCACATCAAGAATCATAGTTGGTATTTCAAAAAAGAACCAATGGTGTAGAATTAATTCTTCTCATCAACTGGTATCTCTTAAGTGGAGTCAACATGATTGAAACAAGATACCAAATAAGTGAAATGATAAAAACATTTCACAAGTGATAATGCACACAATGAATGGATGTCAGCATTTGTTGATATTGTATCTAATAATATGAGAGTAATCTATGTAAATGACACTAAAGCGGCATACAAGTCACATAAATCTGAGCATTCACATAAGATAAAATATAGGGCCCACATCAAATAAGCCAATATAATTAGCAATGACCCCCCTATGTTTGAAATTAATAAAACACACTAAAATTTATGGACGTCAAATTCAGTTGACAATGTGTACAAATAGGTAAAAGCAATTAGTGTATAAGTGTCAATGTATGTCTCAACAAATGGATGTCAAACACAACTGACAATATGTCCAAATGTGAGCAATTAGTACAATAAGTGATAATGAAAATATGACAAGGATAATTTTAGGCTTTATTAATAATGCATCAAAGATAAATACCATGAAAGTACTAAACAAGGGGCCATGATGTGGGGGTCTAGGGGTGGCATCCCCTAATGGGGTTAAGGGGTAGCACTCCTTATGGGGTCTAGGGGAACACCCGAAGTGCATTACTTATTGTGATATAGGATGGGGTCAATGGGTAATGCTCCTAATGGAAAATGCAATTTGGAGTGTGTGTGGTCCTTATAATTAATCATATTTCACCAATTTTATCCAAAAAGTGGCCCCTATAATGGATGTTAGTTACCAAAAAAAATGCATCCAAATGAGGAGTAAAAATAAAAGAGCAAATAAAACTTAAGAAAAGTTTGAATGGAGAATGAGTAGGAGAAAGAAAAGTGAGAGAAAAATGGTGATGAGGATTTGTAGGTAGGTAAGGATAGTAGGGAAGAGAGCCTAGATAATTATGTTGTTGGGCCTAATAAGATAGTAGGTTAGAAAGAATCATATAGATTCACATGGGTATATATAGTCTAAAAGGAGAAAAAGGAGGAAAATAGGGTTTCAAATAATGTTGAAATACCCAATATAGTGCAAGTAGTAAAATTTCATCATAATAAAGAAGGCTTTCACTATGTCATACCAGACACAATTGTCAACAAAGCTATAACTAGAAATAATATGGCATTGATAGGTAAATTCCTTGGCTCTCATCTAAATATAGACATTTTAAGGAAATGGGATTTGAGGAAATGGTCACCAAAAGGTTTCATGGAAATCTCAACCATGACCATGGGTTTCTTCTTCATCTATTTTAATAACTAGGAAGATTGTCTTAAATATTTAATAGGACCATGGTTCTTGGGAAATATGGGACTCTTCTTGGAAAAATGGACCCCTAATTTTGATCCTCTTAAAGAAAACATCAATGTCATGCCTCTTTAGATTTATTTGCCTAGACTACCCTTAGAATTTTTAGATCTAGAGGTGTTAAAGGGTATTTCTAATTTGATGGGCTCCTTAATAGCCTATGATGGAGAAACAAAAACTAGAACAATACTTACACATGCATGGTTTTGCATTAATGTTCTCTTCGATTAGGTACTTCTAGATTTCATCTTTTTACATTCTAAAATGGGTATTTGGAAATAAGATATAGAATATGAGAATAATAATTATAGATTCAACAAATGCTATACTATGGAACATTCTATTCATTTTTGCCTCAAAAATGTTAAAAAAAAGGAAGTAAAAATAAAGATGGCATGGCTATCCAAAAATATTTAACAAGAAGATGATAAAATATTGAAAGAAGAGGAGAGCCATCTAAATGGAAAATAATTTGTGATAGAATATAATCCTAAGCTACATCTAGACAATGAACTTCTACAATTCAACTAGGTGAAGGAACATACGATGCTAAGAACCAATCCAATTTAGAGTTATAATCAAGATCAATTTTTTTTAATGAAAGATTTACAGTTAAATAACCCATTGGAAGAAGATAAAATACATGGTACTATGGATGGAAATAATGGAGAAGACATACTCTATTCAGAGAAAAAAATAGATCTACAAGGTACACTAGATTATAATAGTGAAGAAGTTGTAATATGTTCAGTGGAAGTGGTAACAATAATGCAAGTAGAAAAGCATTTTCTTTTAGAAAAGGAAAATAAGACTTTTCAAAATAGGGATAACAAAGTTATGGATAATATTAGAAGCATACTAAAATCATCAATCAAATTTAAAGAAAAAGGCACTTTAGATGTACCTAGTTCTAGATGCACAAGAAGCTCAAAGGATACCATGGATATGCGAAACAACAAAAAGAAAGGGAGACTTGAAAATAAAAAAGATAGGGAACATAATATGAAGAAGGAATTGGAAGAAGGGACTCAACATAAACTATCCTTTATTAGCAATACAAACTCTCAAATAGGTAAAATATGAAGTACATATCTTGGAACACAAGAGGAGTTAATGGTAGTGGTAAACATAGAGTTTTAAGGGACCTTAAAATAGCTAGTAAGCCATCTATTTTATCAATCTAAGAAACCAAAATGAGCAGTTTAGGTTTTAGTAAGATCAAAAATTTGATTTTGAAGGAGGATGAGTTCCATAACACTGATTCCATTGGAGCCTCAAGAGGTTTGGCCACACTTTGGGATAGTAAGAATGTCAAAGGTGAGGTAATTTTTGATAGCACTAGTCATCACATAATTCTTTTTACCCTAGTTACCAATAAAAATACTCGGATATTTTTAAATTTTTATGCCCCTAATATGCAACATGGTAGAAGAAGGATTTGGAATAACATTTCTCAGTTTAGAAATACTTTTTAGGATATGGATTGGATTAGAATGGGTGACTTTAATATGCCCTTATTTCCTAGTGAAAAATAAGGGTGAACTATGGATTTCTTAATGAGTATGGAAGAATTAGCAGACTTCATTAATAATAATTACCTTGTGGATGTGGATTTGAGGAGCACCACTTTTACTTAGACCAATAGAATAATAGGTCCTAACTTCATTCAATGCAAACTTGACATATATTTAATCTCTTTAAATTGGTTTACTAGGAAAGATTTCTGCCTCTCTGCTCTACCAAGAACTAGTTCATAACACAATCCAATTGTTTTGAGATTTATTGACATATATAAAAAGGACCCAATCCCTTTCATTTTGAAAAGATGTGGATTCAACATATAGGTCTTTATGATAAAATCAAAGAGTGGTGGGAATTTAATGGAAGAGGGACAATGATGTACTCCTTAGCTAAAAAACTAAAAAATGTGAAGATCAAAATTAAAGTGTGAAATAAATAGGTTTTTAGCAATATTTTTGTTAGGAAACAAGAATTGAAAGACAAAATTAGTAGGATTCAAAATAAGTTGAGCAGATTGGTACGAATGTAGAAGACTATCTAGAGGAAAAGGATTGTATTTGTTAGTATCACAATCTTAATGCATTTGAGGAGACTTTTTGATGGTAAAAATCTAGAGCTTTATGGCTTAATGAAGGCAATCACAATACAAAGTTCTTCCATCTTACAAATCTCAAGCATAGGAGATTTAGTAGAATATCTAAAGTGATAAAAGAAGATGGTATCCTTAGTTCAAATAAAAGGTTATAAATAGTGAAGCCATTAAGTTTTACAAAAAAATTCTCAATGATAATATTCAATAGAATGTTCAGCCACTTCAATAAGAGGAACACTTCATCTTGGACTCTATCCCAAATGGATTGATAAATCCTCTTAAGCTTCTCTCCTTATACAAGCCAATTTTTATGAAGGAGTTCAAAGTTATTATCTTCTTTATGGATGGAGACAAAGCTTTCAGATCAAATGGATTTCTAGCTTATTTTTTCAAATTTACTAGGATATTTGCAAAAATGATCTTCTAAGGGCTTTCAATGAATTTATTAATAAAGGAACTCTTCTCAAGCGGTTAAAAAATATTTTCTTAGTGTTGTTCCCCAAGAAAAATGGTGCTCAAAACTTTAAATATTTTAGGCCTATAATAAAATTATCACCAAGACTTTAGCTTATAAAATTTAACCTTTGATTAATACAATCATTTCTATCTAACAAGGAGGCTATGCTAGTGAAAGAAAAATTCAAGATGGGATTGTGGTTGTTCAAGAAGTAGTCAATTCTATGGACAAAAGTAGTAAAACTAGAATGATTCTAAAATTAGACACGAATAAAGCATTTGATAGGGTCCCTTGGAGATTTTTGAATAAAGTCCATACCTGCTTCAGTTTTGATGAAAATTTCAAAAGGCTTGTCCAAGAATGTATATCCAATCCAATATTCTCTATTCTTATGAATGGTTCACTAGTGAGTTTATTCTATAGTAACCATGGGATTAGACAAGGTGATCCTCTTTCACCCTTTCTCTTCATTCTTTTGGTTGAAGGTCTTACTAGAGTGGTTTCTAATTCTATTAGAGAGGGAAGTTTGAAAGGTTTCAAACTTCAATCCATGATAAAACTCTATCTCATCAACAATTTGTTCATGATACTATTTTTATGATCTATACCTTAGTGGTGGAATTTAGGAATTTGAAGAGATTACTTACTCTTTATGAATAATTTTCAAGTCAGCTTATCAGTTTTGACAAAAGTTTTTTATACTTTGCCGACACTCCTTTGAGATGCCAACACAAAATTTCCAAGATTTTTGAATTCTAAATAAGAACTCTTCCAACTACTTACCTTGGCATGCCAGTCTTCTTTGGAAGATTGCCTTTAGAGGTTTGGAATCCACTCTTAGAAAGATTTCAAAAGAGTCTCTTAGGGTGGACAAGAGCCTTGCTATTTCAAGCTACCAAGTGCCTTCTTATTCAAAGCACTCTTCAAAATCTGCCACTTCATCTCATGTCCTTATTTAATATTCCTTCCAATATTATTGTCAATATTGAGAAGATTCAAAATCATTTCTTATGGTCAGGGGCTGATGAACATAATAAATTTCATCTTATAGCTTGGAAAAAAGTTTGTCAACCTAAATATTTGGGTGGTTTAGGTATAAAGAACTTAAGAGTAATTAATTTATCTCTTACTTCAAAGATGTGTTATCATCTTCTTAAGGAAAATATTGTTAAGTTGTGGAGCTAAAAGCTTCATTATTATGTAAATGGTGGAGGTTTCTGAGTGTCAAAGTAGCTAATGTCAGTCAGGCTAACCGACATCAGTCATCTCTAGTGTACACAGTAACTGACATCAATTATGGTCGACTGGCATTAGTTAGACAGGAACCGACGTCGGTCACCTGTGTGTTTCTAGAATTGGTCTAATTTTAAATGAATAGTTAGTTTGCATGTAAAGACTAATTTTAGTCTTGAGTCTATGTTTTTAATTATTGTTTGGTGTGGGATCTATTTAAGAGACCCATGGGACTGTATTGTAATGAAGGACTAAGAAGGATTAGATCCTCAACTTAAAGGCAAGAACAATAATTGGGTTAGTTGTCTCAAGGGGTGTAAGATCAGTTGATTTACAGCTAGCAAGATCAGAGAGATCTACATGGTAAGTAAGATCAGTTAGATTTGCAAGGGTGCAAGATCAAGGAGATCTACTTGGTGGACTGGCAGTAGGCAACAACAACCATTGGGTTGATTGTCACTGACTAGTGGAGGGAACAACTCTATGTTTGAGTTGTGATTGTAATTGTGAGAGAGAGAACTCTTGAGGGAGAATTACTGTATGCCCAAGAGGTGTGGGAAAAGTGTGATTTCTTCATTGTATTTCCTTCTAGAAACATGTTAATATAGATTGTATTATTTCTCATATTCTGTGCTATTTCTGAATTCTAGTTACATATTACTTCTAGTTCAATTCTGTGTTTAGTTGCTTATACAAAGGTAATCAATTATACTCTTAAGGAGTGAGGATCCTGATAGCTGGTATTAGAGCTTTGTGTGTAGATCTTGACAAGTGGTATCAGAGCCTGGTTCAGAGCAGGTTAGTGTTTGTTGATTACAGGTCACTCATAGGGGTTTCTATTTGAGTGGGAGTAAAACAATGGCAAAAGAAAGTACACTAAGAATGGAGAAATCCAATGGAAAGAATTATCAATTATGGAGGATGCAGATAGAAGATTATTTATATCAGAAAGATCTATACTTACCATTGGGTAGAGTTTCAAAGAAACCCACAGATATGAAAGATGAAGAATGGAATGTTCTTGATCGAAAGGCTCTAGGATCTATAAGGTTGAGCCTGGCATCGTCTGTGATTTCCAACTTATCACAGGTAAAGACAACGGTAGAGTTAATGGAATTTTTGGAAAATTTATATGAAAATCCCTCAACTTCGAATAAGGTATTTCTTATGAAGCAATTATTTAATTTGCAAATGCAGGAAGGTAGATTGGTATATAGTCATCTTAGTGATTTCCATGGATTAGTAAATCAGTTAATTTTAGTCAATATAGATTTTGATGATGAAAGTAAGGATCTCTTAATCTTATGCTCTTTACTTGAAAGTTGGAATAGTTTGGTAATGGTAGTTAGTAATACTGCGTCTGCTTCAAATATCTTGAAAGTTGATGATGTTGTTAGTGTAATCTTGAATGAAGAAATTTATAGGAAAAGCATAGGGGAAACATCAGGGAATGCTTTAAGTGTTGAAATTAGGGGAAAGCAAAGAGAGAAGAGCAAGGGAAATCAAGGTCAAAGATAGATAGGAGATCTAAATCCAAAAATTGAGGTATAATCTGCTGGAATTGTGGAAAGAAAGGGCATGTAAAGAAAGATTGTTGGTTGGTAGAAGATCAGCATGAAAGAAATAAAGAAGCAAATGATGCAGGTATTGTTGCATAGGATGATCTTATATGTTCCTTGGATAAAGTAGAATCTTGAGTTTTAGATTTTGGTGCCTCTTCCCATGCAACCCCGAATAGATAATTTTTTCATGATTATGTCCATGGAAACTTTGGAAAAATTTATTTAGGGGATGGTGAGCCTTGTCAAATGGTTGGCAAAGGGGAAGTGCAACTGAAATTGTAGAATGGAAACACAGGGCTGTTGAAGGATGTCATGCATGTCCCAGTCCTAAAGTGGAATTTGATTTTTGTAGGAAAGTTGGGTGATGAGGGTTACACAGTAACTCTCACAGTGGAATCTTGGAAAGTTTTTAAGTGTGCAATTGTTTTAGCAAGAGGTAAGAAAGTAGGTACAATTTATCTATCTACTTATATTACTGATTCTCCTTCTATTTTATCTACTTCAGATGTAGATGCAAAGATGTGGCTCTGTAGGCTTGGTCACATGAGTGAGAAGGGAATGCATGTTCTTAAGTCAAATGTTAAGAACTAGAAAGCCTTGGTTTTTAAGGAGAAGATGATGGACAGAGATCAACTCAAGAGGTTGAATATTTTTGAGCAGGGCAGTGTTGATTTGGACAAGGTTATGATCCAAAATGAGCTCATGGGTAAAAATCATCACTCACAAGAAAACACAATTACCGACATCGGTCAGGTGAGAATTGAAGTCGAATAGGAAAGAACCAATGTTGGTCTGGTGGAGACCAAATTTGGTGATGTCAAGTAGGTAGAAACTGACGTCGGTGAGGTAAGAACCAATGTCAGTCATGTCGATCACATGGAACCGACATCGATCGGGTGTAGACTGAGAGATGACTAGGATCGGTCATTGTTAGAACAAAATTTAGACAGACAACAAGCTGTCAATGAGTCTCAAATACCCATGAGAAGGTTTGAAAGGGTAAGTAAGCCTCAAAGTCATTATTCCCCTTATTTATACTAGTTATTTCTCACTGATGGTTGAGAACTAAGAAGTTTTGAAGAGGTAATGCAGGTAGAATCTAGGAAACAGTGAGAACATGACATGAATGAGGAAATTGATTCCTTGGAAGAGAACCAAATGTGGGATTTGGTAGAGTTTCCAGCCAAAAAGAAAGCACTGAAAGATGAATGGATTCATAGGTTAAAGAAAGGAGAGAATGGATAGGTGAGATAGAAGGCTAGGTTATATGGTCTTGAGCAAGCTCTGGGATAGTGGTTTTGAGGTTTGATAGGTTTATGACAAAGCATGGCTTTAGTCAATGTTAATGTGACCATTGTGTTTATTTTACTAGGTTGGATAATAGTAGCTACATTATCCTATTACTGTATGTAGTGTATATGCTTGTTGTAGGGTCACACATGCAGGGAATTACTGAGCTAAAGCTAAAAGTAGCTCAGACATGTGCCACAAAGGATTTAGGAGTAGTGAAGAAAATCCTTGGTAGAGTATTTATAGAGATAGGGAAAATCATAGGTTGATTTTGTCTCCAGAGGATTATGTGAATAAGGTAGTGGTGAGGTTTGATATGCAGGATGCAAAATCGATAAGCACACCTATGGTTAGACAATTCAAGTTGAGCAAAGAACAATGTTCTGAATCACATGATGAGGTTGGGTACATGGTATGTACTAGACCTAATATTACCTAAGCAATGGGAGTTGTCAACAAGTTTATGGCCAATCCAAGAAAGGAGCACTGGAAAGCAGTTCAGTGGATTCTCAGACATCTAAGAGGGACTAGCAACAGGTATTTATGTTATGCAGGGTTACACACTTCTCTACATGGGTATGTAGATTTGGATATGGTAGATGTCTTGGATGACAGGAGAAGCACCACATGATATGTGTTCACTATTGGTGGAATGGTAGTCAGCTGGATTTCAGTGTTGCAGAAGGTTGTTGCAGTCACGGTGGCTAGCAAGGATAAGAACCCTACAAAAATGTTAACAACACTGGGAACAAAGGAGAAGTTGAATCTTCATTCACATTCTATTGGTCTTTAATATTGAACTTGAAGATGGAGATACAAGCCAGAAACAAATTAGAGGAGGTATAAGTACAGGTGTAGCTATTTATCTCCAAGTGGTAGATTGTTAAGTTGTGGAGCTAAAAGCTTCACTTGTATGCAAATGGTGGAGGTTACTGAGTGTCAAAGTAACTGACATCAGTCAGGCCAACTGACATTGGTCATCTCCAGTGTACATAGTAACTGGCATCGGTTATGGTTGGCCAACATCGGTCAGACAGGAACCGACGTCGATCACCTGTGTGTTTCCAGAACTGGTCTAATTTTAGATGAATATTTAGTTTGCATGTAAAGACTAATTTTCATCTTGAGTCTACATTTCTAATTATTATTTGGTTTGGGATCTATTTAAGAGACCCATGGGGCTATATTGTAATGAAGGACTAAGAAGGATTAGATCCTCAACTTGAAGGCAAGAACAACAATTGGGTTGGTTGTCTCAAGGGGTGTAAGATCAGTTAAACTGCAGATAGCAAGATCAGGGAGATCTACATGGTAAGTAAGATCAATTAGATCTGCAAGGGTGCAAGATTAAGGAGATCTACTTGGTGGACTAGTAGTAGGTAAAAACAACCATTGGGTTGATTGTCACTGACTGGTGGAGGGAACAACTCTATGTTTGAGTTGTGATTGTAATTGTGAGAGAGAGAACTCTTGAGGGAGAATTACTGTACGCCCAAGAGGTGTGGGAAGAGTGTGATTTATTCATTGTATTTCCTTTTGGAAGAGTGTTAATACATATTATATTGTTTCTCATATTTTGTGCTATTTTTGAATTTTAGTTACATATTACTTCTGGGTTAATTTCGTGTTTAGTTGCTTATACAAAGGTAATCAATTGTACTCTTAAGGAGTGAGGATCCTGATAGCTGGTATCAAAGCTTTGTATGTAGATCCTAACAAATTTGTTGTGGATTGATGTTATAAAAAATAAATATCTTAATCATTTGGATATTTTTGATTTTCTCTCCACTAATAATCTACTTAGTGGCTCCTCTTTTTTAAATAATCTTGTTCATTGCAGATATCTCATCTATAATGGAAGCCAATGGAATATTGGTAATGTTAATTTCATATCCTTTTGGAAGGATAAATGGTGCTTTTTAGGTCCTCTCTCTTAATTTCCTTATGGGCAACCTTTATGCAGTCCTCTTTATTTTATATTTGGGGATTTGGTGAGAGACTACATCAATGTGGATAACTCAAGGAAACCTTGGAAGCTTTAAGCCTATAAGGGAGGAATCAAGAGTTATAGGTCCATCATGAAACCCTTCAAAATAATTTACAACATGTTTGCATCCCTTCTAGTGATAAGCTAGATGAACTAATGTGGATAGGCACTAATCATGGGGATTGTAGTGGTAAAATGGTTTACTTGCTTCTTAGCAATCAAGTTGAGCCTGATACTCTTTGAAAGGAAGTTTGGAACAAGGAGATTCTTCCCCAAATCAATATTTTTCTTTAGATTATGGTTCAAAATAAAGCTATCATAGTGGAAAAATGAATCAAAAGAGGTTAAATGATCCTCAATAGATGAATTTTATGTAAGAAGCATGAGGAAATGACTAATCATCTTTTTATTAATTGTCCTTTTGTAACTACTCTTTGGAACAATGCTCTTTCAAGTTTTAATCTTTAGTGGGTCACACCAAACAATATTCAAGATTCTTGAAAGCAATGAAAATCTATTTTTAAGAATAAAAGAGTGAAAATGCTTTGGAAGCTATCCTTTCCCCATACTATATGGACCATTTGGCATGAGAGGAATAATAATTTTTTTAAAGAAACTTATAGAAATACTAACCAGGTAGTATCAATCTTTTCTCTAGGATTAGAGAAATTTTTTCCATTTGTAACATCAAGGAAGACCAATAACCTTCTAAGATTGAAGAGGATATTGCTATCAAATAGAACATTTATTTAGTTCTAGACTCTTCTACTATGGATAAGATTAACTATAGGAAAAATGTGAAATGGAAAAGTCTTCCTTTGGGTTGGATAAACCATAACTTTGATGGAGCTTCAAAAGGTAATCTAGGAATTGCTGGAGGGGGAAGAGTCTTCAGAGATAACAAAGGTGGTCTCATTACTTCTTATGTTGGCAACATGGGAATCTAATCAAATCATTATGTTGAATATCTTGTTGCTCTTTGGGGTCCACACTTTGCTAAGGATTTGGGTATTGACAATCTCCAAATTGAAGGAGACTCTTTTGACATCATCAAGTGTCTCAATAACTCTTCCACTTCTAGTTGGACCATTAAACATTTTATTGATGAAGGCCTTATGTTATGTAATTCTCTCATTGAGACTAAAGTTTTAAATGTCTATAGAGAGGGTAACCAACTAGCTGATCTCTTAGCTAATGTTGGTGTTTGAAGTAAGCAACTCAGATGGAGTGATTCACAAATCATGTTCGACCACTTTAGCATCCAATTTCATAATGAGACAAGCATGTGTTAATTCTTGTCATAAGGACAATTATTTGATTTATGACTTATATCACATTGGGACATAGAGTTTAATCATTGAAAAGATCATGAGTATCTCTCTCTTTAATTAGAAATATCATTTCAGACTTCTTTTTTACTTCTATCTCTTACATCCTTGGTTTTCTCAAGCAAGAGCCTCTCCTAATTATGGTTGTATTTTACAATAGAATGGGAAGAGAACATCTCAGAATAGAGGCTACCTTAAACAAGGCTTGGGAGACTAATAAAGTGTTATGGGAACATCTATAGGTTGGTGGGTTTGTAAATTTTCTCCGTAGGGTTGAAGGGCATGACTCTCACATTTCTCAAAACTTTTCCTAGAATTGGAAAGATAAAAGAGTCAATATCAGAGGTGAGAATGTTTCCATCATTAAGGGTATAATCTCCTTCATCATAGGGATTAGTATTGAAAGTTATAAGTTTTAAGGAAATAGATGTAATAAACAACACAAATTGGACACATTCACGATGGGGGATGAATAGCTAACTCCATACCATGAAGGTTTCCTTATAACCTCTCTACCTAAGCCATTCAATGAGCTTGTAAGAATCATTATGCAGTTCTTGACTCTGGATGGATGACATCATGTTATCAAAAGCTTCCACTTGGTCTTTTTGAACCACTTTAGGCACTTTATTCTCGTGAGTCTACCATTTTTCCTTCTAACTTATCTTGATACATCTATTTATAAAATGTAATTAGGGAGGTTAGCCACTCCCTCTCACCAAGCTGTTATTTTACTTCTACATCTACAATCCTTAAACTCAACCTTGAGAAGCAATCCTTCCTTAACCCCTCCACCTAAGAACCCCTTTCCTTCTTACTCTAAGCATAAAAGGGCTAGGGGCATTTTTGAAGTTATGAACAATGACACTAATAAAAGGGTTATTCATAGTCACTCAAAATAGGGGAACAATATTGATCGTGATAAGGCTAATGCTATCCAAAGCCTTATTTCCTTGAGTACCCTTTTAGATCAAGACAACCACAATTTTTTTTCATAAGGAGCTGAATAATCTCAAAATATTGGTCAATGATGTGAGAAAGGAGATGAATATTCTCAATCATAATTATAAAAATAAGATGAAGCAGATGGATTATAATGAGGAGAATATTAAAACTTCTCAGATTCAAATTCATAATTTGAGTGAGAAAGTTAATATCCTTTATATTAAGTTCACTAATTTGGATAATATCACTATTGGTATGGTTGATATCATTGGTACCTAGGCTACTATTATTAGTGATATTTTTACTATTTTAGATAAAGGAGGTAGAGGTAGCATTTAAAAACATACTGGGAAGGTTACTAATAATACCATGAATAGTAAGCTCTATAACATGCATAATAGCATTAAAGAGATAATTTACACCCTCAACAAGCTTCACAACTACTAAGGTGTTCTATTTTTTGAGCTACTTTCACTACTTTTCTACTAGTTATTGGCTTCTTTTATAGTAGCTTTGTTGGTTTTACTGTTTAAGCTATCTCAAACTAGTTTTCTACACATACTTAGGTTTTTAACCTCTTTTAATAGGGTATGTACCCTTGCCAAAAAACTAACCTTTACCCTTATCTAAAAAAATAATAGAGTTGAATAACAATAAATGAGATAAGGAGAAAAGAAGGTTTGCTTATGAGGGGGTTTGGCCACCTACCAAACTGGACCTCATCCTTCATCTTCGATAGGTGAAATATGAGAGTATTAAAAAAGAACCAAATAAATTATCTTTTATAATATCTCCTTATGTATCCTAATTGAATATATTACTTTTATATTAAAAAATAAGAAAAACTATCCTTCCACTCTTGAAATCACCTCACCATGTCAAAATGACCTCACCATTAAAATAATATCCACCCAAATAATGATTCCCACCATAAATAATCAACCTCCACCATAATTATCTCCACTAAACAATATTTTAACACCCCTTAAATATTTATAAAAAAATAATTTAATTATAAAGTATCTTTGACTCTCCTTTTTTCTAATTTAAAAAATCACAAAGTTTAACCAAAAAAATAATTGTACAAAACAACAAATTTAAAAAATAAAGGCACTTTTTAGAGGGTAGATTTCACCAAATGGTTTAAGATGATGGAGAAGAAAAGTTCATAGGAAAATTCATGGTGGACCAAGATTGAAAAGAATGGCTTTAAAGGAGGACTGCAACTATCATGTGAGCCAAGTTAAGATCAAATGGTGGATGACAAGTTGTGGGATGTAGGTCTCGATGGTGATGGACAAGTTGAAAATAAAAAGGTAATTGAGCAACTACATATGGGCCATGATGGTGAGGATGGGTGGATATTTGCTTCCACCATTTGGGATTAAGTCTCAGCTAGGAGGAGGACCAATTGGTAAAAGAAACCACAATGCCTCTCTATGAAACTAGTTGACTATAATATTTCAACATCACCAACTATTTTGGTATGTTTTTCCAAATGTGTTTCAAGTTTTGGAAGGAAGACATGCTAAATGTAGAAAAAAAATCACCATTAAATCAACCAAAAAATCATGATGATATCATTATTATAGGAAACAATTGGAGATGTGGAGGCTATTCAACACTTGTCTAAAGACTTTCTAGTTCTAGTAATTGCTAGACCCTTTCACAGTGATCATAGATTGAGTATATTTATAAAGAACAAGATTAGAAAATGCACAATGAGTGGGTGGATCTAGTAGTGTGTGTGGATTTGGTAATATCAAGTAGTCTTATGGATGACAAAAACTATAAACAATTATAAAACTAGGATCAACGTATAGTTGGAATGGTTACATAAGATGGATAAAACTTAGCATACCATAAAAATATAATGCCTTAGAAGGTGAGTTATAGTGATAAAAACCAAGTAGTAAGAAATAATCATTATAAATAAAACTTCATGATCTCACAATAAACTTAAAAAACATAAATAACATACATTTAATTTATCAAACCCATCACTCTGATACCAAGTTGGAGATCCCATCAAGATTGTAGATGGAATACTGAATACACTGACACTTGAACAAAGTAAAAATGATAAATGACTAAGTAGTTATGAGAGATAAATCATGATGTAACAATGCAAATCCTCCATGTATTCATCTTTAGAAAATGAGTATAGATAAGAGAGATGACAAATAACTACCCCTAGAATAGTGGAAGGAGATCCTAGAATAGGCATGTAACTCCTATGACAAAATGACCGGTCAAGGTGTATCACCTACTAACTAACTAAAAAGTACAGTCAAGTAACTCCCTATGAAAAATGACAGCTAATCAAGCTAAACCACATGTGTAGGAATAACCTAAACAAATAATTAAAAAGTAAAATCCTACACTAACATTTCTTTCTCCATTTAAAGAAAGAGTATTGCATAAACAATATAAGTCATTTACCCATTTATATGTGGATGCACATATATATGATTCATTCATACTTACTCATCCAAAAGAGCTTAGAATATACCCTTCTAAATACCAAAGTGTTATACCTGACACAAAGGAGGGAGACGAATTACCAAATGAACATTATGAACAAAAATATGGTGTTCCTAACCTTAATATGGGATATTTACAAAATTTACTCAATATGGGACCCATATAAGATCCACATCCTATGAAAAATACTCAAGTTAAACAAATCAAACATCATCCATGCCAAAAAGATTCAGAAATCACATTATTCATGGGTGATTATTATTTTTGGTATAACCATATTGATCTTACATAAACAAAAACTACTCGCAATGTATGACTTTTACAACAGCTTGGAGTTGATCTAAAAAACTTACAAAAACAAAGAAAGTTGGAAAGAATCCTTAGGAAACATAACACTACCAATTTCTTATGGTCCTAAAGTGATTCAAACATGAGTTTGGGTTATGCCATAGAAATATTAATATGCATTTACATTGGGAACTCTTTGGTTATACAAATGGAAGCAAAAATTAATAAAAATCAGCAAGGTTTTTCTTTTTATCATAAAGGAAAATTGATCCATATTCCAAATGATAGCATTGGTTATTCTAATGGGCATGTAAAACATGAGGAGGAACATGATATGAACCATTTATGCTTTTCCAACCATGATTAAAACATTTTAAAGGATGTAATTTATGGTTTAATAGGCTCATATATTCCAAATAAATTAAAAAACCCTAAAAATTACAAAAATACTTTCAACATTCACATGTTCTATTAGCTCCTTGATATATATGTTGTTAGTTCCATTTTAGTGGATAACATATCATTTATTTCTATATACATGTGTTTTATGCATATTTTGAGTGTGATACAAGCATATATAGATATATGATCTATACACTTTCAGATGTTGGGCCTTTTCTCTACTCATGTCATATGGACATTAAGGGCATCCACTTATTTGATCATGATACATACAAGTTATATAATTTTATGGTCACTTTACATTATCATGTTTGAGATTATGTACTTACACATGCCTTTATACATGCTTATATCTTTTGTAGTGTACTTGATATGCTATGTACTTAACATTTTTTACTAACACATATCCAAGGACTAGTATGATATGTTTATGCTGGTTGCTTATACTTATGATTTTCCTTTATGTAGTTCCTTGATTGACTTGATTTTATTATTTTAGAATTTTAATATGCTCCTTTGTTTTTAGCCATCATGCCTTTGTTTTCCTCTTTGACATTTGAATATGTCATTTTTTGTTAAATATGGACATTTTAATATGTCATTCTTGATTTTGTGGACATTTGGCTAAGTCATGTCCCTTCGATTATGTGACATTTGAACATGCCCCTTATTTATTGGACCATTGTATTTTATTTTTATTTTGAGTGATATTATGTGTGCACTTGATTTCTTCTTGAGATTGTACTATTACTACTTAGACATTACCATGATTCATGTTATGCATCTTAGGTCTTGATGTGATCACATTCTTTATGATTCAATGATATATATACTTAGACATGTTTTTCCTATATGCTACATGATAAATTCATTATTTATTTGGCTATCTTATCCTTTTTAGGTAAGGTAACTACTAATTGCTACTTCTCCTCACATGAAAAGGGGGCATATTAGTGGGGGCATGCCATATAGGCTTAGATTCCACGTTATTCACATATTTAGATATATAGTGGGGCCATGTTTAGGAAACATGTTCTCCACACTTATACCAATTCTCAGTGTCAGATATATAGTGGGGGTATGTTTTGGAAACATGTTCTCCACACTCATATCAGTCTTAGATTTAGATATACAATTAGGGCATGTTTTTGAAACATGTTCTCCACACTCATATCCATCTTAGATTCAAATTTATAGTGGGGGCATGTTTTATAAACATGATCTCTACACTTACACCAATTTTCAATTTTAGATTATAATGGGGTCATGTTTTAGAACATGTTCTCCACACTTACATAGTTTTCAAATTGGCTAAATTACATGGTTATATGATTCAGATACATATTTGTGGCAAAACTATATACATGGGTAATAATATTATACATAGTTTTAGCATGAGACACATGTAAGGAGCATAGGCTATGAAAAGAGCACCTAAAATATACAAAATCAAGCTAGATTTTAGATTTCAAACACTTCTATAGACTGTCATCACTCACCAAGTTGGACTTTTACGGACTATATTGAGCTAATTTACTATAGTAGGTGGTTTGATTTTGGTATGGTTGAGGTGATTAAATCACTCAATATTTCCAAGTTTATTGGCTATAATGATTACATCATGTAACCTCACCAATTTTATATAGTGAGTTGACTTGGTTCACTCACACTCACTAGGTTATAAGTATGATTAGGTTTTAGGGCTGAGTTAATCTCAACTACTGATAACTCAACTTTTCTCTAAAGTTGGGGACATGTGTCCTCAAACATCTCTCTATCTCTTTAGATATATGCACTTTTCATATTTTTATTTGTCCAAATCACAACTCTAATGATTCATAATGATACATATTTTCAAATAAAATTTCTAAAAGGCAAGGCAGTTGTATCGATATATAGGGGTATTCTTAGACCATGCTCTC